>JADMLL010000002.1:12763783-13168995 GCA_016920875.1 Columbicola columbae
TATTAACCCTAAATTTACGGTCCGAGTCAGTTTGACTCGTATGTTATTGCTGCTGTCTTCGTTGTGTATAAAAATGGATGTTTGTGGGTATTTGGAAGGTTAACTTAACCCAAACTCACTTCCCCACTAAATTTAACAGGATACTGAAGAAGAACAGGACAGGAGAGAAGGAATACTGTTGAAGGCTGTAGTCTTTGACTAATGAATATTTTATTACTACAGCAGTATTTATATTAATATTATTGAAATGATGAAATTTAGGTTTTGACTCCAAATAATCTTTTGCGGAGTGGTTGGTTGTTATTGTGGTGACCTTGTTTAGTGTTATAAATGGTAGTTTAGTTTAGTTTTGATCCTGTTTTTGATCTGTAATAAGAGGATACGGGAGGAGGATTCGAACTCACAACCATAACTTCCATAGTAGAACTTAAGCACTACACCAAATAGTGACCGACGGCGCACATTCCTGATTCTGTTTGAGAATGTGACCATCACTACAATCAGATGAGTCATTTGTCTTATGACAGTATTGTGAGACGGATCCTATGATTAAACTATTCCCATTCATTACAGATTGGTTGTATATATCGAATGCATTGGAGTCGTCTACTATTACCCTCGTACCCTGGAGTCAACACAGTAATGAAGTGACGTCTTTTTAGGTAATTACAGCACAGCTAGATAGTGATAGTCGTGAAAAATTCCAAACTCACATGACACTTAACTTTTTCTTTCTCAAATTTCGATTCCGTGTGAGTATAACTACAATATCATAACTTCTACGTCAGTAACGAAATTTAAATTTAATAAAATAAAGTGGGTCATTTTTTGCTCTCAAACATTTCCGTTTCCACCTTTTCTATAAAAAAAAAAATTGTGAGGGAGTCAATTTGTTCGAAGTGACATAGTTTTTTATCGTGGAAAAATCGTTGAAAGGTTTTTTCCCTTAAATGGGTTCACTTTTTTATTATGAGTCCATTTTGAATTTTTATAACTGACTCTTTGTGTGTCGGGGTGCGTAATAAATAAGGAAAGCTGACCTTTGTAAACCCCGGAAAAAGTTTTAATCTTTACTCTTAATTTAATTTTATCCAGTTGTGGAGTTGGAAGTGTTTCCATTGCTAAAGCGAGGACGACAGTTTGGTTGGAGAAACCTTTTTGGTTTCATTAACACTAAGAGAATGTAATTGAAGTCCTTGTATGTGTTTGTGGGCTTTGTATATATGGGTATACCATCCGCATACGATTTTCTTTTCTTTATCGCAAATCCCATGTCGATAATAGTGTTTAAACTTTCGCGGTCGTTTTCCATAATTTATATACAAATATAAAATCTTTGGGTTTATCACCAGTCTTACTGAAACCCTGATGATGCTAACAGCTTAAAGTTAGCAAAACGTCGGACATTTTTCTTTTTCTCGGTAGAGACGGGTAGCGTTCTTAAGTGCTGTGCGTTTTTGCTGGGACAGTGACGCGGTTTGTGAAAAATTTTATATGTATATATAAATTATACTCATGTCGTTATACAAATTTTTTTTGAATTCCCAATAATACGATCACCTGTTCTCCAGGAAGGAAGTTCAAGGGTTTAGAGTTTGCTTGGGCAACAGACCCATGTCCAAGCCTCTAGACCTGACGGAAGAAACGACAGGATGTAGCTAAGGATGAGTAATATACAACAAAGCTAAAATGACTTATTATATATACCTAGTATGATTTATTTATTCAATTCCAAAAACGCTGTCCTACTTATCATAGCCCGCAGGCCATATTTTCTTCACAAAAAATTTCGGGGCCCACAAGATTGATAAATGAAGAGTCAGTTTGTGTTAATTAAAAAATATTTTACTTATACTAAAAAAAAACTTTAAAAAGTATTTGTAATATATCATTGAGAGCAGTATGGTCATAATTGTGAAATAATTTTAATATTAACAATAATAATTTAGTGACATAAATTTATTATTAGTAAAATGCACTCGCGGGCCTTAAAAATAATTTGGCGGGTCGTATTCGGCCCTTGGGACGCCAGTTGGACAGTGCTGGTATAATTAAAACAAATATTAATAATATTAAAACTCAAAATTTTATTTAATAAGTAGTATTTAACAATTTTTCAGTGAGTTAAATCGACTCAATCTGTAAATAGAGTTTAAACAAATTTCAGGACTCTAACTCTAATGGGCGAAATAGAGAAATATATTATTATTATTATTATTATAAACAAATAACAACAAGGACTGTTCCCATCAGTTTCATAAGTAATAAAAACACTTATCGAAAAAACTTATTTAATATAAAAGATAATATACACAGCTATCTGATGATTTTATATCACACAATTAATCCATATCTATTATAGAAAAACTTTGTTGTCAAGTATAACTCGTTTTTTAGGTTATAAGGAATATAACAATATTAACAAAAATATAAAATTTGATTCAGGTCGTAAATATAGTGTTAAATACAAAAGTTTGAACATAAAATTGTGAAAATAGACAAAATTAAAATCTGTTAAGTTATTCTGAAGTCAAGTTTGGTTTTCAGAGTCAGAAAAGGCAACATCAAATAAAAGAATATGTATGTATATATATATATATAGTTCAACGACTTGGATGTAAGCAATGACACGATTTTTCCATTAAGAAAATTTGTTAAATATCGTTATCGGAGAAAAGAGAGTGAAAAATTAATGTGTCACTCGAATATTGTTTCAATCGAGAATCAGAGAAACTTTTCCTTTCTTTCTTTTTATTTTTTAATTTGAGTTTTCTCCAAATTTTGAGGTTTGTCCAAAAAAGAAGATGATAAAGATGGAGATTTTGAAGTGACAGTTTTTGTTTTGTGTTTTTCAAATAAAAATGGAAGAGAAGGCGTCGAGTAGTGTTGATATAGCTATACGAATGATTGAATACCTTAAAATGAATTCTGTCGTGGAAGGAGTAGTGTAGTGGTTAAGTTCCTGACTGGGACGTAAATGGTCGTGAGTTCGAATCCTCCTGTTGGAGGGTTAAAAATGGGATTAAAACCACGACTATCAGTTCTGTTGTAGTTCGTCACTCTTGGCTGTGGTGGACAGGGGCAAATATAATCAGGAGAACGATTGTGTTGATTGACAAACTCCCAAACAGGTCCTCTAGTCTTGTTTCAGTTAATAAAAATTTTGGCTGACGTGGTCATATGTTATAGAGCAGCTCTTTGGCGCCGAAGAGCCAGCCGTATGGGGGACTCGTCAGCTACTGTTTGCCGGCCACTGCTGTTGGAAATAGTCGAAAAAGTATTAAAAAAATGGTCATAAATATTTTTATTTTATTTTTCTAAGTAAAAATGGTTTTCCGGGGACCCGATTCTAACAATTTTTAAGCTTAAAGTTTTCCAAAATGGGGGATTTCAGTTAGATAAATGCGTAAAATATTTTATGTATTAGAAGACAGATTTAACCGCAATATTTTAAATGAAATTCTGGAGAGAGAGAGAGAGAGGTGAGATGGGTGGAGGGAAACTAACGCCTTGAGGGTGATTGGAATCCATTAAGATATATTTATAATGTTCTTCAGGTTTTCATTTCGACTGAGAATGGTCGGAGTGGGAGGGAGGTCGGGGGTTGAGCGTTTTTTGAATGAAAAAGATTCCATCCCTTAGGTTGGGAATAAAGGGAATTTGCACGGAGGAGAGATTTCTACCTAAAATTATCGAATTGCTGAATATTAATTGGGGAATTTTCCCCAAAAACCGTTTCTGGTTCTTTCGACTACAAACTTCTTTTCAGCCTTTGATAATGAACTCTTAAAAACTGTTATTTCTCTTTGTCTTTCAAACGAACCGGAAAGAAAAATAAATAGAAAATGTTTCCTAACGTTTTTTTGGGTTTCTCTCCACCCCCAGGGTTTCTATCAGTTTCTATTTTTCTGGGTTTATTATTTGTTTCTTTTTCTCCCTCCGGTTTTTTGTTTTCTTTCCCGAATCTTTCATTTGTTTGTGTTATTAATTTTATTTCTTCTCATAAGTCGATGATTGGATATCTATCTTGAAGCTATAACCTCTCGTTAAATTCGTTTCGGAGTTTTACTCGTTATGCGAAACAATTTTTTCCATATAAATCAATACGTTCCAGCAGAACCGAAAACCCCGAACAAAATTTATGTTTAGCATTTATTAAATGAAAAATACATAAAATTGTTGTCAAATATGACATTAATCATATTCTCTTAGTTATGTACATAATTTCTTTTTACTACAATTCAGTTTAGAGTCATTAGTTCTTTCCGACGCTTCAAAATTTGATAAAAATGTGAGACCGCATTATCGTTGAAGAGTTTCGTGGCGTATGGCTACTGTCTTATTTAGGGTTATACTCCTCATATAAGAAGCAACAGTTTCCATTTTGCTGTCAGCATTTCTCCTATTACATAAGATTGTTATTTGTGAATTAATCCCTGATATTGAAAATTATGTCCAGAAAATACCGGTCGAACTATACCTGGGTTAGACATAAGGTGTCATGGGTTGTTTAATGGACACAAAGGTCGACTATTTAGGATAGCTTCCACGTGAGAGTTATAAATTCTTCTGAGGTGAAAGTATGAAAGCCGGTTAACTTTAAGAAATGCGATTTAAATGCCTGCTGCTTCGCATAAACCCCCAAAGTGAGGGGCTGAAGGGGGATTGAATACCTACAGTATTTGTCGAACGCTTAGCTTTTCCTCTAGTACATTCGATACTGCATCCGGCTCGAAGGACCAGGAATGATTGTAGATGGGGCGGCTGTATGAACCGCTGATGTTGATGGATTCAACTCAGCCGTGGGAGCGTAGAAAGAATCGTCGTTATTATTTGAGATCAAAAAGTTTATATAAAAATGAAAAAAGTAGTACCAACAAACAAACAAAAGAGACTCACTACAATTTGTAAAATTTTGACTTGAATCCACCGAACAACTGATTTCCTTTCATTTCCCGGGTGATTCGAAAGTGTTTTTACTCATTTTTAGCAATTTCATTCTAAAAGTTGGAAAATGAGTGAAAATGGAAATAAAAGAATTTTGGGTGGTAGTGAAGAAAATAAGACAGACAGAGACAGATTGGACTTTGAATCTGTCCTGATTTGGAGTTCGTAAGTCTTCTCTACCTTTCGGGGGATTCCTCACATACATGTCGCTCAATATACCAAAAATTGCTCTTTATGCGAAGCATTACTAGTTATAAGAGACACTTTAAACTAGCTATGAGAGGTTCCAATGTATTTCGATTTTAGATAATTTTGGTCTGTTGTGTAATAACGTAAAAGCTTAAAGAGCCCCTAATTAAACGGAATCCATTCGCGTAATCACGATACGTGGTTTCTTGGCATTCGTAATAATTTTTTTGTTTTTTTAGTCGGTCGTAAAATATTATTTTGGTTCTGTTAAATTTAGTTGTAAGTAGCCTTATTTTATGCGTTTTAGTTTTATAGTATTCAAGAGCTTTTTTCTCCCATTTTTATTGTTCCATAAGTCGGCGATGCAGATGAGTCAAACGAAAACATATTATTCATGGAGGATGTTATGAAGTCTTTTATTATTTATTTTTCCTATAAATCTCTAAATAATTACTGAATTTTATAGGAGTTTAAAACTTTTTTTTTCTGTTTTGTTTTTTATGTCGTGCATGTTTATTTCACTTTTACTGGATGGGGAAATGGCCAGGGGGTTGGGTATAATAAACTCTTTTTGGGGATTTCCAGAAAAGTTTTTTTAAACCTCTTAGCTGAATTTTTGCTCAGTTTTTTTTGTGTGTTGTTGTCGGTGGTGTGGCGGGAGAGAAAGAGTGAAATAGAGGATAAAAATGTTTTATATGACTTTCTAAAGAAATTATTCACGAATTGGAAATTGAAAACGTTGTCGTGTTTTTCTCTCTAAATACTTTGTGGGTTGTTGTTTTATTTAGTTGAGATGGATTTGTGGGATGTTGTATTTTGAAGAAGGTTGAACTCTTAATTGTCAGGCGTCGGATCTCTCTTTTGGCTGGGTTGGTCAGAATTTTGGGAAAACGTGAGTATTTAGAACGCGTTTTGGGGTGCTAGTTGATCAGAACATCTATGTCAGTTTAAAACACTCTTTGATGGGTCGAAAATTCAAAATTTAAAGTTCTAAAATGAGTTCTATATTGTTGGAATGAATCAAATGCTGTTGGGATAAAAGGTTAAGTCCGCAATTAAATTAGGTTGACACTCCTGAAGTGATCTAAGCGGATGACCAATCGAAATTGGGTCAGTAGCTTCATGCCTGTCGTTCGCTGCTGTTCTAAGGTTATGCATTGTATGTACACGTGGTCTTTGGGGTTAATATAGTTATTTCTTACAATTAACTATCCGTCTTTAATTTAAACATCCTGCCTGACAAATTTTAATTTGAATTCATTTATGTTTAAAGATTCTTTAAACAATCAGTATCACTCACGGAAGTTCTTCATAAATGTGCAGTAATTATGAAAGAAGTTACAAGTTTTAACTTTAAAGCTAAAAATCCAAAATTTATATTTTTGGAATTTTGAGGGCAACTGGTGACAAAACCTAATTGAATTTCAATTAAACATGAACATTATCCTTGTGGCGACCAAATAACGGATGGCAGTTCGGCTGTCGGTTACGAAAAGACGGCGTTTTTCGTTGTGCCCGTCGCTGGCCGTCGACAGAGAAGGGCGGATTAGTTTTCTGGTAAAGTCCTTCTGAGTGTTTGTATAGTCCCTCTTTCTGCTCCTGCTGCTCCCCCTAAAACGACTACCGCTTCTGTTACGACTGTCACTGAGATGAGGAATGAATGCATCATAAAGTTCTGTAGAAAACTAAAGTACTGGTGTAGTGGTGCCAGACTAAGAAGTTGCGAGTTCAAATTCTCCTCCCAAGGATCCTGTTATACCCAAAAAAGGTGAAAAATGGGATTTAAACTCAACTACAAATTCATCATAAAGCTGTGCAGTATTTATGAAATATACTCTTCCAAATATCCTGCTTTATTTGTTGTCTCTCAATTTTGAAGTTCTCTCTGTAATCTCTACCCTGATTAAATTCATATTTTATTCCTCTGTCCGCTCCTGAGGCTGAAAAAACTGATCTGTTACATATTATTTATATATATTATATATTATTATATATAGTTATGTATTATATTTTATCTTGCAAATTCAACTGAGTCACTTGAATTACCAAAGGTCTGCAAAGTACGGCTCTATTACTCCTTGCACAGAATGTTTACTGTAGGTCCGGAGTATTACTTACCAACTAGATATTATCTATATATAAGTATGATATAAAGTCAATTTTATGTAAACACAGTTTTGAGACTTATTACAAATCGCGTAAAAAAAATCTGGAACGTTCACGGAATATGCTTAACCAAAGCAATCCAGTGCGATGAACACACCGTAAACCAAAACCAAGGACACAACTGTTGGCATCTTCAGTGGTAAAATTAAACTGAAACTCAGTATAAGTGAGGTGTTGTTTGTGTCTTAGAAAAATTTGTTTCAGGTAGGCCTAAAGTGAAAATTAGTGGAAGGTGTCACGTCGTTTTTAATCAGTACATGATTTATGTAATTAATATTTAATTCGGAGAGTCGAGTGGGTAGTGAGAAATGAAAATTCTTGTCACCATGAAGCATGAACTCAAACGACCTTTCCGCTCTTGAGACGAGATTCTAATTCCTCAGATTATTTTTAGAAATATATGATGTTGCCTTTGGTAAGTCAAAGTTTTGTAAATTTGTTGTGGAAGTTAATCAAAAAACTAATCAAAAAAAAAATTATGTTTTTGATGAAGGGCAAAGAAAAAAATCTCTTCCTGTGGCAACAGCAGGGAATTTCACCCCCACTCAAAAGGGAGATTGAGAATTTTCTTTTTTCCCTCCCTCCTTCGTTTTACCTTAAATTTAACAATTTTTGGAATTTATTCCTTTTTGCGGATCATTCTTCCTTTAAATTCGTATTTTATGGTTATCGTCCCACTTTCCCACAGATAATTAAAATAATCTTTGAAATTGCTTTTTTTGTGCGAATGAACCCCCGTGAAATATAATCTTTTCTCTCTTTTCCTTCTTCCTTCCCTCTGGCTCCAGGAAATTAAAGATAGTTTAATTGATATTTCATTAAGAATGAGTTTATGGAAGCGGCTCATAATAGCTGGAATTGTGCTCGACAATGTGAGGAGGTAATTATAGCTGAATCAGTTGAAAAACTCGCTTTGTCGATTTTTCGCCCTCCTCCATTCCTACAGAAATCTACTTAGCTGTGAATTATTTTATTTTATTGTTACTGATCACATAAATTGTTCAGAAAAAATAGTCAGCAGTTGGCAAAAGGCAGTTTTGTAATACCAACGTTTTGGAGTTTCGCGTATATAAAAAGGGTAAATTTGTCAAAATCCAAAAGTTAATGTGGCGTGACATCCATTCTTGGCTGGTTGTAAATGTAAGGTAAAACAGAACAGTTTAAGGCAAATTAATTTGCACAAAGGACTGGGTGGCTGGCTGGATGGGTGCTGCATTTGAAAACGTTACCGCGCGGCACCTCATTAATTTTTCGTATCGGCGAACCATAGCAAAAGACTTAATACTAATTTGCGGTTTGTAATGCTCTTGGAATTTCCTTTTGAGTTTTAGACGAGGAGAAAGGAAAGTCGACGAACAGACCTTAAAATGGGGAATAATTAATATTTAAATGTCTATTGTGTTAGTCTCCCGTGGTTCAGCCTGGATTTTCTTTTATTTCGTACTCGATTTTGTTTCCTCTTTGTTTTACTGTATCTTTAATCAGTTGGACTGTGTTTTCAGCTTGAGGTAATGCTGTTTGCTGGTTGGTTTGTAGGCTTTGTCGGAATTTAACTTTATTTTTGATGTTTTGGGAGGTTGTGCTAATATTTTTGAGTACACCCATGCCGCTCATTTCGCTATAACGGCCCTCTTCAATTATGGCACGTTTTCGATTTACGGCCAAATTGTGTCAAAAGTTCTGGTGCAGAAGTGAATTTTCTTTCTGAAATTAGGCAAAACGTTTTGGACCTAGCACATGACCACGGCTTTGAAGGTTTGAACGAACGTGATGTGCTGGATATACTTGAAGCTGGTTGGGAACTTTTTTCATATGAGGAACTCATTCAGTAGCATGCAATACCGGAATTTGATCCTGTTGTATCCAAACAGCTGACATCAAAATTTGTCAAAAGGTTTTTATTTTAAACAAGGAGTAAACACCCTCCTTGAAAGCGATCCTGATTGCGCTAAACTTTCTCGAAGGATTAACTCAGCTATTAGCTGTTATGAATCACTGAAGAACGAAATGGACAAGAAGGCAAGACCAACAATGATGGACAATTTTTCAAAGCCAGGCCCATTCTTACCAGCGAAAAATGGTGACGACAGTGATCTGCAGGTTACCATTTCTTCAGTCTTCTGATTAAAGCCATTTTTAAAAAAATTTTGTAGGCCTATGTATATATACACATATTTTAGGTCACATGAAGTTGTTTCACTTTTGTTTATAGGTTATTGTCGGTTTGTGGTCTGTTAATATTTTATGTACAAATCTATGTACTTGTTATGTATGTATTTTTGATTTAAATGAGATAAAATACAATTTGAAGGACAAGCCACGTTACATTTTGAACAAATTTGGAACTGGTCCCATTGAATTTATTAATTTGTATAAGAATAATTGATTCCCTATACGGCTTTTCGCTTTGCGGCCAAATTTCGTGGAATGTATCTAGGCCCTAAAGCTAGGTATGACTGTATTCTTAAAAGTCGTTTATTGTCTTCAATAACTTTGAAAAAGACCTTGAAGATCTTAGTTGCAATAAACACAAACATAAGCATGGTCTGTATGTGACCAAAACAAGAAAAAAATTATTTGCAGGTATTCGTTTCAATAACAGTCGGTCACTTTTATGTAGAGAACATTTGTTAAAGGTGTGCAATAATTATGAAATAAATTCTAAAGAAAGTATATGTTATTTATGAGATGAATAGTTTACTTGAGTATGCATTGCTTATGAAAGTAGGAGACAAAAATCTTATGAAAAGGTTTTTCATTTATGAAATCAATGGTGTATAGAAATTTGCATCGTGTATGAATGAGGCATTGGGATGAAAGCGGGAATCATTTATCAAAGAAGTGGAGGGACCATTCCAGGAAATTGATCGCTGGGATATATAGGGATTTAGGATTAATAAGTACTAAATTAATGACGAAGTATTTCAAACCCGTAGAGTCGAAGGGGCGGAGAAACGAACGAACGACGGTACTTCTTCCTGTGTTCTGATACAGCTTCGTGGCCTTCATTGGATGGGATTTTAAAAAAGTTTGTCTCATCGGGGTATAAATTAAAAACTTTTGACAATGTTTAATGTTAAACAAAAATTTGAAAGTTTTAAAAATTATCTATGCAAAAAAAGGCGATAATTCTCTGGAAGTTTTTGAATAACGGCAGAAGATGGAGATGAAAAATTTCGATTCCAATTACACTTTGAAGATGAGGAAATCTCTCGAGCGTCATTTCAGCCAGAAGTAGTAAAAACATTTTCAAAGTTGTTATGTCACCCATTGTGAAATTAAAAGAAACTTTAGAATTATTAAAGCTTTTTGATTTTCATCGAGGTTTTGATCTTTTTTTTTTTGCGTTTTGAAATTAAGAACTTCTCAAAGTACGCCATCGACATCTCTAAAAGTCAATTGTAGTGGTTGGGGGTGGGGTGGAAGGTGAAAAAGAGTCAAAGGAACTTTACTACGGAAAGAAAAGACTTTTTTTCTTCTAAGTCTGGATCAGTTTTGAGTATTTGTCATTGAAAATCCACAAACTTGACAAAAAGTTTTTGTTTGGAACCGTCACTTGTTAAAAAAACTTATTGAAGAAGTGTTAAAATTTTCTACCCTTCCAAAAAAGTTTTCCTAATCGTTCCCAAATTTTCTTTTCCTTTTTTTTTCCTAGAAATCAACCGCTGTTGAAAAGTTCCCCGAAATTTTCTCGACTCGCTTTCGAAAGTCCATTCGAGTGAGATGTAGGATTGTCGAAAGGATGGTTTGTGCGTGAGAAATCCGGCGATTTTATCTTTTTGGTTTTTAGTGTGAAACCAAGCTCAGGTTTTTGCTGTCGTAAGGTTTTGAAGACAACTTTTCTCTTCAGTTAGGTTAAAAATTTAAATCGAATTCATGGCGTCCAAAAAACTTTTTAAGTTGTCGTGAAACTTTAATTTTCCTGATATAACGGAATTTTTATTGTTCCAATTGTGTTACAGTTTTGGGTGACTAATAGTGATGATGAGCTATTGTCGACGCCACAGTCTGTCTCGTGTTACTACTACATGGCGAACATCCTACGTAAATTCCTTATTGATATTGATATACTCCTTTACAAGAGCTTTTGTAGTATTCACAACAACATTTGTTGTGATCTGGATGTTTTCTTTCTTCTTCTTTGTCTTATTGTACATTTTTCCATTAGGACAGTGTTTAGCTTGAATGTCCCGTGATTAACACTTCCTTTTGTCTTCTGTCTCTCTTCCCAAGATCTATTCATTCTTTTACTGTCTTCCTGTTTCCTCTCTTCCGTTTTATTTGGTGTGTACAGTCTTTTTCTATATTTGTTCCTTTCATTTATATTTTCTCGACTAATTCCTACTTGTTTTAGGTCTTTAGGTCTTCTATTTATCTAAACCCATTTCGTTCTGTTGACTGAGTTATTTACATCATCAAAGATTCTCTTGATAAGTGCTGTTGTTCCCTCTATGAATGTGTCCATAGTCGACTTTTTCTGATCTGGTCTGTCTGTTCGTATAATTTATTGGTTGGTCTCTTTATCCAAATACACTCATACCTCGCTATACGGCCGCTCTTTATACGGCATTTCGCTATAACAGCCTTATTCAATTATAATATTAAAGTACTGGTACAGAAGTTAGGCAATCCCGAAATTAGGGAAAAAATTTTGGATCCAGAACATAATCTCGGCTTTGAAGGTTTATCATTAAACATCCTCCTTGAAGCCGATCCTGATGTTGAACGTAGCTATGACCAACAATGTTGGACAATTTTTTAAAGCCAGGCCCGTCCTTACCAGCAAAAAATGATGACGACAGTGATCTGCAGGTTTTATTTCTTCATCGTCTTCTGATCAAAGCCATTTTTTAAAATTATATATGTATACATACACATATTTTGTGTCTCATGAAGTTGTTTCATTTTTGTTTTTAGATTAATTTGGGTTTTTGGAGTCTGTTATTATTTTATGTACAAATCTATGTACTTGTTATGTATGTATTTCTGATTTAAACGAGATAAAATGCATTTTGATCGATACGCCATGTTACATTTTAAACAAATTTGGAACCAATCTCACTGAATTTGTATGAATTTGTATTAGAATACTTGATTCGTTATATTTGCTTTTTACGGCCAAGTTTCGTGGAACGTATCTAGGCCGTAAAGCGAGGTATGGGTGTACCATCTCTGTATAGTGCTCCAAAAATTTTCTTGAGGATTTTGCGTTTTAATTGTAGTCGTTTCTGATGTGTAGAGCTTCTACCGGTACAACAGTATTGTAGTGAATATTTATTTTTATAAATGTGGAGTTGTAGAAGGTTCAATGAAGCCATTGATCCTAAGTCATACAGAGAAAAGGATCTGATTAATGCTTTTCTGTTTTTAATTTGGTGACTCGAAAAAGACATTTTGAAGAGCATGTGACCCGTGGACCAGTATAATAGCAAAGTTTTATTTGTTCGCTATTCAGAAAGTCTTTCATTAATCCCCACAATCTCCTTCTCTTTCAACCCCGCCATTCATCCCTCTTTCCACCCCGGAAACCCTTGTCTTTTGTTTAAATATTCTTTTTTCAAATTAAATGTATTTATTTATTTATTTTTGTTTCAGATTCGGTGAGTGAGTCAGTTGTTTTTCAGCCTGGATGAGTTTTAGTTGAATCACCATTTATTGGAGTCGAGATTGATGGAATTACGTTCGTGTTTAAATCGGATGGAAAGCGTACGAGAGCTTTTGCAGAACTTGTTCCGAGGTTCGACACAAAGGGATTTTTATTTATTTTAAAATAATGAAAAAGCTCAAAGCAGGCCCCGCATCTGAACGGAGAAACTATGCCATGAAATTACCCTTGGAAACAAAATTATTTCATCAAGTTTCAGCATTTCACTCGGGGTGGTGGTAGGGGGAGGGATTCTGGTTTTAAGAGCTGAAAGGCCAAAGAGTTTTTCACCAAACAATATTTACAGAGCGAGCAGAAGAAAAAAATTTTTGTAATTAGTTGATTGAATTTATTAGCGGGCTTCGGAATCACGTTGGGCTGTGGGCGTCGGGCTGAGGGATGGGCAAGCGGTTATAACGTTGGCGAAAATGTTTCAAAGTCGGTTGGAGTGAAGTTGAACTATCGCGTCATGGTTTGAAAGTTGAAAGTTTAAATGCAGGATGAGGAGGAACGGAGGGAAAGCAAAAGCAAATTGAGCGTTTTGCTTAAATTGTCAGAATGGAAAATTTAATTAACTTGGAAATGATTGAATATTTCGCTGATGGAAACGAGCGATAGTTTTCAAAAGTCAATCATGGAAAAGCTCGAGTGAAACACACCGAAAAAGAGATGACAATAGGGTTTAACAAATGGGATTTTCCATATTTGACTAAGCTTTCTGCCGAATACAATCTGCCAGCCTTTGAAGCTTTTTTTTCTCTCCTTTTTTGCTGGTTTTCCTTTTGTAGTGTTGTAACGATTCAATAGTGTCGTGGTACCTTTGGGCGTTGATGTCTTTGGTTTGTAATATCTGTGAGTTGATACTTTTTGTTGCTTAAGTGCTGAAACTGTACGTACATATCCGACAGAAGTTCACTGATTTCCGATGTTAAGAGTTTTTTAATTACTAAATATTTATCACATTTACCGGCTAGTTTATAAAATATCCGTCTTGTAATGGGGGGATCTAATCAAAGTTTGTTCACTTCTCTGACAAATGGCAAGCAATTAAGCAGCGTTACTTGCCAGTAATTCCCAACAAGAAGCGGCAAACACATGAGACAGAGAAAGTTTTTATAAACTAGCCGGTGAATGTGATAAATATTCATTAATTCCTTACACTTACCAAATAGTGATTCAAAATATCATCGTTTGAACCTAAAACTAGAAAACTTTAGATACAAGCAGGATTTTTGACAGGTACTCAGTGACATCAACTCAGTTTCTCTTAAGAATTTTTCTGATCAGTACTTTCTAAGTTGTGAACAAACTGTTACTCTTTAAAAGCGTTGTTGGATAAATTTTATTACCGTTTTGTGGGCTCAGATATCAAAGAACAGGAAAGAAAAAACCTGTTTTCAAGTGTTGTCACTGATCCGTTGTGATGATCTGTTTACTGCGACTGTTAACTGTCGCATTTCAAACAAAGAAACGTTGAGAACAAGCACGAGTGTGTGCCTGTTTGATTCTCATCTCATTTTCGTTCGCCTTGATACTTGATCCATAACTTTAATTAAAATGATTCGGATATCGAGAAAGACATTGAAAGCATTCACGAAGTCGTGAGTATGAAATTCGAAAATGGCGACCTATTAAAAGAATCATTTTATGGATTTGAACATCGATAAATGAGCCGAAAATATTTTCTTTTGGCCCAGTTTTGAACGGATAAGTCAAAGAGAAATGTTTAAATAATTGTTATTGGGTCAATTGCATCCCTGCAATTCGTAGTTTGGCCTTTAGATATATATTGAAATTTATATAAATATTAAATCTCTTTTTATTTGAGAGAAGAACTTATACTTAAATTGATTTATACGTGGAGAAAACTTTGGTTTTGTTTCAAGAGTCAAATCGGCTCAATTCTACAAAAATGAGTTTTGTAATCAGGATCTGCGAATCCAATATTAAAGCTGTCAGAAGTTCCTTCTGACTTCAGAAACTGAGCTCGGTCATTTCCGTTCTGTTTTACTTTTATCAATATTATTTGACGTGATTTATGCTTATAACTAAAATAAATTTGAAATAATCGCGATTTTCTCACGGTTACTTCCTTTTTGTGTCATCACGTGAACCTGGCAGCAAGTGATGTCGTGTAGAAAATGTAAATTGAAATTGGAATGAGACTGTGGCACCAGCGCAAGGTGAGGCCATTGGTTTCAGATCGAACAGCTAAAATCTGAAATGTATATGTTGTTGTTAATGTGGAATTTGAGAATGTTCGCATTACCTTCCTTATCTGCAGATTAACTGAGTGAGTGTTCGATATTTTGCTTAGGTCATGTTCACTTTAACGGTTTCAGTGTCGATAATGTTTAGAAGTTTGTTTCTCTCGCTTCTTTTATTGTATTAACTCGGATTTTTAGATATTGATAAATAAATAAATGGATAGATAAACAGATATTTTATCTACTTAAGCGTACCGAATTACTAGTGTTGTTCTTGCACTTGCAGAGATCTTATTTTCACTCTCATGAAATTTTCTTGGGCGATGTGAACGTTATCGCTTTAGACATGAATTTTCATTAGATGTGTGCATTATTTTTGGAATGAGTGTCTCTTAAATAAAATCTCTTTAAGAGTGCTTGAAGGTTTCTTAAAAGCAACTTTTTGTTGGTCCAGCACAGGTCTGATCATCACTTTCATAAATTTTTTACTAGAGAATGTGGAGAATATCTGAATTGTCGCTTTTGAGATGAATTCCCATCAGATGTGTGCATTATTTTTGAAATGAGTTTCTCTTAAATGTTTCTCTCAAATGAAATCTTCTTAACAGTGTGCATAACTTATGAAACGAAACTTTTTTAAAAGGCTCACCGGAAGGTCTCTGTTTCTCAAAATATCTGTATTATCGCTTTTGAGATGAAATCTCGTTAGTGTGCATTATTTATGAAATGAGTTTATCTGTAATAAGATCTCTTTAAAAGTGTGCATCACTTATGAAATGAAGCTTACGTAAAAGATTACTTTAAAACGGTGCTGTTCGTCTAGCATAGATCTGATTTTCACTTTGACATGTTGCTTTATAGATAATATACAGATTATCTAGGTATTTTTCTTAGGTATGACAACTAGAACCCAGAAATATCTAGAGTGCTTCCTAAATGAGACTTGAAACTTCGGCCAAGAGATAAAAGCCCCTATAGAACAAGCCAGGGGAGTTTTCATTAAAATGAAAAATCTGCTGTGCCGCCGGGAACTCTCCTGTAGACAAAATTCCGGATCCTCCGCTGCTACGTCCTTCCTGTGCTTCTATACGGCAACGAAGGTTGGACTCTAGCCAGAACACTGGAAAGGACGATCGAAATGTTCGAGATGTGGCTCTACGGCCGAATGCTCAAGATCACGGGGACCGACAGAGTCAAGAACAGCAAAGCCGTATGGGTTTTTGCATCAAACGACAGAAACTTCAGTACTTCGGCCACGTGATCAGAAATTGGAAATACCGGCTCCTTCGATTAATTATGGAAGGAAAAAGGCGATATGGCAGACCTCGTGGCTGAAGAATCTTCGGGAGTAGTTCCAGTTGGACTCTGCATCCCTGTTCCGTGCAGCCGCTTACTAGATAGTGGTCACCGTGATGATCTTCAACCTCCGTACGATGGGAAGAAGAAGTCCATATTGGTATAGCAGATTATGTAGATAATTTGATTACTCGCTAGAGAAGAAATTAAACTATTTTTACGCCCTAGTGGGTCGTCCCAGTTAATTCTAACAAATATCTCGAAAATTTTGTGCACTTTAGCGGTAACATATAAATGCGTGCACTCATCGGTTATGAGTCAGCAGTGTGAAGTTGTGTTTGGCCGGGTTTAAGTGTTCTGTGTTGATAGATAATTGCTGAGAAAAGGAGGGATTGTAGCGGTTTTGACTCTCTTTCGGAATCTGAATGTTATTAGCATGAAAATTTAAAATAAGGAAACGTCTCGAATATTTTATAAATGCTCTTTTACATCGTAAATATTTATATTTAAACACTGAGTACATAAATATTTATGAGTGCAAAATCTAGATTTATTATTAATGAATAAGAGGTCGTACTTGCCGGGAAAGAAAGAAAATTTTTTCTTATTCCTGTTGAAATTTCCATTTTAATTCGGTGACCTTTTATCCTAATTTATACTCGGACATGTTCTCTATATACTCATCGAAAGAGTTTGATTCTTGTCGAAAGGGATCTGTATAAGTTGAGATTTTTATATTTTATACATTTTATATAAATGTTTGCTTGACTAATCCTCTGCGGCCTAGTTTTTACTTTCGGCACACATTGTTAAGTTAAAAAGGATTTTGACTTGAGCTTTGGGGAAAAATTTTTTTATTCTCTCTCTCTCTCTCTCTCTCTCTCTTTCTCTTTTATTTACTGAATCCTTTTTCCTGCGGGATTTAATCTCTTCACATTCCCCGTCACGGTAGTTACACGTCTGTTCAATCCTTACTTTAAAAACTCCTATCTTTTATTTAGCTTTTCGCCATTTTCCTTGTTGATGTAACACAATGCAAGGCTCACACACTTTCACCCAAAAAATATTTTTAATGGTTGATATTATTCTCGGCCTCGTCAGTTTAATGTCTTTTTGCTGTTGCCCTTTTTTCTCCCTCGTCTTCCTCTTTCTTTTTTAATCGTAAAACATGTCGGAGGGTTTTTGGGGTTTTCTTCTGACTCGAGAATTGTGAAATGGTTTCGATGGTGGTTGGACCACGATTTTCCTCCTCGTCGTCGTTGTTAATGAGCATCACTTTATTAAGAAAATTCCTTTTATAGAAGCACCAATTCAGAGGTTTTCCGCTTGGTAATGTAAGATATACTGAGTTAAATTTGTATACGATATAACAAGGATTTTAATCCGTGTCATTTACCGGGGAATGGTTCTATTTGTGGTAAATTCGAAGCTTACTCGCTTCATTTGTTTTATTTCTCATCAAATCTTTGACAAAATAATGAAATTCTCGGATAAGTATTGTAGGGTTTCGTTTTACGCGTATTTGTTTAACTTCAAAGACGTGAAAATCTAAGGAAACTGATAATTTCTTTTGTATGCCTACGTTAGTTATCTGTCTATCAGAATCTGAAGTGTGTTCGATGATTAATTGAGTGCTTGTTGATTTTTTAATTGTCTCCTCTTACTTATTTCAAAAGTAATGCACACTTTAAAATGTATTTGTTTTATTATAAACATACTTTTTTATTAGGAAATGATTTTGTGATGCACTAAGATTGTATATAATTTGTGGTGGTGGTTTGAATCCCGTTTTCACCTTTTTTTGAGTATAACAGGATGCGGGAGGAGGATTCGAACTCACGACCATAACATCCAAGTCAGGAACTTTAACCACTACACTAAGCCTCCTGTGATTGTATATAATTATTATAAAATTAATGTGGATATTAACTACATATTAACTGCTCTGCAAAAGTGCAAGATTTTCTGTATTACTTATACCAGTGATGGGCAAAGTACGGCCCGTGAGCCAACTCCGGCTCCAGAAAGTATTTAATCCGCCCGCCGAGGATTTATCAACATGGATAGTAGTACATGACCCGCTACAATTACGTTTTGACGGCTGAGAAGTTTAAAGTGGATTTCACTTAGTAGAATAATAGACGTACAGTCTACAGAAGAAGCTAAACTACCGCGTAGTTCATGTTGCAAATTTGTGCAGCCCGCCAAAAAATTTTTAAATTTAAATTGACCCGTTGATTAACAAGATTGCTCACCCCTTACTTAAACAGTAATATCAAATTTCCTTTGAAGTGTGCAATATTTATGAAATTAAGTATTCCCAAAGTTGTAGAGAATCGTTGCTGTTGTCCCATCAGCTTGGTTTTCTTCTTCTTTTCATAGACCCGCTCATCCGTTAGGGTCGCGGGGTGAGGGAAGCAACTAGGGAAGCACGGTCCTCCGCTATTGAGGTCAGAGAACCCGGGGTTATTAGACGGGATTCGGCCAAGGCCTTCACCCTCCTGAGCCACCCCTGCAGCGGACGGTCACGGGGCCGCTTTCCTCCCGGACACTCCGACAGGACCCGACGAACCAGACGTTCTCTCGATCCGGAGAAGAAGCGGCTCGACCTGAAGCCCCTCGCCTGTGTTGCGACACCTATCCAGCCGGCCACCGCTCGGAGATACCTCATTACGGCCGCTTGTACCCGGTACAAGGTTTTACTTTAATAAAGTGTTTAGTAGGTAATGTGCAGGTTATCTATATAACTTCAGAACTTGAACTGCTTGCACATTGCCTGGGTAGCACTTCAGCAGTAACATATTCATCATCCACAAATCTACATTTAAATTACTACCGTTCATATCCACCGCACAAAACAAGATCTGACTCCATCACTCCCAGTTGAATATGAAAAACTATTTTTGTAATAACGGAAGTGTTATTCCTCGTGTCTCTTGAATACCAAACACCGCCTTTTAATTTTGTTCTGCGGTAAGGGAATATATATATATCCTCATGGCGCCTTCACACATAGAAATTCTTTCAACCACTACCAAAGGAAAAAAGATACGAATCGCACAAAAACTGAGTTTGAATTGAAGAGAAGAACAAGAATAAATACCATATGCAGACAGTATATACTATACAGAGGGAAAAAAAATTTCATTTCGCTATGGTAATGTAATAAAATTTGTTGAGAGGTGGTGGGACTGGGTGTAGGGGGTGTAAACGAGAAAACCTCTAAGGCAGTGGCTTAAAAAATAATAAGAACCATATTTTACGTTTTTATTTTATGCAAGGTTTACCCGGTTTTCGGTTTTCTAAAAGCTTTGAAATATTGCCGAACGGAAAATATTCGACTCTTGGGTGAACAGCCGGATATTGAGAAAGAAAAAAAATAAATAAAGTGAGGTTTTTCATGTGAATATATCGGAGTTTCAAAATCTTTGTGAAAAAAATTGTTAAACCTTAATGGATGACAGTGAGAGAGGGAGGGAAAAGGTTCAATTTGTAAAATATGCTTTATGACTGTCATTTTTGCTCGTTTTTATAACTTATATTTATTTATCTTTATTGTTTTGACGTATTTTCCCCGGTTTTTGTTGTTGGAAGTGAATTAATGGATTTGATTAAGACTTGAATTTAAAGTAAAAATTGAATTTGTGTCTTTCTCTCTATCGAAAAGTCGTGTAAGTTAGTCACAGATTGGAAATAATGAGTTTGACAGTTTTGTGTTTTGTTTTATTCTAATTAAGTTTGTTTCATTTCTTTTTCTGGAGGAAGAAAATGGAAAGTGATACGTCATTTTGTGTAAACAACTCACGAATTGTGTTTAAACAGGAATTTTAATTCATTCTTAGTTGTCGTTAATTTTTTTTTTTATTTATTAGTTGAAACGCACCTACTCTCATCCGCCATCTGTTATTGAAATGGCAGTGATTCAATAACATGAATTTAAATGTTCCGAATCAGTTTTCCTTGTTGAAATCAGTTTCTTCTTCTCTGATGAATAGTCTTCCAGATCATCACTTCCTCTGAATGGTCTAAACCTTAGTGACTACCTCTCTTCTTATTGCACTGCTTATCGATTGTGTTTTCTCCCAGTTACCATTCTCGCTGATGCTCTTTTAGCCATTGTGTTTAATAGGTTTAGTACCCTCTCTCCGTTGTCTTCTTTTATTGCCTTCCTGCTGTGAATTCTTCACTCTCAGCTGTACACATCGTATGTGTCTCCAATCTCTGTACTCCTCTTTGTCACCGGTAAGTTGTCTCATTCAGTTCTTCCGTCCAGTTTTAGGTTGATTATACTGACTATCGTTAGTTCAAGGTCGATTGTGCTGCAGCCTCCACAGGAGGTGTAAGTGAATTATCCCTCTCTGTCGTTTTCAGTTATGCTATCTATGAGATTGTTTTGTCCGCAAAATCTGGGCTGGAAGATAATCTGGTTCTGAGCGTTAGATTTAATAAGTTACGGTAAAAGTGATAAATCAGGCGAATATGGATAATATTCGGCGATTATTTATAATGACCAAATAAGCTTGGTAAATGTGATAAATATTCATTAATCTGCCAGTTTTCTTGAATTTACGGTTATTATGCTTAATCACCGGGAATTGTAGATAATACTCGATTTATCACTTTTACCGTAAATGTGTACGAGATTTTTCGGTGTACTAGAATTTTTGTGTAGAAAATGCTGGCCGGAATTTATTTAGAGAACCTTTTGAAGCTATCTTGACAAGAAAATTTGTAGAAGCTGGTTTATAGAGGTTGGAAAAGGTCTAAAGCCTTGGTACTCAAACTGCGGCCCACCAAGCTCTACTGAGTGGCCCAGTGAAAATGATTGAGTGAAAATTTGTGAAAGGTCGATTGCTCACTGTTAAGTCTGAACTCTGGAACATAGTGCCTGACGAAAATGGTTGGGCCTGTGCTCAGAAACTGCTAACATTGTTTCCTCAACAAATCTTTATGAGGCAATATACAGAAAATACATACAGAAACAGACTGACAGATGTACGTACAGATGATGCCCTGAGGATGGACTGTATGCGTCGAAAGCCGGACTTGTAAAAGTTACGTGGCCCAGTCGCAATGCTCACAATGGAAACTTGTCCTCGAAGGAAAAGCTTGAGTATCAAGTGTCTAAAGGAATCGAAAACGACTTTTCAAAATCACTATACACTCTTATGAAGAATTTTCTTTATAGATAATGGACACTTGTAGGGAAAACTCGTTTCATTCAAGGTGAAGGAAAGAGTGGAAACAAGAACAAACCGAGAAAAGAACCAAAAAGTTGGATTACAAGAGGAAAATATAAGAAAGGACTTGGATAACATAACACAACAGTATATATACAGTAGAATCGAGCGAGTGTTTGCGAACGGAAGCATCGTTCTTTGAGATAACCAAAATCCATTTGCATATAGTGTTCGTATAGGCTCTCGAATCGAGGTATCATTATATATTCAGAATTTCCTATGGTTTGAAGTTGTGCGAATATGCAAATGAACATATTTTCGAAAAGCCTGGTTTTGTCGTAACTCGGAGTATCGATGATGTTGATAGCTCGGATAAATTTATGCTTTGGAAGTAGTCTAAATCGATAATTTGTTTATATTGAAATAGAAAAGTGAGAACGGCCTTTCTTAATTTAGTTAAAAGGAAGGTAAGAAGGTTCTCTCCTTTCTCGAGGTTCATCGATCCACCAACTTCCAATTAAATACGCCACCGGTTTTTTCCCTTTTTTTTCTCCTTTTTCTCTCTTTTTTTTTTTCTATTTCCTTTCTTTTCTCAAAATGACTTTTAGAAAATATTAAAAAGAAAACCGTTCATAAGTTTTTGGAGTCTTTGACGGAATTTAAAATCGATGTGTTTTGTAAGGCAAGGAAAGGAAACAGAAGAAAGAAATTTC
Source organism: Columbicola columbae (assembly GCA_016920875.1). Taxonomy (NCBI): domain Eukaryota; kingdom Metazoa; phylum Arthropoda; class Insecta; order Psocodea; family Philopteridae; genus Columbicola; species Columbicola columbae. The sequence continues at coordinate 12,786,126 of JADMLL010000002.1, forward strand.
CTTTCTTTGAAACAGGAGGGGAAGAAAGGGAAAAGAGAGAGTTTCCAGGTAAAGAAAAAGGTTTCGGAGTTGAAAAGACGAGGGAAAAAAGACATCTAACGGGAAATGAATAGAAGGAGAAATTTTTCGGACGGAATTAAAAAAAGAAGACAAAGATGTCTTTTCTTCGGGCCTTTTTGAGTAACGAGTTCTTATTTTCATCACGTTCGTATTTCAGGCACGTGCTCCATAAACCACGAATGACCCTCGGATTTTAACGCCTTTTCCGTATCCGTCGCTTGCACCTGATAATATAACCTTCTGGATGGTGTTTCACTCTAATAAAGTCTGCAGGAGGAAAATATTTTTTCCTTCTCTCTCTGTCCTATATTGCGGGTGTCTTGACATCCTGCCGTACGACGTGTTTCCTTCCTCCATTTTGATTTGAACTCCCAAACGCAGATGGGTAAATGGATTTTATGACGGTTTTAGGTGGATGGTTTGGATTGGTTTTTGTCAATATTTTCACATTATATTATTCTTATTTATCTACAATAGACAGAGACTTAGATATTTATGAAAAACTCAGTCCATGTGTTATTTATTTATTTGAATTTTCAACCAGTTGTTCATCGTTTGGGTATACCAGTACACGGGAACTTCTATAGTCGAGCGCTTTAACTACTACCCCGTAGACCTCCCTTATGTATGTATTAACAAATAATTTTTCGAACACTTTGAGGGTGTGTATATAAACTGAAAACAAATTTTTTCTTCATCCTTTTCTTGTCTTCTAGTTGACTGTCAAATTTGAGATAATAAGTCGGAAGTCTAGAATTGAGGAGTTTATTTTAGGTAACAGTCTAGTGTCTTGGCCTCAGGAGAGAAATTTAAATTTAAGACGAATTTGAGTTTGTTTACTAACTGTAATTGACCAGTCATAAAACTAAATTGATGTCACCACAAAAGATGCTGCTTATAACAAAGAGAAGGTCTGGAGTGGTGATGGGGTCAAACAAACTTCCTTCTTGTTTTCCATGCAGGATTTTTCATAAATATTGCACACTTTCATGTGGACTTTTTCATAAATATTGCACACTTCATGCAGGATGTTTCATAAATATTGCACACTTCCATGCAGGATTTTTCATAAATATTGCACACTTCCATCTAGATTTTCATAAATATTGCACACTTCCATGTAGACTTTTCATAAATATTGCACACGTCCATGCAGGATGTTTCATAAATATTGCACACTTCATGTAGACTTTTCATAAATATTGCACACTTCCATGTAGACTTTTCAATAAATATTGCACACTTTTCATAAATATTGCACACTTCCATGCAGGATTTTTCATAAATATTGGACTTTTCATAAATATTGCACACCATGCAGGATTTTTCATAAATATTGCACACTTTCATACAGACCTTTTCATAATTAATGCACATTTTCCCGAAAGATGAATTTTGTGTGTCTTTGAGATATTGAGAACTTACCAATTCTTAAACTCCATTCGGTTGTACATTTTAAATATTATTATTAATATAATGATAGAATATTCAATTTTAGAATTTAAAACAGTATTTTGAATTGAATATATTGTTCAGCAGAAAAAAAAATAAAAGAATTTTTCTAAAATGAACTGACCCATAAATAATTTGAAACATTCTCGAAATATTTAAATTTTTATCGATTTCGTCCTTCTTGCATAGAAAAAAGGTTTCAAGATGGCTCGCATCATTTTTAAACATGAACATTTTATATTAGAATTTATAATTACAGAACCGGGGTTATTGATTCCTTTTAGGGTTTATAAAGAAGTTTAATTGTATGAACGAATGAATGACTTATTGACTGACTGAGTCACTCATCCCAGGAACTCGGTTTATGATTTCACGGAGTTTCGTTACCTTTATTTATTAATTGAGTGTTTCGTTGCATTAATAATTATCCGTCGGATAGTCTATCCTCATTATTCGTCTCTAAAATCACTCGGCTTTGTTTCATCTAATTAATGGTTTTTTGTTTCCGATCACCAGTTGATGTCTTATTAAAGGAATTTGGTGGGAAGGAGGGCCAAATTGGTTTAAAGAGAAAATTTAGAGGTCCGCTCTTTTTCCCCAGTTGTATGAGAGAGGCAGAAAAATTTTTAAATGGACGACGTTTTGTGAAGCGAAAACCAATAAGGTTTCCAAAATTCAATTATGAATATTGCGAAATGTTGTTTGTACAATCTGGCACGAGGATTGGGAATGGAATATTAGAAATAAGCGACAATGTGGCTTTTTAAAGTTAGAAAAAGTGGGCCCTGGGATTTTTTAATGCCTTTGTAATTAATGCTGAAGTCATGGAGATGGGAGAGGAGAGGAAGAACGGGGAAGAGTTATCGAAGTTTTCCTTTGTTTTCTTTTTCTAAAGTTTGTTGAGGATATTTATGAAAATTGAATTTGTTATAACCTTGGTACTCAAACTGTGACCCACCAAGCTCTACTGAGTGGTTCAGTGGAAACCGATTCAGTGAAAGGTCGATTGCTCATTGTTAAGTCTGAACTATAGTGCCTGACCAGTACGAAAATGTTTGGTCTTCTGCTTACATTTTTGCCTCAACACATATTTATGAGGCAGATACAGAAACAGACTGACGTACATCCAGTTGATGCCCTCAAGGTGGACTGTATGCGTCGAACGCCAGACTTGTAAAAGTTACGTGGCCCAGTCGCAATGGTTACAAATTGTTTTAATATTAACACTATGGCGTCCGGTGTTTTCACGTTGGTGCCGTTCGGAAATTATTGCGCATGCGTAGATGGTTGTGTTATGCATTGAGAACTGTAGAACGAAAGTTATTGTAGTTAACTAACCAACAGTAAGTGACAAAGTAGAAACTTTTTATTTCCTTAAAAACCCTGCCCATAACAATAAGATTAGTAAACATAGCGAAAGTTTGTAAGTCAGTTCCTTCGGCACTGACGTTAAAAAGTGTAGAATTAGACATTCGGACGCCATTGTGTTAAATATGAAAGAGAACTATATATTGGACACCAGATACGAATGATGTTTGTATAAAGATAGTACCCGGAAAATGTCATCGGTTAAAAGAGCCAGATGAGGTATACCTGTTGTAGAGTTATTGTCCTTATCTATTATATAAAACCAGTATAAGTTAATCAAAGTTTTTTGTGTGTATAAATATTTGTATGCCTTACGAGGTGATGACGTTTCATTGTCAGTGCAGATAGGTTGCCTCAGTCCTCAAAAGTTATCGCCTGTGGAATGGGAATATGGAAAATTAGGCTAAAATTAGGACTTGGATGCCACCTTTGAGTGATTAGAGTTGTACTGGACTCGTGAACCACTCCAACCACTGTCATGAATATTTTCCACGGACCAGAGACACCAGTAGTTGGTAGGTCGATATAGGGGGTTTTGTCTGAGGTACAAACCATTGTCGTGACCCCAGGGTGGAAACTGACACGAAGTTACCTTCTCTCGTGTTACACTTTTGATAGATTCATGGGACGATGAATTTATATTTGCATAGTTATAACTACTCAGTGTTACTAAAATTCAGTGGAACTATGCTCAAATGTCGGATTATTGATTTACTTTCAAGTATCAAATGAAGAAAAATCAGAATCGGAAATTCACGCTGGGTTACAGCACTATCAGTAGGGTAGAATGGGGCTGTGGAGGAAGGAGTCAGAACGAAGATTTATGTCGTTTCTTGCCTTTTTTTACCTTTGTACTCTGAGGTCATTCTTAAATTTTCAATGGTTCCTTTAATAATGTAGAATTTTTTTAAAGTTTGTACAACAAACATCCGGAGGAAAAAGGTTTTGATGAAACCGTAACCGAGTCCTTTATGGTCTCCGTAGCGAATGTAATGGTTTTGTGTCACACAAGCTTTCGGTCTCCTGTTTCGAAATGTTAAAGGCTGTTTCTGTTTTCAGTTTTTCCTTTTCGAACTTATTTTTCCGTGTAGGAAATAAAACGTTTCTTTTTTCCTTTTCTTTGTTTTTATTAATGCAATTGAAGTAGGGAGATGTTGTTGTGTTCCATTTAATATGTTTCGTCTGCAACACCCACTTTGCACGTGAATGTATGGGGTGTATAACCTCGATTTTATTTTCACCCATCTTACCATACACTTTATGATTCGAATCTTGACTATGACTATGTCTGAGTGCATTATCGCGAGTTAGTGATATAGTTGTGCCTGATTTGTTTGTCAGAGACGAATAAAAGTCGTCAGTGACTGTGGTGTGGTTTGGATATACTGCTTTAGGGTGTATGTTTGATTCTAGCTTGTTTTCTTAAGTATAATTGTTCGTACGGTTTCTTTCTAAGTACAACTTTCTACTTCCTTCTTTACCTTAAACCCCTTCTCCTAACTGAATTCTCAACGAGTTCCTCCTTTGTTTGATCCCAAAGCTAAAACACTGGTCTGTGTCCCAGATAAAATCCTTTAAAGCTAAAGCCTGTTGTTTGGAACTTGGGGAGAAGTGACAGCTGGTCACGGGGGAATACTTTATAAAATATTATTAAATCTGTCGAGATCCTATAACTGTTTTAATCAAAATATTTATGTTGGTCTTGTAAATAATTTGTTTAAAAAGACAGAAACTAAATTAGATGAGATAGAAGAGACGGTTAATGTACGTGGGATTTTGAACAAATGACAAAGGTCGCTGTGAGAAGAAATCCTCACGACTAATTAATATAGGACAAACGAACGGAAGCTCTGTATCGTTTCTCGAATGGTAGCTTCCATCGGTTGGAATATTTAATACAACTTCCTTCACTTCCTTCGTTGGAAATATATTCATAAGAATTCAGACACAGACTCCCCATCATGTTGTTACCGGGAAACACTGTCGGGTTCATGACTTAACAAATAAAATTTCTTTTTTTTGGTTTTTCATCAGAGCGACAGGGAAGCAGTTTCTTTCTTGTTGAAAAAAGGTTAATTTAAAAAAAAAATTTAATTAAAAAATTTGCCCTTAACCTTTTTTTTATTTCGTCATGAAACGAGGAAAAAAATGAAGTGAATCAACAAGAAATTTTTTAAGTTTTTCTTTTTTTTAATAATAATTTCAAAAGGAAAAAAGAAAAACTTTTCTCTTTTCTTCAACAAAGAAACTTTAGGTTAAATAATTGATTCAAACGTACCAGGCAAGGTGTCCTCGACTAAGAAACGTAACCTTTTTAAGACGTTACTCCTAGAACGCTGACCTCCCTCCGTCAGCTGCTCAAATTATTGAATATTTTATTAATACACTCATACGGCCGCTCTTTATACTTCCTTCTTCATTATGTGCACGTTTTCGATTTACGGCCTAAAATGTTTCGCTATAACGGCCGAAATGTGTCAAAGTACTGATACAGAAGTTAATTTCCTTCCTGAAATTAGGAAAAAAATTTTGGATCTCGGCTTTGAAGGTTTGATGTGCTTGATCTATCTTAAAGCTGATGGGAAACCTCTTTCATATGAGGAACTCATTCAGGTGACAGAACCTGTCGTAACATCAAAAAAATTTGTCGAAAGCTTTTTCTGTTTCGAACAAGGAATAAACATCCTCCTTGAAAACGATCCTGAGCGCTAAAGTTTCTCGAAGAAGTAACTCAGACATTAGCTGTTAGAAAACAGTGAAGAACGAAATAGACAAACAACGTTGGACAATTTTTTTAGCCCGGCTCATCCTTACTAGCGAAAAATGGTGACGACAGTGATCTGCAGGTTACCATTTCTTCAGTCTTCTGATTATAGCCATTTAAAAAATTTGTAGGCCTATGTATATATACACATATTTTATGTAACATGAAGATGTTTGTTGTTTCACAAAGTTTGAACGAACGTGATGTGCTGGATATACTTGAAGCTGATTGGGAACTTTTTCATATGAGGAACCCATTCAGTAGCATGCAATACCGAAATTTGATCCTGTTGTATCCAAACAGCTGACATCAAAAATTTGTCAAAAGCTTTTTCTTATTTTGAACAAGGAGTAAACACCCTCCTTGAAAGCGATCCTGATTGCGCTAAACTTTCTCGAGGGATTAACTCAGTCTTTAGCTGTTATGAATCACTGAAGAACGAAATGGACAAGAAGGCAAGACCAACAATGATGGACAATTTATTAAAGCCAGGCCCATTCTTACCAGCGAAAAATGGTGACGACAGTGATCTGCAGGTTACCATTTCTTCAGTCTTCTGATTAAAGCCATTTAAAAATTTGTAGGCCTATGTATATATACACATATTTTAGGTCACATGAAGTTGTTTCACTTTTGTTTATAGGTTATTGTCGGTTTGTGGTCTGTTAATATTTTATGTACAAATCTATGTACTTGTTATGTATGTATTTTTGATTTAAATGAGATAAAATACAATTTGAATGACAAGCCACGTTACATTTTTAACAAATTTGGAACCGATTCCGATTTGTATAAGAACAATTGATTCCCTATACGGCTTTTCGCTTTACGGCCACCAACGTATCTAGACCGTAATGCGAGGTATGGGTGTATTTAATATATAAAACATTTTGGACGCTATCGAATACGAAAATCCCAAAAAGCTCCCGTTGTTATCGGTGTCGCTGTCGTCGGATAAATTTTCAATAAAAAAATTTTTTTTTTGGCTGTTGACGAGCCCTCTTCCTCTTGTTTTGACTCTTTTCGGTTTTTATTTTTTTGTTTTCCAAATTAAGGGAAAATTTTTTTTATTTGTTTTTGTAAGTATTTTATTGTAATGGCTCTCACGCTGTGAATATATGTGGAGTTATGTTCGCATGAATTTCTGTTTCACATTTCATATTTTATTTGGAACGAGAAATGTTTTTTGACGTTGTTTAAAAGAAAAGAAAATGTTCGCGAAAGTGTGTATGAAAAGGAATTTATTTTATCTATTTTTTTTTTCGCCCAAATTTTGGTTCCTTGCCCAAAATCCTGTCTTATTTTAACGAATGGATGATTTTGAAAAAAGATAAAAAAAAGTGTTTTTCGGTTTTATGTATTTAATTGAATTATTTTTCGCAAAATATTTGGTTATACGGTTGTTATAATTTGCCAAAATTTGTTTTTCGTTGACTTCCTTCTCTTTTTACGTCTCTCGTAAAATTTGTCTTTCGTTTTGTGCGTATTTTAAGTTACGCTGTTCCAAATTCATCGGGAGGCTCGGTTAAATCGATTATTGAATGTAAGACGAGACGGCGTTGTATTGCGATTGCATGCCTGATTGTATCATCTTCCTTTTCTCAGTGTTGCAGTTTTCTTTTTGGGTGATTTGAAGTAAGAAGATGTGACACTTTGTTTCGGAAAGGAATAGTAAAAGTGGCTTAGTAGAAACGACTTAGTAGAAACCTCGCCGACTACCCGATACGATCATAACTCATTTCCACTCACACGTGACATTTGATCGTTTGAAAATACCATTTGAAACGACTTGTGCAAATGATGGACACCGTCATCGGTAATAATGATTAACAAGTATTAAATTAGTCATAAAATGGTGATTAGTCGTAATTAAAGTGAAATAAGTTGTTGTAAAAGTTTATTTAAAGGTTTTGTAAGAACGTTTTAACACTTTTGAGCCGTTACACTTAGAGTTATGCGATTTTTGATGAAATTACAAAAAGTTTTTTTTTTTGAAATTTTTTTATAGTCACTAAGAATCTTCGACGGTTTATGTTGTTAGTAAGCAGTATGGTATAACGTTGTTTTTATACTAAACCAGTGTCTCATGGATTTTAGAGGTTTTTCTAGATATGTGTGGGATGTTTGAAGGAGAGGGCGTTTTGGGTGAAGGCTCTCAGTTCTTTCACTCTGTCTCTGTTATTATTGGTTGTATTCGTTTTGTATAGTATATAGTTAGTATTTTATAGTTACTTTAGTTCGTATAAAAGGTGATATTGTAACACCCGAAAAGAGCATTTATATAGTATATAGGTTGTATTGGTTGGCATTGCATTATGTATTGAATCCGTAAGTATTTGGAGCCACAATTTTGTCTTCAAAGACTAAGCAAGTTAAGATGTGGATGACAACAACCTTAATAATATAGTCTATAATATAGTTCTGGTTGAGTTTTAGTCCCGCTTTTCATTTTTTTGGGGGTATTACAGGATGCGAGAGAAGGATTTGAACTTGCGACTGTAACTTCTTAGTCTGGGACTTAACCACGACATCACAGACCTTCCTTATAGTCTATAACCTTGGTACTCAAACTGCAGCCTTCCAAGCTCTACTGAGTGGCCCAGTGGAAACCGATTTAGTGAAAATTTGTGAAAGGCCGATTGTTAAGTCTGAACTATAGTGCCTGACCAGTACAAAAATGTTCGGGCCTGTGCTCAGAAACTGCTAATATTGTTTGCCTTAATATGTCTTTATGAAGAAATATACAGAAAATACATACAGAAACTTACTGACAGATGTGCCTACAGATGATGTCTTGAGGGTGGACTGTAGGCGTCGAAAGCCGGACTTGTAAAATCTTTTTTTTGGTAAGTCGTGTGGCCAAGTCGCAATGGTCACAATGGAAATTTGGCCAGGGAAGGAAAAAGCTTGAGTACGAAGGGTCTATAATATTAGACCTCATCTGTAAAATATTAATTAAGATAATCTAACGTATTTTGATAATATTACAATCAATATTAATGATAATAATATAACATTGAGTATTCCTCCGCGTCAGATTTTGAAAAACGACAATTTTCTCTTATATTTCGCAGACGTTTCGCCTTTTCTTACTACCAAAGACATCCTCAGCGTTAGAAGGGTCGCTTTTGACTTATAGCCAAAAGTTATACTAACAATACTAATAACACCCGCGAAAATCTCCAATTCATTTTTTGCCTAAATAGAAGGCAAAGTGTTTTTCCTATCAATGAATGGTTTTCAAATTTATTTGTAAATAGGCAGACTTTCAATTTTGTTTTTTTCAATTAAAAATTTTGATTAACGGTTTTTTACCTTAATTTTCCTTTTTGTATAGAGCTACTATTGTTTGAAGGACAAAAACACTTGTTTTCAGGCTATTTACTTCTCCTCTTTTGTTTCGGTCATCTTAGAACCACGCTGTTTCAATGCCACTTTGAAGCTTTAGTTTTCCCTCCTCCGATTTCTGGTCCAGCGTGTCTTCATTCTTTCGCTTCGTTTCGTCTTCCTCTCTTCAATCCAACTTTGTTTTCTTTAGTTTGTCGACTTTGTGAACTTTATTTGTGTGAGATTTTCCCGGGATTCGGCTTTTTGCCTCGGTTACTCTTTGGGAGAAATTTTTTTTTGTTAAGCATCTGAACAATTTCTGTTGTTTATTTGGATTTTGACTTCATCCAATTTTTTGGGTGTAACCAAACCGGAGGACTCTTTTTTGATAAGTTAGTCAAAGTTTGTTAATTATTTGTTTTAATAGGTCAGAAAGTCAGTGGCGTGACTTTGAAATAGGGAAGGGTGTGGTGGAAAGGACACAAACACACGTGGGTCATTTAAATAGCCTTCGTGAGTCAGTATCTGACCTGCGGGTCATTTATTCGCCATCACTGGCCCACGCACTAATGTAAATTTCTCAAATTAATAATAATAAAAGTATTTCGCGTAAAATAAAACGGAAGTAAGGATAAAATGGAGACGCAACGAATAGTCTGGTTTTGGGGTATACAAAAATTTATTTTGGAAAACCTTGAACGTTTTAATGTGGGCTTTGAACAGATTTTCACTATTAAATATGGCGACTGGGGAAAAACAAATGCTGACGGGACAATATAAGGAAAAGTGTGAGGTTTTTCTTTCATTCACTAGTGAAAACAATTGAAAGGCGAAAACAAATTTCAAACAAAAGCTGAGTGGAGACAATCAATTTCAATGTAGAACAGCGGAAGTTGACTTATCAGATACAATTTTTTTCTCTCCTATTCACGCCACTAGTTTTAATATTCCGAGCACAATGTTTCAAGTTATTTCGCATTGTTTTTCGTTTTTTCTTATTTTTTGAGTTTTATAATTGAGCCGCGGGTGAAACACTTTGTAATGACGACTTTTGAACTTTTCCCCTGTTCGAGTGGAAATGACATGACGGGTATGTGAAGTGGTGTGTTTACTTTCAATTTGAATAGCGGGAATCGATAAAATGAATTGTTACGTCGAAAAATATTTTTTTTTGTTCTTAAACAATAATTTGTTTCATAAATAATGCACGATTTAGGACTGATTTTTATTAACAGAAGTTTGGACGTTGATTATGTGTTTTGTGAGCTTTCTGCTGTTTGAGTGAAGCCTCTTACAGTACCGTGTTTCAGGTCTCTTGATGATTGGCTGTGGTGTTGGGTTTGTGTTTAGACCCATATATATTGTTTGTGAGGTTATATATATATTATCAGTTGTTGTTGTTAGGGATTGTGGTGTGTCAATTATAATTTGTAATGCAGGGGTGTCAAACTCAAAAGGTAACTAAACAATATTTGACAAAGTATATAATAATGATAATATAAATTACCCTTAATTCGCGCCAGGAGCATTAGGATACAAATACGTTTTACATAGCATACAAAAATAAGTAGGTAAAAGCAAAGTATACATATAAAAATCGTAGGCTAGCAAAAAGGCGGCCAAATCAACGCCTGTGAGACGAACATGTAGATGTTCTTGATTCTGACAGTATCTTTGAGTTCCCGAAGCAAGTTGGTAAGGTTCACATCTACATTGTAGCATTGGGCCAAGTAGTGGCGCCGAAGAGCAGCATAGACAGGCCATTCCAGAGAGAAGTGAGCGAGTGATTCTTCAGTTTTAAGGTTACATCACTCACAGATGGACATGTGCCAACAAAATATATTATAATTTTATATGCTAGTTTGGTTTCTAGTTCATATTTTTAATTTGCGTCGAATATATTGACCAGATCGCTAAATTGTTCATCTTGGTCAGCGAGATGCTGCCCTTAAAAGCCCAAGCGCTTAAAGTAAATAGTAACATACCGTTATTATACTCTACATATACATTTTTTGATATATATATAGAATTTTTATTATGCGTAAGCTTCTCCAAATATTTTTATTTATTTTAGGAATTGCCATATTACGTACAAATGTTCGTTTTGTATGGAAAAGGTTTCTTCTTGAAAATGTGACTTTGGAATACATTTTTGATGATAGTATGCGTTAGTTATTGTACGGGGATGTGCATTAGTTTTGAAAAACACTATTAAATTGAGCTCTAACCCACTTTTCCACTCTTGAGTATAACAAGATGTGGGGGGTGGTACTCGAACACTCTCAACTGTCACTTCGATAGACCTTCGACAAAAACGTGGACTATTTATGAATCTTAATGGGAAATTATGACACCACCTAACGTGATAAATTTATTCAAGTTGATAAGTCGAGAGCACTGTCAGCGACTTCCGAACACTCAAGAGTGGTGCTAACTTTTCACAACGACACTTCATCTTCGAGACGGGACTTATGTTTATGCGAGAAAAATTTCGTAAAATGTGAAAATAATTTAAACGAAGAGGACTAGATTCATATATAGCTGAATGACCTTGAAAAAAACTTTGGATTAGCGATAATGACCGCAAAACTCTTTTTCTAAATCTGTTAATGAATTCACTGCGTCTTATCAGACGTTTGTAAGATTTTTCGCTTTTTTTTAGAACCCGAATCCAAGGGATTGTCGAGCTTGTAAAATACAATAAACAAGTTAAACGGGAGGCAAATCGAAAATTAATTTCGGTAAAAATTTGTCACAGGAGTTTGTAACCTTTCAAACCTTTTCTTCATTCCGTCCTCCTTTTAACCCCCTGAGAGAATCTACGCTAACCTGTAACCCTTGGAAAATAATTTATCCTTCCTCCCTGGAAATGTTAAAAGGTCATGTTATACCTAAAAGGGCAAGAACTTTGGGTTTTACAAAAATTTTTCTTTAGAAATTTCACCGGAAGAAAGTTTTCCTCAATCAAGATAAGGTTATATTTATATTTTTTTGAGAAAAATTTGAAAAATGTTGTTTTCCCTTTTTTTAGTCTTTAGACTGAATAATGATTTTTGAAATGAGACATCAAAAGAAATTGATAAATTTGAGGAAGGGAGGAAAAGCTTCTTTTTAATTTTCCACATTTCATAATGATGCAAAAGGTTTTTCCGGGAAGGAATGGGAGATGGAAGAGGAGGAGGAGGTGGGGAAAATAAAATTCTTTTTGAATGCTGTCGACGTGTTAATAGGCAGTTATCGGTTGAAAAAGTCAACCTTTTATGATGATAAATTAGAGCTTTTCCAGTAGGAATGCGGAGGAGAGAGGAGGTGTGGGTGGGAAGGTGGAGAAGGAAAAAGAAATCAAATCTCTTAGTTATCTTTCTCTCTTTTTTAGCCAAAAATTTTTCTCTTCATCCATGCCAAAAATATTATTTACTTCCACAATAATAGTTTTTCCTTTTTAATTTTTGTCTGTTGAGCTATCGCTGTTGGAGTGGTTGGATGGACATTTAAAGAGTCGGGGAGTTAAGAAGGAAGTAACCAGATTTTGTGTTTTAGTTTTTCGATTCGGCCATCTCAGGACCACGCTATTTCAACCTTTTTCTCATCTTCTTTTCGCCTCCGCCAGTACTCCTTCATTCTCTCGCTGTGTTCTTTCTTCCTCTGTCCACTTCTTTCCTGTTTTTAGCTTCGGCTTTTCCTGAAACTGGCTTCTTGTACTTTTTTCCTCAGGGTATCTCACATGTGCAGGTCTTCCGCTGTTATCCCCGTCTCTTTCAGGTCTTTCTCAGTTTCCATAAACCATGCCGGCTTTGTTTTCCTCTCGAGGAAGTGTCTGAAGATCTGGTTGGTCAGTCTCTCTGGGTCCATCCTCGCCAGGTGTCCGTAGAAGGCGATCCTTCTTTTTCTTATGACGTTCCTTCTTTGTGTTTTAGTGATTTTCTTCGAGGAATTTTTTTTTTGAGGTTGGTTTTTAGCTGAGGCGATGATGTGCATATTGTGGAGGTAAAATCCGCAGCATTCTGTATTGATGTACGACAGGACGAGAGACAAACCTCTGGACTTAGTGATATGCTTCTCATAGTCTTTCCTCTGTTTCTTATACTTCTCATTTCCATTACAAGCCTTCACTCCTTTCTTTTGCTTCTGTCTACTATCTCGTACTTTCCTTCTCTTCTATCTTGTAGTAAATCGACTGTCGTGAAAGACAAACATAAGAAACAAACGAATAATTATCACGAACTTAATTTTTGGTATCTCGAGACTAACTCCAGGTCGCCTAATATAAGATGGAACGTCCAAGCGCTTCGAATCCAAAACTGTAGAAGGTGGATAGGAATTAAGAACTGCAGAAGACCAAGGCCCACACAGGGCTGTAGAACTACTGGATTGGATTGAGACTAGCTCCACAGAATTTCCTCATCAAACATATACAGTCGCCTATCGCACTAGCCAGGATGACTCAATTCCACCTCATCCCAAAGCAGCCACATATATCAATGTTGTAATGGCATATCCACTACAATTCACTGTATCCGTCTGTTGTAATTGTTGTTTGCTTTAAATTATCTTTCAAAATCTAGATATTTATAACACAGCGACAGCATACACACTGTATATTGTTACTCAGTAAAAAATTGTTACTCACGAAGATTTATTTTCCCCGTAAAAAAAAAAGAAATTAAATTGTGCGCGTTATTTGTGCTTTTAATTTAATTCTAATTGAAAAGCTTTGGTGCTTTCATTAGTCGAAGCGAGATGCAAAGTAGAGACGAGAATTTAATAAACTTTGAAGAATTAACTAGGAAAGAGTCGTAAAAGAGACAGGCCGAAGAAATGAAGATAGAAGGCCATTACTCAAGAGGAGGATAACCGTTCTTGTAAATTTTTCACTTTTTTTTTTAATTCCAGTCCAACAATAAAAATTTGAACTTATTTTTTCCCTCTTTCAAGAGAATCGATAAATTTGGAGTCTCGTAGGTAGGCTGTTGTTGTTTCCGGGGGAAGGTAAATTATATATTAGACGGAAAGCTTGAAATTCAAACGAAACAAAGAATTAGTTTTTTGAAGTAGAATTCATGAAACGAATTTAATTATATGGCCATTCGAGGCAATAAACTTAGTCGGCGGTTCCCATCCATTTGGAAAAGTTTTCCAGGTTTCGCTCTGGTTGGAATCATTAAAATCAAACGTAATTCGTTTTACGGGAGAAGAGGAAACTTCTTTTGCATCTATTTTACTCAGTTTTTTTTTTCTTTGAGTGGATGGTTGTGCTTGGCTATAAAAGCAATTTATGCTGACTATCTGTGTTAAAAGTTTGTTTTTGAACTCGTCGTTGTTGGTTTTTATTTTTTTAACTGGGAGTCAGTTAAGGAAACTTGGTTTCCTTCTTTAAAAGGAAATTTGAAAATACACTCATACCTCGCTATAACGGCCTTCTTCAATCATGGCACTCTTTCGGCCTAAAATGTTTCGATATAACGGCCAAAATGTGTCAAAGTACTGGTACAGAAGTTAGTTTCCTTCCCGAAATTAGGAAAAAATTTTGGATCCAGAACATAATCTCGGCTTTGAAGGTTTAAACGAACGTCATGTGTTTCATCTACTGATAGGAAACTTCTTTCATATGAGGAACTCATTCAGTTGCAAGCAGAACTGGGATTTGATTAATAGACAGAGCCTGTTGTATCCAAACAGCTGACATCAAAAAATTTGTCGAAAGATTTTTGCTGTTTCGAACAAGGAAGGAACCATCGTTCTTGAAACCGATCCTGGAGTCGAAAAGTTTCTCTAGAAAGTAACTCAGCCATTAGTTGTTAGAAACAACTGAAATGGACAAACCAACAACGCTGGAAAATTTTTTTAAGCCAGAGCCATCTTTGCCAGCGAAAAATGATTACGACAGTGATCTGTAGGTCACCATTTCTTCATTGTCTTCTGATCAAAGCCATTTTAAAAATTATGTATGTATACATATACATAGTTTTTCACATGAAGTTGTTTCAATTTTGTTTGTGCATTATTATAGGTTTTTGTAGTCTATTATTATTTTATGTACAAATCTATGTACTTGTTATGTATGTATTTCTGACTTAAACGAGATGAAACGCATTTTGAATGACACGCCATTTTTAACAAATTTGGAACCAATCTCACTGAATTTGTATTAGAATACTTGATTCGTTATACGGCTTTTCGCTTTACGGCCAAGTTTCGTGGAACGTATCTAGGCCGAAAGGGGGAGGTTTTGAAAAAGCTGAGGAATACCATCAAAATCATTCAGCGAGCTTTTACCAAGCTTTCGAAACGTTTGATGGAAATCAAAGTTATGTTAGCGACTTTTTTGTAAGGTTGGTGGAATGGGAAAGGTTGAGATGGGAAAAAAAAGGTTTGGAGAGGAAAGTAAATAAAACAGGGATGCTTTTCCCTTAATTTAAAAGACATAAACTAATTGCGGTTTTAGAAAATTTTGTTTTTTCTATTAAATAATTTTTTTTTTTGGTTTTAAAGTTGATATAATTTTTTTCTAAATCTCATTTTATTCTTTTGTCTAAAGAAAAATAATGAAGTCTCGAGGGATTTCCCTTTCTCTCTCTCTTTTTCTTGAATCTGATCTTGAAAGGAACTTTTTTAATTTCCCTCTCCGCCCGCCATAATGAATTTCAGACAAAAGAAAATATGCTCGCTAAGAGAAATACTTTAAAGAATCAAAAGTCAAAAAAATTTCTTTCATTCGGGGGAAAGGTGGCCGCGGAACAAAAAAAAAATTCTTTACTGTTTAGATGTGGAAACCTTTAATTAGAAAAATGAAAATGAAAAAGAAAGTTAATAATAATGGTTCCTGGCGAGAGGGTAGAGGGTGGGAGGTGTTGGTGGTGGTGGCGGCGGTGGTTGTAAGGACTAAATGTGAGTTGGCTGTGGAAGGTGGAAAGGTGGAAGAAAAAGTTAATGTAAAACTAAATTGGAATTTGTTCCGGGGCATTTAACCGCCAAACTATATCAGAGTTTTGGGCTGGTTTTTAACCACCCTGCAGTCTTGATTTGACGCTCTGAAAATTTTTCCCCCGTAAAGTTTGCACCCGTGAAAAGCCTTTTGACACATTAGCTTTAGCCGTGGCGAAATTTTGTAATTTGTTTAATTAGTTTGAACTAATTGGGGGTTGGGTTGGTTGTCACCCTGAAGGTTGGGATGCTGTGCGCTCGGTTATCGACTGGTTGGGTCGGTGATTTGAGTCTCATCTGAGTTCACTTCCTCTCTTAAGGCAGATTGTGGTTGGTTCCTAGAGAAAAGTCTATGCTTTCGTTAAGTGTGCATTATTTATGAAATGAATTCTAGTTTCAAGTGTGCAACATTAATGAAATCGATTCTCGCTGTAAGTGTGCAATATTTATGAAATGGATTCTCGGTATAAGTGTGCAATATTTATGAAATGAATCCTCACGGTAAGTGTGCAATATTTATGAAATGGATTCTCTCCGTAAGTGTGCATCATTTATGAAATGAATTCTAGTTTCAAGTGTGTATCATTTATGAAATAAATTTTCTCTATTAAAATGCATTATTCATAGATAATATTGTCATCTGGTAAGTCGGAACTAAAGCTCAGTCACATATTCACAAATCTACTTTAATTTCCCTAAGGACGCTGTTGATCGGTTTCTCAAGTAACATCTCTCCTTAATATCACACTAACCACCCAATGTCCTGTTTTGAGGGTAGATAGTGGCTAGTTCCGAGCAAAAAAAAATTTCGGTAAACACTTCGATAGATGCGTTAGGGTGAAAACGAAGTAAAAAAAAGGAGATAATAGATGGTTTTTGGAAGAGGTGTTATCTATCGGGAATTAAGTTGGAAATGGTGGAAATGAGAAAGGTTTCGACATTTCAAGATCACCAATTCTGCGGTAGAATACAAATGATGAATGAAACGATCTCTAATTTTTGGCTCGAACTCGAGTTACTGGTTGCTGTAGAAATCCTCCGAATATTTTTGTCATCAATAAAGGCCGTGATGATCAATGGTTGTGACTAATCCAATCATAAAGGAAACTGTTGTCCTTAATGTCTGTAATAACCAACTTTCTGGAGGATCCCATCGTTTTTGGGAAAATGTGGATTTTTCCTGGGGGGCGGGAGAAAGGTTTTTGTGCACCGTGTGTCAGAATGCTTTCACCCATTCCCCAGACTTTAGATTCTGTTTCCAAAATACTTTCCCTTGTTTAAAACTAATTAGCCTAATCAGGTAGGAAGGCTCTTCCATTTTCAATTAATTGAAGAGATGTCAGAAAGTTTTGCCCCGATAGAATGGCCCGAACGTTGTTTACTTGACATGAAAGTCTTTTCACTCCTAACCTCCTCCTTCCCTCTCTTCTGTAATTAATGTGGTCGGCGTTTGGTCAAAGTCTTAACTTTTTCCCATCCTAAAAATTACCTCCCTTAGCCGTATAAGTAGTTTTACCAACTTCCACTTGTTTTGTTTTCGTAAGGAAACATTTTTGGATGGGTCAAAACATTTTAAAACATTTCCCCGTCATCTGGTCATCGCTTCTGCTTCATCAGAATATTAATTTTGTTTTAAGAGTGGTTCTCAAGCATAAAGTTGGGGAAAATGTTTGCGGATCGGTGTATAATAAAACGGTTAATGTAGATTTTTGACTGGTCAGTGAATATCAATAACCCAAGTTATTAAATAAAGTCGGTTACGCCATTTTGAAGGCTCTTTTCAACATGGGTGTAAGTCCATGTGATGAATTTCGATTTGATTTGGTTCGTTTAAATTTAGTTGGAAGTTGTTTTAATTAATTTAATTTTTGTTTTGTGTGCAATTAAGTAATTTAATTGTGAGAGGATTGTGGTGGAGTGGTCTAAGTACCTGACTGGCGTAATGGTTGGGAGTTGGAGCCTTCACTCGCGTTCTGTTATGACCAAGAGTGGAAACTTATTAACTTTTTATTTATTTATTTATTTACACGCCTTTAGATGTTATGAGTTTTTAAGTATTTGGCGGTGTTAATAAGTGACAAAATAACATCTGCCGTGATCTCAAAAAATATTAAAACTGGTGTGTATGTTAGTAAGAAAAGAGCTGATCAGAAGATTGAGACGATGCTGTATATAAGTATTTCTTTTTTTCAAAAAGCTCATTTCATAAGTGGTGCACACTTTTGACGAGAATCCACCCCAGAAATGATGAAAACTTTGATGAGGAATTTATTTTAAAAATAAATGGCGTAGACTTTTATGATTTGTATAAGTCGGTATGCACAAATTTAACTGATGGCTTCAGAGTAAGGCCCTCAACCCTCTGAAATAAAATGAAAGAAGGAAAGTATGTTAGGCTAAAAGTAGGACTTCAGAGAGAAACAGACATCGCACTTAAGCATAATGCGTGTTAATTATTTCATCAATATCGCGGGAGGTCTGTGGTGTAGTGGTTTAAGTGCCTGATTATGAAGTTGTAGTCGCGAGTTCAAATCCTCCTCTCGTATCCTGTTATACCCAAAAAGGGGATGAAGAACGAAATTTAAACTCAACTGTACTATTACATCAATATCTCTAAATCTTCACTTTGAGAATATAATGTGTCTGGAAGTTTGTGTAGACCTGCTACTATATACACAGTATAATATTAACACTAATGCACTGTATGGTCCATCGGCTGCATATCAGGTTCGGATGGTCTGTATTCGTGCGGCCTAAGGGTGAAAAGTGTTCTCTTCGTTTCGTCATTTCCTCCTAGAATGACCGTTGGGGTCATCTTCCGGTAGTCATTTTGAGGGGCTTGTGTGTACGATGCGTATGTTACTAATGGTCTAAGTGAGCTTTGATGTTAGTATATAACTTTTGGCTATTACGCAAATTTTTGACAAAATGAGAGAGTTTTCTGTTACACTTCTCACACACCTAAAGACATCTCCAAAATTAAACCTAATTCCTGTAGAAAATGGGTTAGAAGCTGGTATAATGTCTTCCAATTATCTAAATTAAAAAACCATTCAACCAAAAGTTAATGTTAGTATATAACTTTTTGATAATACGCCGTGTCAGATTCTTGGTCTTGGTCTAACACTATTAATAACGGCAGCGAAAATCCCAAAACTCATCTTGGCGATAACAAGGATAAGACCACAAATATGGTAGTGATTTTTGAGAATAACGACAGAATAAGTTTTCATCGACATGACGTCGCTCTGGATAAGAGTCATTTCTCTTCCTTTTTTATTCCAGTCCCTCCTGGAATAATGGACCTGGAGCGAGAGTAGGCCTACATAAAAAGTTGAAAAATATTAATTGTAATGCTCGAAATGACTATGGTCAATGGTTTGTTTTACTTTTATCTCATGACTCGAAGCGAACACTTGACGTTTCTAGAAAAAAGGAAAATCCGTTTCAATGGAGAAAGAGAAAAGGGAGAAAATTGTTTCAGAAAATTCGCTTCACTCGGAATACAATGGAAGCAATATCGACAAAGCTTTTTTTGTCAAGCCAACATTTTTCTTTTTAATTTTTTTTTGTCAAGTCTGACAAAACTCTCGACTAAAAACATTCCAATTTATTATTTCGTCAAAGCTAATCCAAATAGAATTTGAGTCGGTTTTAATCAGTCTAATTCGAATCGTGCTGTCTTTCTGGATCGGTTAAAGAAAAATTGAAGTGGCATCAATTTGAGGGAGAAGACACGGAAGGAAGATTCGCTTTTCAATTGTAGTAACAATCTTTGATGGGTGTTTGAAGCTTTCTCGTAGTTTTAAACTGTTTTTCTCCTCGGCGTCCATTCCTGAATGGTTCTCTCTTATGTGGTAGAACTTTTAAGCGGTTAAGTTTGGTTTTTGTTCTTTTAGTTGTGGGTTTACTTAGTTTTGACTTTCAATCTGACTGTAGACAATTTAGACAGAAGAACAACCGACTTTCAACGGTTGACGTTAAAGCGCGAGACGTCTCTCTCTTCTCGTTTGATATAAAAACTGTCAGATTCAGGTGTATTGATGAGGCAAAGCTCACGAATTTTGCTTGTTCTCTTAGCCGAGTCGCTGTACTGCACTAACTGACTACCAATTGGTCGCGTGTTCTATTTATATGCATTGTGTAGACCCTCAAATTGCTACCCACCAAACTCTACTGAGTGGCCCAGTGGAAACCGATTCAGTGAAAATTTGTGAAGGTCGAGTGCTCATTGCTAAGTCTGAACTATAGTGCCTGACCAGTACGAAAATGTTTGGTCTTCTGCTTAGAAACTGCTAACATTTTTGCTTCAACACATATTCATGAGGCGTATACAGAAAATACATAAAGAAACAGACTGACAGATGATGCCTGAGGGTGGACTGTACGCGTCGAAAGCCCGATTGCTCATTGTTAAGTTTGAACTATATTGCCTGACCAGTACGATGATGTTCGGGCCTTTGCTTAGAAACTGCTAACATTGTTTCCCTCAACATATGTTTATGAGGTAATGTACAGGAAATACATACAGAAACAGACTGACAGATTTACATACAGATGATGCCATGAAGGTGGACTGTATGCGTCGAAAGCCAGACTGTAAAATCTTTTATTTTGTATAAGTCATGTGGCCCAGTCGCAATGGTCACAATAGAAATTTGGCCCGGAAAGGAAAAAGCTTGACTACCAAGGGTGTTGACTCTTTCCTGCAAGCCTCTGCATGTCTTGTGACTTGTTTTTGTAACACTCGCCACAAAACCAACCCAAACTCTCCACAAAATCTTTGTATTTCCCAAAAACCAAGTCCTCTGCACCTTCATCCTTCTTAGACATCCTTTTAAGACGTTTGTTTCTCTATCGCTGATGCTCACACACGGGTTTGAGAATTATCTTCTGTTAAAGTTTATCTTCCTCTAAAAGCTTTTCCCTCGTTGTGAGAGATTGAAAGAGGACGTGGGGAGAAAGGAAAACATTGTCCTTTCGGAGTAAGAATAAAAATAGTTGGTATCATCAGGGGTTATTGCTTTGCCCAGAGGCAAATCCTTCCTTCGAATCTAATTTTAAGTTTCTCTATCTCGTATCTGGTCTATCATATATGGTTCAATTCAAATCTGATGACGTTCATATGCCAGATTTCTCATCCTTTTCATGTTTTATTCGTCTGACAAACTATTTTCTCGACTTTATTTTTTCCTTGTGAATAAATTTCAGTCTTGTCCTTGTTTATTTTTCTTCATGTCAGTTTCTGTGAGAAGGAAAGCGGAAAATTAAATTTAATGGCGGAGGAGAAATTTTTCCATAATTGAATAATTTTAGATGTGACGAAGAAAATTTTCGGTTTTCGTGTTTAATTAATTGAATTACTTATCACTATCATTGACGTCTTTAGTTATTAATAATCTCTGAGATTTTTTGAAGACTTTTAATTGAATGAGTCTGACTTAGAATCTAGTTGGTTCCATCAGCCATTTTGGGATTTTCGTTTTCTTCCTTCCTTGTATGTCGTTTTTTGGTTCAAGTCAGTTGCTCGAGTTAAATTATTTAGAGCTTTATTCGAAAGCGGTTTAAATACTGATTAAAGTCTGGTACTCAAGCTTTTACCTTCCCAGGCCAAATTTCCATTGTGACCATTGCGACTGGGCCACACGACTTACAAAAAGGTTTGACGATCCGGCTTTCGACGCATACAGTCCACCTTCAGGGCATCATCTCTATGTAAATCTGTCAGTCTGTTTCTGTATGTATTTTCTATACATTACCTCATAAACATATATTGAGACAAACAATGTCAGCAGTTTCTGAGCACAGGCCCGAACATTTTCGTACTGGTCAGGCACTATAGTTCAGACTTAACAATCGGCCTTTCACAAATTTTCACTAAATCGGTTTCCACTGGGCCACTCAGTAGAGCTAGGTGGGTCACAGTTTGAGTACCAAGGGGTTGAAGGCTGTATAAATGAGTCAAGCTGGCTGTAAAACAGTGAGAAAGATGCCTGTTCTACAGTCGTTCGCGTTTTGTAAAATTGAAGTGAAGAAAACCGTCGGGAACATGGTTGGTGTAATGCTTTCAAATTTTCTTCTTCTTCTTTTATTAATGTCGGAACCAGTGAGCTTTCTACGCTTTATAATAGAGTTTTAAATGGAAACTTTATTGTTATTGATGTCTTTTTTGGATTATATTTTTATGTAATCCAATTTTTCTCTCCTGAAATATGAGATGATAATGGTTGGTCGGAATACTATTTTGAGTTGATTAAAATTTGCAAAATTTAAATAGGTTTCATAGTCGGTAAGCAATTTTCCGGAGCGGAGAGAAGAGATGAGAAAAAGGAAATTTTTCCTTTGATGGCTTAATTTAAGAAAAAGCAGTCGAGTTGAATCCGAACGAAAATCCACGCCTTGAAGCCATTTTGGATTTTCATTTTCCACGGTGTCTTCACACAGCATCTATTCAAAAAAGCCTAAAGCTTGATTATGGGTTTTTGTCTTGGTGTTATGTTCTCGTTATTAATGTAAATACCGAAATGTATTTAGTCAGGTTAGTAAAAGAGTTAGGTTAGTATAGCTAAATCCTTGGTACTCAAGCTTTTTCCTTCCGGGCCAAATTTCCATTGTGACCATTGCGACTGTGCCACACGACTTACAAAAGAAGATTTTACAAGTCCGGCTTTCGGCGCGTACAGGCCACCCTTAGGGCATCATTTCTATGTACATCTATCAGTCTGTTTCTGTATGTATTTTCTGTATATTGCCGTACAAAATTTTTGAGTGTGTTGAGGCAAACCCGATCATTGTCCCAGAATTTAGACTTAACAATTAGGTACCGATTTCTACTGGCCCACTGAACCACTTTGTAAGACCTGATGGGTTTCATGCTGCAGTTTGAGTATCAAGGACCTAAATGATTCTTGTGGAAATGTTGTTGTTAACGAATTGATATTAATATTAATATGTCACCTCTAAGTAAAATTCTTTAGGTCAGGGTCGGCAAACTGCGGCCTTTTGCAACTTTTTGTGTGGCCCGCCATGTGAATAAGGTTGCTGACTCCTGCTTTAGATAATCTTCAGGTTAACTTGGAGGATGCCTTAAAGTGCGAAAAATTATTTTGTTTCTCACACTGCCTAGGTGATTTGAAAATTTTCTTGATAGTCAGCACACTACCAACTATAAACTTGGCAAAGCATAAATGGAGTCTTGCCTACTACCATAGCAACGTTTCTTTACGCCTAAATTCCATAACTAAACCACACTTTTAGGGAGACTTCATTTCATAAGTATTGCACATTTAGTAGGAGTCCATTTCATAAATAATGCACACTTTTGTCATGAGCTCATTTCAAAAACGATATTCGAGACAATCTAGCCACTACGTGGTCATGTTGGTGTAAGGATTTATGCATCATGAGGAACACCGATGTAGACTCAACTATTTAAAATAGAAATTCGTGAAAGTTTTTAATGTTTATCTCTTACTCAGAAAGACGGCTCGAAAATTATATTCGTAAAGCTACGTTTTACGTGTCTGGAGTTGTTTTCCACAAAAGATTTCTGTGTCACTGGAAAATATTCTCATTTTGTTAAGGGATATCTTCCTTTCATTTTCCGCTTGTCGTGCGAATGCCGTTTCCTTTCGTGTGTGAATGCTTTAAAATAATCGTGAAAAAGTGTGAGCACTGTCAGACAAAAACCAATGCGGGCTTTTCACCACATCTTTTCAGAGTTTAATTCAGAAAAGGGCGTGAAAATAAAAATTTCGGGCTCTGGATCTAAAAGTCCGGCTTTTTGAAGTATAAAGGAAAAGCGGGTCCGTATTAATGTTTCCCTTCTCCCTCCCACCATTCCTCCTTCGTCCTTTTCCTCTGTCCTTGAATGAGAGGAATTACTGTTTTTTATAAAAGCTGTGTAACGATTACGAAGGTAAAAAGAATTGAGCTTTGTCGTTAAAAAATTGTGTAACGATGTGTCAAACTCACCATTTCGGTCTTTCGACGTATAGATTCGCCATCAGGGAGATACGGAGGAACGGGGAAATGAGCTCGGTTTCAAATCTTTCTTCCGAATTTCGAATTTTTTTTTTGGCTGGAGAGGACGACAGCGGCGGCGGGGGTTATTACGTTCGTTTTTTGATAATGCAAGAGTGAAGCCTTAATTTCTTAGGTAATTAGCTTTTAATGTTGGAGATTACCAACATGAATGGAATCTTTTATAATCTTCAATGAAAGATGGTTACTTAGGAAGGAAATGAGAGGGATGGGGGTAAGGTTTCGAAGTCGCGACCTGAAGATAAGTACATCCTTCAGAGTCAACATTTTTAAAAATTATTTTACCTCTCGAGGGATGGTTTGAATTGTTTTAACGGTACTTTGCCAGTTTGGATTGTTTTTGGGTTAGTACCTCTCAACTTTGCTTCTCTTCTACCCGCTTTTCGGGGTCGATTTCCCCAAAATGAATATTCTCTCTTTTTGAATTTTGATCTTGAAAGGAAGCTTTTGCCTTTGACGTAGGTCTAAAATTAAAAATCTCTTGTTGGTATTACTTCATGAAACAATGGGATTGTAATTAGAATGGTTTTTCATTAGCTTCCTAATCCAATTATTCTATTAATTAACTTAAGAAAGATTCAGTCCGAATAAGCTATTGTTTGAGGTCGTTAAGTCTCTCCGGCGGGTCTTTTTCCAAAAAAGCGGGAGAAATCTATATCGGGCTTAGTTTGTGCTTTTCCCTTTTCTCTTCTTTAACTTGGCAGTTATCACTAATCTCTCTTCTGAAATTCTTATTGAATGTAATTACCTGTGCCGGGGGGGAGTGGGTGAATGGAGTCCTTTTTCGAAATCCAGTCATTTTTGACAGGCTCAGAAATAAATGATAATAATGGATAATTTTTGAATGGGGGTAGTGATTAATGTAATTCTCAGTCTCTTTTAATTGGCGCTCATTTCTGAGGGAAAAAATTTTTAATTGGGTTTTTACAAAATGGTGGATTCAATAATTGGAAGAGATGATCGTCAACGTGTGTTGATTCCAGTCATCCACTGGAGTTTTAAATGCTTTGTAGTATATATTATTATATTTTTAAAAATAAGTAAAAACTTTGGAGTCAGATACTGCGTATACAGTTTGAAAAGTATAAGACAATGTCAAAGTTGGAAAACATAAACTGGACGTTACGACCTTGACAATTTGACAGTTGAAGGCGACGTCATTGTTGGAGTCTCTGTTCTCTGTCCAATGGGAATATTCGATTCTAGATTTTTTTAGTCATTTTACAAAAATAGTATACAACAGCGAAAACTAAAAATATCATATACCAGGGATGAGCATTACGCGGTCCGTTAAATATGTTTATGCAGCCCGTCCAGCATTTCTAAAATTGAATTTATTGTATCGACTTTCTCCCATCGATATATTGTTATACAATTAATTATACTAAAACGGTAGTAAATACTAAGCCGAAACAATTTTTGTGACGAGTTACTTGTCGGCGATTTGTTCAAACATGCAGTTCGAACGCGCTGCGTCTGTGCTTATTTGTGTTTACTTCTGTCACACAATCAGTGAGACTGGTAAGCTGTTAACTAACAGTCTCAGCAATTCTTGCGTTTCTTGAAAGGCATGAGTGCGATATTATTGTCAAAAAGGTAATATAACAGTTGTTTATACTGAAAATTAAGTTTTCGTACAAATTTGTGCGGTCCTCCTACTTTATGTGCGGCCCGCCAAAAAATTTTAAAAATTTAAATTGGCCCGTTGACTAAAAAGGTTGCTCACCACTGATATACAGTATACCCGGCTTCTTAGCCTCCAAGAATTAGATAAGCTAAGAGGATAACTAGAGCAGAAATAGTTTTAATGAGCTGATCAAAAGGTTTTCTGTCGCGTTAGACAATACTCTCCTCCCAAGGATACCACCACAATCGGAACAGAATAATCCGTTTGACCAATTTTCACGTTTCTTGATTCCTCGTTCCGACATATTATTGTCCAAAAGGTGATCTTAGAGCTTTTCCTACAAATTTGTGCCACCAAAAAAATTTAAAAATTTAAATTGCTCACCCCTGATATATACGACTTAGCTTTCTAATTATGGGTTAAGTTGGGTTAAATTTTGGTCATAGGTCACAACAAAGGACGAGAAATCGTAATCCACTCTTAAGAAAGTGATTGCTTGTAGATTATTTAAGAATTCTTTTCAAAAAACAGCAGCGAAAATCTTTTTTTTTTATTCCTAACCAAAGTTCAAACTTTTGAAAAACACGAAACTGCTTAAATGACCTCATCCTCTAACGTTACTTATGAAAGTTTCATTCGGAAATCTCAGTGAAAAAAAGTCACAACAGTCCAAAGTGTTTAAATATTAATGCGAACCGTCTTATTGAAGAGCATGAACAAGGGAAAACAAACTTTGGAAATGAAACTCACTTTTTTTTCCCTTTTCTTTCCAGATTTTATTGAGAAAAAGAAACAATTTTATTTATTTATTTCTTTTAACTTTTTTCCCCCCAGCAGGAAATGGCTGAAACTAATTTTTTAAAACGAGTCAAAAAAAAAATCTTTTAAATTAAATTGCTTACAAAAGAATTGGCGTTCGCATTAGGAACAAAAAATTATGTCGTTATTTTTATCAATTCGCAATTGTATCAACTTCCGGATGTAATTCTGTTGTGACTTCCACTTGGAATAATAAATTTGAAGTGTAATTAGTAAACACGCAACAGATTTAACGATTTATTGTCATTGATAATTTTAGTGTGTCTCTATCATTTGGAACCATCGGGTCTCAGATTTTGTATTGTGGTTGATGGCCAGCCTAATTTGCGAACGGGACAGTATGAAAATGAGTATTAGTCTCTAATCTGTTATTAACATCTTCATTTGGGGTTCGTGTCACGCTCTGATGGTTTTATACTTTTTCCTTTTTAAAGGACACATCGAATTCTGTTTAGATCGGATGTCAGAAAGCTTTTGGCCGTGATGGGAATTGGAAAGTGTAGTTTTAAAAGGTATATGTAGAATTTATAACTTATTTATAATTGTTCTCTTTATAATTAATGCCGGAATTGATTTATTATAAAAGACTGGTTTAATGTTCTGTTTAGTTTTAAATTGTGCTCTACTTTTGGAATGAATTTGCGTTTTATTCATGATATCAATTATTTGGAAAAGTGTGCGGTGATTTTGAAATTAATTTTCGTGGGCCTGTGCAGTACTTATGAAAAAGAAAGATTTTTCTTTGGAATGCCTTAGAATTTCTAGAACTTCACTTTGATATTGAAATTATTGAACTCGTAAGTTTTTTAAGTGATATGTGTGCATTACTACCATCGACGTGCTAAGGTATGTCAATAATTTTATTTAAACATGAAAGCCTGTACCTTAATCTACTTTTCAACATAGTTTCCGCCAATATTGAGGCACTTGTACTAACGTTGTACCAGTTTTTGGATGCCCTCCTCATAGAAGTCTGCCGCCTGACTTGTTTAACCACTGCATCACAACTGTTTTGACTTCATCATCGTCTTGAAGACGGAAAATCATCCCGCAAGGACGAAATCCTAAAGCGTCTGTTTTCTCTCACCTTATTGTCCACTTCCTGCGGCAAATTTCCGTGAACCATCCGTGAACTGCATCGCTTTTAGGCCTTTAGCACTAAGAAATCTTATAAGAGCCCGTGCTTCACAGTCGGCGGGACTCAAGATTATCAGAGTTATCTTAAACACTCAGTACACAACACAAAAAGGAAGAATCAGACTGTAATGGCGTCAGTGCGAAGGCAACAGATGTAGGTACCCAGTGTGCATGCAAAGAACACCAATCACAGCGCTGCGGTAAAATGGTACTTACTTAAAAAACATACCTCGTAGCTCTTCCACAGTATCTACTTATTTAATTATTTAAATTTTATTTAGAATATTATTAATGCCCCTTTTTCACTTGAGACCAGTGATTTTCAAAGTGGTCTATGACAACCTGCAAAGGGTCTACGTCAGCCAAAAAAAATTTTGGTGTCCATGAAATGAAAATGAGGGTCTAGGATAGTGGATCTCAACATACACTGATAGCACCTACTTACTTACAATATACTATTATATAAAGTAAAGACATTGAGTCTATACGTATAAAATACCTATGAAGCAAAAATTTACTTCACTACAGTGAGAAATTCCCAAAAATCAATATCAGGTAAGTAGGGGGTCTACCCAAAACCGAAAAACATGGCAACAGGTCTACGACACAGAAAAGTTTGGGAACCTCTGCCTTAGACAAGAGTTAGACTTGGGTTTCAAAGACTTTAAGTTCAGAATCATAATTTCTATCTCCAATAAAGCGACTACCTCTCGAAAGGACCATAAGTATAAGGTAGGATATAAGGTTTAGGTGTTTGCTGGGGAACAGACCATTATCAAGCCTCAGAACCTGACGGGAGAAAAGTAGGTAAGGTAGGGCGAGGAGGAAGAGGAAATATAACAGGAATGGGATAGAGAAAGTAAAATATAAAAATATAGTTCAAAATATAAATACAAAATTAACATATATAATACATAATATAAACATATAATACAATAACATATAAACAACAATATACATATATAAACATAATCGAATATATTCATTAACATTCTCTCCGGTGTTAGTTATGGAGGGGGCTCTTCATAAGTGTGCATTACTTTTGAAATTTAGAGGAAGGAGTCAGTTGGGAATGTAGCAGTGTTTCTTTTGGTTGTTTGGTTGTGAGCAGTGTTTGTTACTGGATACTCCCTAGATTGACAATCAATCCTAATAAATATTTATCGAGTTGGGTTATTTGTTACCAATAATCGGATGGACACAGAATTTTGAATAATCAAATATAATTTCGCAAATATTTTCCGATAGTGTTCATTCAGTTTATCATTTTATTGATTTCCAATCCCATTTGTCTTTTTGGGGGTAGGAAGGAGAGCGATGGGCCGATTTGATAGCAGTCATTTCATAGAAACCACTGATTGAAATTCTTGTGTAATCATTCTCTCTTGTGATTGGTTTTCACTTTTGCCCTAACGTGTGTAGGTTAAGTTTAATCTAGTAAGCTTATAGTTTCTATAGAAATTGTGTTAGGGACGCTTAATCTAAAGAACCTGAGAATCTACCTCGTACCTAAGAACTATTTGATTGGTTTCTTACTATCCCCCTGGCTCGCCCAGTGTCTCTCTCTCCAACCAAGCCAACATGATGGTAGTGCAGTCTTCCTATAAATGGAGAGTTGAGTTATCATTTAGGTTAGATTCTCTTGTTAATGATTTGATCCAAAAGATTTTCGTTAGTTTTTAGTCATGGCAGGTGTACTGGTTGTGATACCACCAAAATAGTGAGCCTTTGTGTACCTATTTATGAGGTGTGAGGATATAACGAGAGTGAAAGGAGGTTGGCTTTATGGCGAGGTAGGGATCAGAGAAAATTACCACGTAAGCTTCCGCGGGATTTGAAGCCACCACTCATTGCGTGCAGTGCGGGAGTTTTATAACACCAATAATCCCTTCTGATACCTTTATAATAATAACTAATTATAATATAAATTATTGGTTATTAATATGTAGTCGTGTTGATGTGTTTGAATATTGTTTGTATTTGTGAGCTCGCGGTCACTTAACAAAACTAATTTGGCATTCTTGAGAGGAAGCTTCTCACCCCGATTTGAATTTTATGGTTTTACCTTCTGGAATATTTTTATTTATTAACAAATAAATAAACCTACGACTAAGAGAATTTGTGGAAGTTATCACCACCCAATTCAATTTAATTAAAGTTAAGTCACGTCTGGATTTTCGTAGTCCGTATTGTAGTCAGTCATAATTTCGAGGAAGTTGAAGACTTTTAGACTATCGGTCGTTTCCGGGAATGACTAGAGGAAGATATTATTTTTAATTTGTTGGTCTTTTGATTAATTTTGGTTTCTGATCAAAATAAAAGCCAATAATGGCGGAAGGAAGTACGCTCGCACTTGCTTTCTTCTTATGGAGTGACTTGTTGTCGTCGTAACCCATAATATCACACATTATTCAGATCTTATTACGTCACATTTGCTAGTAAACATGAACATCAATCAAGTTTTGTAAATTTGTTCAACAGCCGCCGCTGTCGCCACCACCACCATCACCGCCTCGTCTCCACTCGCAATACCCCGCTAGCTAGAATTTACAATAATAATTTACAAACTACAGCGGAAGTTGTTTATCGATTTTCGTCATTCGTCACATGTTTGAATGCGTTCACCCATGGGCCAGAAAAAAATTGGAAAATATTAAAATCGATTTATTCATTATGTACTCGCCGAAGTTTTTCCCTTTTGGGGAAATGATTTCCCGGCCGAATTTTCACAAAAAAAAGGCCAACAACATGACGAAAAGAAGATAAATGACTCAGCTAATATTCTAGAAGAAAGAAAAGTTGGCGAGTTTTTGCCTCCCGGGAGAGGAGAGGGAAAGATGGCGGCGGGGCTTAAAGAGGGAAAAAATTAGAATTTTTATTTTACATAAACCGTTTTTTAATTTTCTTCAACTGCCGCGTGGTGTTCCTGCCAAAAATATTTCCAAGATGAATCTTTTTCATATCAAGTGTTCGTGACGGAAATAGTAATAATAGTGATATTAATAATTTATCTTGTAAACTTTTTTATTCAAGAGGGAAAGAAGAAATTTTGTTTTTTGGAACTAAGATTGGACAAAGATTTTTTGCTTATTTTTGTCTTCTTGTTAACTGCCGCCTCTCTCAGTGTACGAAGAGGTCTCTTAAGTAGGTTTCAGGTGTAGTGTGAAAGAGTTTAGTAGAGGAAGGCCATAATGGGAAAAGTAGAAAATATGAGATAGAAGTTCGAAGTTGAGGGAACCGTGTTGTGGAGTCAAAAGGTTTATGTCTGTTGTGTGTTAGGTGTTCGGTAGTGTCGTTCATCTAGGTCGGATGCTGCTTAAGAGGTATGATGGACTGCCAGAGTAATACTTATGGAGAACTTGACTATTTCTTGACCGTGAGAATCATTTGGGGTCTTGTTTGATGTAGTTGGGAACGAACCTCAAACAAATTTTAGGGTTTCAGTTAGCTCAAGGCCCCATATTTGAATCTCGTAAGTTCAATGTGGACGGGGGTTTGGTACCGGTACCAAATTCAACTCATCTTCTCCCAAAAATTTGTGTAGAACAAGATTATGATGGATTGCCAGAGAAATACTAATGGAGAACTTGACTATTTCTTGACCGTGAGAATTATTTGCCGTCTTGAGTTTGATGTAGTTGGGAACGAACCTCAAACAAATTTTAGGTTTCAGTTAGATCAGGAGCCCCATATTTGAATCTCGTAAGTTCAAATGTTGTGAACGGGGTTTGTTACCGGTACCAAATTCAAACTATCTTCTACTGAAAATTAGTCTAGAACAAGGTATGGTGGACCGCCAGAGAAATACTTATAGAGAACCTGTGAGAATCATTTGCCGTCTTGAGTTTGATGTAGTTGGGAACGAACTTCAAACAAATTTTAGGATCTGGGTTAGCTCAGGAGCCCCATAAGTTCAAATGTTGTGGACTGGAGGTTTGTTACCGGTACCAAATTCAACCCATCTTCTCCTAAAAATTTGTCTAAAACAAGATTATGATGGACCGCCAGAGAAATGCTTATAGAGAACCTGACGATTTCTTCTAAAATCGTGAGAATCATTAGGGTCTGAAGCTTGGCGTAATTGAGAACGTTACCCAGCTGCTGTAGCTTGTTACCGGTTCTAAATTCAACCCATCTTCTCCCAAAAATTTGAACCAACCGGGTCAAGACTAAAATTAAAATAAAAAATTTTTTTATTCATCACATTGACTCAGATTGTAAATAAAAAAGGGAAAGAACTTGTGCCAAAGAGGAGAAGGAAAGAGCAGGACACAGAAAGTTGAAGAGCCGTCTTTTGAAAGTAATAAAACGTAAAAGCGCTTTATTTATTTATTTATTTATTTTTTGGAAGATTCAAAGTCTCTTTAACATAACGTGGCGCATATTGTGCGTCTTCTTTGTCAGGAATTAAAAGTTTGAGGGAATGAAAGTAAAAAGTAGATAAGTTTTTTTGAAACGAAAATAAAACCGCTTTAAGAGAATTATTATGTCGTATTATGTCACGTGTCATTTCTTCTGGATCTTGAATCTTTCTCGTTGTGTTTTTGCTGTTCTGTTTTTTTTCTTCCTTTTTTTTGTGGGAGATTTTTTGTTTTGTCATTTTGGAGAGTCGTGGTATTTTCATTTTTTTTTGTAGAATGTAGTCACCAGTTGTCGCTTATAATTTTCATCAAATTTCAAGGTTGTGGACATAATTTCCTTCTGACCTTATCCTTTGGTGGGTCTCCTAACGATGAGTGATACTTCCTCAACTTGTCTTACTTTGTCCTTGAATCTAGTAGTTTGCTTTCCTTGAATGATAGAATTTGGGTGATGTTGGTTTTGGGGGCTGTTATGCCAAATTTTTTTTTAAATCAGCTGCTCGGTGCATAAGCCTAAGTTTACGACTTGTCAATGGGTGGGCCTTTGTCATCATTACAGCGAGTGTCTCCAGCAAGTTCAAACGTTTTTACTTTTCATTGTCCTGCTTTCTTTCTGTGAATGATTTCGATCTCAATAATTACGACGACTTCTGCGCTCCGACGGCTAACGAATTTGGAATCTGAATTGTCATTAACGTCAGCAGTTCATACGGCCGCTCCCAAACAGTCTTTTTTGAAAGCTGTAGTTTAATCGGGAGTATATTTCATAAATAATGCACACTCTTATGACGCTTTGGTTCCATAAGTAAAGCACACCTTTGACCAGAACATGCTTTACATTAGTCCAAATCTTAAAGATGAACCCCATGCACCGTTCCGCGAAGAACTCCTTTAATAAATATTTTTCATTTTATGAAGATTCCATTTCAAAAGTTGTGCACATTTATTTAATGTAAAATATATTTCGTCAAAACCAAAACTTTTATCACTTTAGATGCTTCCTCAGAAAAGAAATCGTTGAGACCTTTTTTATGCGGTTTTTAATGAATGAATATATAGATAAAGGACGAGAAAGTTTTAATAATATTATAAGAGTGAATTCTTGGAGAAATTTAATAATAGCCCACATAATATGAATACTAAAATAATCCATAGATTCGTTTTGAAATTTTATTTATTTATTTATTTTTGTAAATGATTTAATTTGAGTGAATTTGTAAATCCTATTTGTCAATTCAGTTTGTGTGATCTTATTTGAAAGTTTTGTCGGGGGAAATGAAAAAAAAGGCTTTTGGCATTGGGGGTCGATGGGGGTAGGGGCTTTAACTTTAATTAAAAAGGGAATTATTTGCTCCCATGTGGCAGAAATGCCCATTTTGTTAAAACGAAAATTGAAGGGAGAAAACAAATTGAACCGTTAAAAGTTATTCGGAATTTTCCTTTTTTTCCTTCTTTTTAAAGATGTTAAAATTAAACGGTGAAGAGTGACGCCATTTTTTTATTCTTCTCCTTCCTTTCCATAATCCATTTCTATTGCGGGATAATAGATTCATGGAAGACCTCGTGAGCTTTTGAATTTTTGAAAGTTCTTTCGCTCTGAATTTTCACTAGTACTTGGATTGAATTTTCCTTTTCTTTCTTCATTCCTTCTTGCCCACCTTTCACCATTTTTTTTTTGGTGAGTAATGAATGTTGTTGCTTGTTGTGTAGAAGATGGTGGAGTGAGTTGGATTTGATCCAAAATGTCGCGGATGTCTTTTTTTGGGTAAATTTAATTAACGAATCGGGTAATTGATTTTGCGGGAGTATTGTGGGTTTCTCTCAGATTGATTTACAAGGCTGTGGGATTATTGTTATCATAATTTTTTAAATTAAGGTGAGAATAGTTTTAATAATTTTGAACTCGGATTGGAATGTGTTGGGTCGAGTCATTAATAACTTCCGATGAAATATTAATTTTATATTCAAAACACACTTCTCGATAAACTTACTTCACTCTTAGTGGACATTTTGTGGAAGGTTTATTTCATAAATATTGCACAGTTTTAGTACTAAAAAAAAGTTATAAAACGTGTGCATTACTTATATAATGTACATTACTATAATGTTATGCATATGTTCCTAAAAGATATACATCAGGAGTGAGTAAGACTCGGCTCCTCAAGCCTGTTGCTGCGGCCCGCCAAGCATTTCTAAAACTGAATTCATTGTATAGACTTTCTCGTATCAATATATTGTTATAAAATTAATTATACTAAAACGGTAGTATATACTAAACCGAAACAATTTTTTTGTGACGAGTTACTTGTCAGCGATTTGTTCAAACATGCAGTTCGAACGCGCTGCGTCTGTGCTTATTTGTGTTTACTTCTGTCACACAATCAGTGAAACTGGTAAGCTGTTAACTAACAGTCTCAGCAATTCTTGCTTGTTTCTTGAAAGGTATGAGTGCGATATTATTTTCAAAAAGGTAATATTACAGTTCTTTATACTGAAAATTAAATTTTATGCGGTCTCCCTACTTTATGTGCGGCCCGCCAAAAAATTTAAAAATTAAAATTGGCCCGTTGACTAAAAAGGTTTCTCACCACTGATATACAGTATACCCGGCTTCTTAGCCTCCAAGAATTAGATAAGCTAAGAGGATAACTAGAGCAGAAATAGTTTTAATGAGCTGATCAAAAGATTTTCTGTCGCTTTAGACAATACCCTCCTCCCAAGGATACCACCACAATCGGAACAATCCGTTTGACCAATTTTCACGTTTCTTGATTCCTCGTTCCGGACACCATATCCCGAGGAACAGTAACAATGGTAACAAACAAAGACAAAGACGATAACAATTTGATTTGTCATGCGAATAAGTTTATGCGTAGTTTAGCATCACATTTATTTGGATGGATGGTCTAAGACTTACATCTAATCTCGTTTTATCTTCTTCCCGGAGCACTTAAATCCCTTTCCGCGTGCATCGACTTGATTAATTACAGTAACCGTTCGAACTTCTTCTTTTTTTCTCCATTTTGTTTTGTGTGTTTCGAGGTACAAGGGGAATTTATTTATGAATCTCTTAAATTGGATTTTTTTTTATATGGGATGTGAAAGGTTTTTGTAAGTTTTTAAATAATTCAGAATAAAAATGCACCTGTTGCTAGGAGTAGACTTAAACATTTTTTTGGGGGATGGGGGTGGGCCGAAATTTAATCGCACTAAAATAGAGGAATAGAGAAGAGACTTTGTAAAATACTTTGTAAAATTTAATAAGAGTTTGTAATTTAATGAACGCTTAATTTTGTCGGTAATAAAAATCAAGATAAAAGGAGATTTCGGTGGAAAACCTTCAATCTCTCGAGTTGATGTCTTCTTTTAAACGACCCGAAATCCCTTTTTTTTTGTTTTAGGAGAAATTTCCAAAGATGGCGGAGAAAGGAAGGCTCGGTTACAAATATGAAAATAAAACCTTTTTTTACACTAAAAACACGTGAATTTTGGGGCGGGGGACCATAAAATATCTTTTTCCTTTGATCATTATTTATTTAAAGAGTGAAAGTGCAAAAAGGTAACCAAAGAAGATGACGGTTATAAAACTGTTTTTCAGAAGTTCTTTTTTTTAAACTTTCTTTTCTCTTGCTTCTCAATAAAGTTCTTAAACTTTTCATACATATTTCATGTGTTTTTACTGCTTGTTTTTGTTCGAAGCTTCCATCTATTTTTAGTTTGTTTCAAAGATAAATATAAAAGAGAAGGATATTCTGCATTTTGTTGTTTTTTATTTATTTTTTGACTAAAGTCCGTAAATCTGTGCACAGGCAAAAATAAGAGGCAGTTAAATCACAATGAATTGCATCGTTTTTCTTTTGGTGTTATTAAGGTAGGCGTTAAGTATTTCGTTTTCTTTCTTTTGTTTATTTCTTCCTTTTCTTTTGAGGAAATTGTACAGTTTTGTCTGGAGAAGTAAATTTTTGTAGCCTACAAATTGGTTGGGTTTAGTCCATCTTGTATTGTTCTCTCCATCTTGTAGTCCATCTCCATTATTGTGTTTGTTATTTTATTAATTTATTTGGGCGTGACTTCTTCAGGCATTGCCCTATGAAGACCAACATAAATACACTCATACCTAGTTGTTGTAACTAACAAAGTAATTGGTGGTGGTGGTTTAATCCCGGTTTTCACCCTTAAATTTTGGGTATAACAGGATGCGAGAGGAGGATTCGAACCCACGACCATTTGCGTCCAAGTCAGGAACTTAACCACTACACTACTCCTCTCACCTAACAAAATAATTTAAAATATAAGCAAAATAAAATATAGTAAAAAAAACTTTTATATTAACTTATACATTATTATAACTAAATTTATAACATTAACCAAGGTTAGTTGGTGATTATGAATAATCGCCGAAATAATATTATATTTATAATTGTGTACCCTTTTCGGGTGTTCCAATATTCTCTTTTTTATTTGTTTTTGCTTCTGTTAATTATTTTATGACTAGATATGTAATAATAACTCGTTCAATAAATATACATCAGTTGTTAGATATAACAAACAACAGCAAATGAATTTATACCAGAATAAATAAACACCGCTGTGGATAAGATTTTGCGAATGATAAATAATATCAATATACTTCTAATCTTTTATCTTTTCAGGTATTATAAAATCCTCTTAAACCATACTAATTACATTATAATTAATTATGCAAAGTATAACTCTATCAATAAATATAAAGCAGAGGGTAAATATAACAAACCACTGCACATCAAAGTTTATAAATAAATGAAATACCACAACTGGAATTATAAATATATATTCGCTCTATTTATCACTTTTACCGACTTTATTTTTTGGTTTACATAATATAAACCGCGTAAAAAAAGTCTGGTGGCATGTTCAAGATGGCGGTTTTAGAACGTTGATCATATTTGAATTCCTTCAGATTGAAAGGACGAGAGTAAGGAATAAATCTCGAAGTTTCTATAACTCGCTTCTTGTATCATTTATTGGTCAAAATTTTCGTATAAAGTATAGTTGTATAAAAGAACGTTAGCAACGTCAATTTAGTTGCTTTGATTGGTTTCCTTTTTGATTTCCCCGTAATTTAAATGCTTTTTCAGTGCCCGAAGCTTTTCCTTTTTTATCCCGCTCAAAGTAACTATATAAACGGAATTTGTATGTCAAAGGAACGTAATAAAACCTTTTTCCGGAGTTAAATTTGCGGAAAATAGATGGAGAGTATATTAAATTTAAAGAATAGAAAGTAGAGAGGAACTATTAGCTATTTTTAAAAAGAAAAGATGTACTGTATAGCTCTTAAGGGAGTACGAAAAAAATTGTCGGAAATATAAAGGAAGGAACACCATCATTGTCTTCTGATAATGGGCTTAAATAAAAACTCTCATAACTCATTTCGGGGGTGTAGAATGTGTAATTTTTCTAAGTAAATAATAAATGCAGCGGAGAGAATTTGAAAATTGCCAAGTTTCATGGGGAAATAGCTTTTGTATTACTCTCAAAAATTTTTTCTTGGATTTTACCATCTCGGTGGATTTTGATGTTGGGCTCTTTCCAACTAACCAATGTTTCGCCCTCCTCTTGTTTAATTGGGAGGTGTGCTAGCAAGAACATAAACCTTTCGATTGTTTATGGAATTGTCGAAAAAGATTTTGGTGTTCAAGGGCCTTAATGGTGAATTGAGACTTCCTTTCCCTTTTGTCTGTGCTAAGTGGTTCGGTGACAAAGGGACGATGTCTTGTGAAAAGTACAGATGTAATCTAGTATGGGGGTATTGAAAGGTTGATTGTGTTTCGGGAAACTTAACTCCTTTCGAGTTTACGTCCTTTTTGGTGTCTTTTCAATCATCACTCGAGCCAGTGGTTTTTAAAGTTTGATTGAGTTGCGGCTGATTTTTGTTTTGATGAGCTTCCCACGGTTTCCAGTCGTTCACACGGCTACTGTGCTTTGGTTTTAGTTGTGTCGGAAATGTAAAGGAAGGAACACCATCATTGTCTTCTGATAATTATTATTATTATATATCTAGTTGATTTATTTTACAAAAATATATCAAATACAAATACAACAAATAACTAATATACACATGCCCCACCACCACTGTGTCCCACACTAGCCCTTCACCACCCCACTACACACTAAGCTTTCTCCAGCTTCTTGAAAAATTTTCTTAGAAATGCGACAACTGCTGGCAAACTCTCCTTCTGCCCAAGGATTTCCCAGACAGATTGACCGTCAATATTCCTATTCCTCTCTTCCTCCAGTGGCTGGGATCCAGCGGCATGTGGCATAGTTTGCAAACATAACCCTCTCCCACCTTGCATTTAAACAAGTATGTTCCCATCCGAAACATTGCGATTACTCTTCTGTCTTCCTTTCCGAGTAGGTTGGTGTAGGCTGCACTATTCTCCTCGTGAGGAAGACCCATAAAGAAGGCGATGGTGGATTTCTTCTTCGCTTCCTCCCAGCTCTTCTGATAAAAAGCTCGGGTCAATGAATTTATCAAAATAACAATATAGCATAATAATATACAAAAATGAGTATATAAAAGTATGGAAAAGGTAATTTTAGTGGAATGATTGGAGGTTTCGGCTTTTAAAACCATATCGTTGAAGTTGAAGGGCACTGGGCGGTTGGAAGGGAGCGGATTTCAAAACCTTCAACAAAGTTTTCCAACTCTTCAAGTAGAAATTCTCGACTCCCTTTTCCGTCCATTTTATGCTCTTTTTATTTGTCTTCTCTTTGCTTTCTTGTCGGATCTTTCTACTTTTTTCCCTTGACATCTACCCCCTTGTCGGAAAAATTAAAATTATAAAAGAAAGGAGAACAAAAAAAGAAATTTTCTTTCCTGAATTCGGACGAAATACTTTTAAAGTCAAGTTAGCTTTTAGGAGAAGGAAAAAGAAAATTTTCCCCAAGTCAGTTTTTCACGATTTACCGTGAGCCGGGAAAGTTGGTCGGGTCGTGAAACTTTGGAAGTATTAAAGGTAGTAAAAAATTAAAATTAAAAAAAATTTGAAGGAAAGTTTTTTTTTGAAAAACGGAAACGGAGACAAAATCAATATTTACTGCCTTTTTGGACCGAAAGCTTTTCTTTTCTCAGTGGCGTAAGGTGGCGTTTGTGCTCTGAGGAAACCAAAAGTTGGTATTTAAACCTCCGTCGAGATGATTTTTGACAAAATTCTAGTTTCGGTATCCTCAAAAAGAATTTAAAAACACTTTTGATCAAAACTAGCCCTTTTTTTGTTGTCGTCTTAGATATGAAAGAATCCTTTAAGTGGTGGTTGGGAGATTGTAAAGCTTCGCCATCTTTTAATGAAACAAAAACTCCAACAGCGAGCTTAATTTGTGTATTCTTACATTATTACTGTCAGTTAATTTTCACGACGTTTAATTAATTTGGAAGTACTTTCTTCTTTTTCCTTTTTTTGGGGGGCGCGGGGGCTTAACCGAGGAATTTTTCTTTGTTATAAATAAAAGACATTGTTCATAGCGTATCGTAACTCCCCGAGAAATTGTTTGCCTTTTTTTTCTTCGTAATTCGGTTTGTGAAACAGAAAATTACAAATTTTGTGGAGACCTGTTTTTAGAATGTTCCTCGGTTTGCCACCCTCGGGAGCTAAATTGAGTAGTAAAAATGATAAAGTAATCAAGTGTTAAGCTCCAAGAAAATTGGAAATTATCAGAAAGGGTGAGCGATGAAAGGTGAAGAGTGAAAGTGGAAAATTGGGAATGTTGGAGTGTAACTATCAATTTAATTCCGGTGAGAAAAAAGGGAGATTAGGTACTTTTTGGCGGGAGAAGAACGATAAAATTATTCTCGAAAATTGTAAATTATTAGTAGGAAGACTCACCCAAAAAAAAAATTCTATCTTAATGGAGGATTAGGAGGAAGGAAAATGAAATTTTTTTATTTTTAGCCTTTTAAGCTTGGAGTGATAAACGGGAAATGACACTGAGGAATATCAGTGCGTTTTTAAATCTATCCGGCTTGTCGTTAGTAACAATACTGTAATTTGAGGAGTTTTGAGGTTTACGTGGCTGTTATTATAAATGTTGGTGTATAACTTATGGCTGTTACGCCGCGTCGAGTTTTCCAAGTGTTTCACCCGAAACTAGTCGTTCTAATACTCAACATGGCTTTAGATACTAGAGAAAGAGAAACGTCTACGAAAGGTAAGAGAAAATGTTTACAAACTGTATATAAAATATGGTTATGTGAAAATATGTATGTTATATACTTGGTACTCAAGCTTCTTCTTCTTCTTCCCGGGCCAAATTTCCATTTTGCCAATTCCAACTAGGCCACATCACTTACCAAAACAATATTTTACAGTCCGGTTTTCGACGTATACAGTCCACCGTCACGGCATCATCTGTATGTACATCTGTCAGTCTGTTTCTGTATGTATTTTCTGTATATTGTCTCATGAAGATATGTTGAGGTAAACAATGTTAGAAGGCCTGAACATTTTCGTACTGGTCAGGCACTATAGTTTAGACTTAACAATGAGCCATCGACCTTTCACAAATTTTCACTGAATCGGGTTCCACTGGGCCACTCAGTAGAGTTTGGTGGGCTGCAGTTTGAGTACCAAGGTGTTATATATAGTATCATAAAATTTTTTAACAAACTTGACGCAGTGTAGTAGCCAAAAGTTATATACTAACATTAGTCGACCCAGATGTTTCACCGTCTTTGGTGATTGAGTGTTAGGTTGTTAATAAGGTTTCATTAGTAATCAGAGTGGTGGAAAGCTGAGAAACAAAAAGAGAAACGAACGACATCGCACTGTAATGACCCTTGAAGAAGCTAAACCAGTTTCCTTCTTCTTTTCTGAGCGTAAATTTGTCCAGGTTGCAGGAGAATCGACCCAATTCCTAATCATTCTAAAAGATACAACAATCTATTCCTTAAAGCGCTCATCTACGTATACTTATAACTCAATTTATTGTTTCTTTGACGACTCAGCCATCCAACCAATCACGACTCTCAAAACATGCTTCCAATAACTATACACTACGATTTGACTCGTTCACCATCATGCGATACGTTATCAGAGAGTAATTGACAATCCTTATCAACCTAATAGCCCTAGCTCTATGACGTCATAGGTCTGAATACAAGATTTCGCGAACATAAAAAAGGAAAGGAAGGAAACTGTTCATAACCTAATTGGGTTTGATAAGACAAGCCCGTGCGAATCCCCCGTGGTAACAGCCGACAGTGTAACCGTATTAACATAAGTCAGCGTTCTCTTTTCCCGTGTGTGCTCCTTCGAAACACAATTTTTGAGATCTCGAAAAGGGTTTTAAATTTATAGAGGAAAGGTTTTTGATATAAATCGAAAAGGTGTAAAATTAGTTAGGGCTCCGAGTGTAATATTTTTAAATAACGTGATTTATAAGCCGTTGGAATGGGGGGGTAGACTATGAACCGTTCAACAAGGGAAGACATTTTATAAAACAATGAGAAAACAAAGAAACATGAAAAATTAATTTGAGAAAACAATTTACGTGTAAATAATTATAGTCAGAGAACACAAAGGTGTCAAAAGTAATTGTAAAAGAGATGCTGCGCGTTGAATAATTGGACCCGTTCGTTGGGTTCTTTCCTCTTTCCTCCTCCTCCTCCTTTTTTTATGTCAAACAAAGAAAATTTTGAACTTGAATGAAATCGGAAACGGGTCAGGGATTAGAACACGGGGAAAGCGTCGTCATTTAAATTTTTGAAATTTTCTCAAAGTGAGTTGGATTTTAGGAAGAAGGCCGAGGAGAGAAAGGAGATGAATCCGAAGAAAAGATTTTCCACGTTGCTACCCAACGAGGTTGACGAAAAAATTTTCATTCAGGAGGCTGTGACGAGAGGAGGAAAGAATTCATTTGACTTTATTTGCGTAAAGGGAATTTTTTTTTTGATGTCACGCTCACCAGATTTTCTTTTTAATTCTATAATTTTCTTTCCTCTCCCACCTCCTCCTCTCCCTTACTCTCTATTCCCTCGTTCATCATTTTCTTTTTTAAACATTTCACTTTTAGCCTCTGGAAAAGTTTTTTTTTTCTTTCCTTTTCTTCTTTTTTTGATATGAACCTTCGTATTGTCTTCAAAAGACGAGAGAAATATTGACCCTGAACTTCGAGAAGAGGATAGAAACAAAGAAATTTTCTTTTTTTGTGTCGAGCTTTTTTTTAAAGCGTTGAAGTTCTCAGAATTTAATTTTTGTCTGAGCGCTTTTATATAATTATTAATGTAAAATTTTAAATAAAATCGGAGACTTTTCCCTTTGTCGTTTCACCTCTTTCCACGCCATTTTTTTTTGTTCTCCTTTTCTTGTTTTATTCTCGAAATTTCCTTGTTAGAAATGAAAGATGAAAGGAATTTGTTCGTCGGCTTGATTGCGTCTTCTTAAACGAAGGAGCTTTTATTAAAGCTCGGTTTTTAATTCGCGTGAGAATAAAAAATCGGATTTTGTAAAAAGAAATTTTTGGCGGAAGAAATTTTTGAGTCGGGTGTTTGAGTTTGTTTTGATAAATGTTAATGGTTGTTGGTGATGTAAGCTCAGCTTTAAAGGCGACGTTTTACTCGGATTTGGTCTATCTTGGTAGTTTTGTGTTATTGGGAAAATGAGCTTTTGGGGTTAAAACTTTTTAAATTTGATGGTATAAAGTTATTTGTTATAATTTATATTTCCAGTTAGCTTTTTATTTGGGTTTATATTTCATCTATGCAAAAGTATAAATATGGGTTAAAAAAATTTAACTACAATTTTCCTCCAATCCTGAACTAAGACAAACACTTATCCGTCCTCTAACTACAACCATTTCAGACTACTTCACGACAACAACTGAACTTGAAGGCAAAAGGTAGTTAACTAGACGAATAAAATAAATTAATTTTGGGTTTACATTTCATCTATATAAAAGTATAAATATGGGTTATACTTCGGAAATGTACTCTGGAATGACATATACACTACTCCAGCTCATCAGAGGGGAAAATGGAGGAAAGCGACACCCTGGAAGAAGGAAAGCTTCGTGGCTCAAGAACCTAAGAGATTGGTTTGGCATGACAGCAGCCTCCAAGATCACTACAGCCCAGTTGATTGCCTTTGGTTTGTTGGCTTGATTGATTGGTTTGGGTGTTAGTAAAGTCTATACGGTTTGTTATACTAAGATTTCTGGAACTCCTGATTTGATGACCCCGTCTAACCCATCGATTCGGTTTATTTTATGTATAACCCATCATCACGTGTCTTCTCCGCATCGAAAATTGGCAATCAACTGAGGTTTAGTGATCTTGGAGACTGCTGTAATGCCAAACCAATCTTAGATTCTTGAACCACGAAGCTTTCCTTCTTCCAGGGTGTCGCTTTCCTCCATTTTCCCCTCTGATGAGTTGGAGTAGTGTATATGTCATTCCGGAGTACATTTCCGAAGTATAACCCATATTTATACTTTATATAGATGAAACCCAAAAATTTATTTTATTCGTCTAGTTAACTACCTTTTGCCTTCAAGTTCAGTTGTTGTCGTGAAGTAGTCTGAAATGGTTGTAGTTAGAGGACGGATATGTGTTTGTCTTAGTTTAGGATTGGAGGAAAATTGTAGTTAAATTTTTGGCGAGGAGAAAAGAATAAAATAAGGACGCGAAGTAGGAAGAGAGTGGAAGAAGATAGTAATTACAGAAAGGAGAAGAATGGGGTGGTAGATAGTGAAAGAGAAGAAAAGAAAGTGGGTAATAAAGTAAGATTACAGGAAGTGTGAAATAAAAGAAAAAGGAAATAACAGAACAGTAAAACAGCAAAAGTAATAAAGAAGAAAGATAGAGAAGGAGTAGAGAAGCACGTTATGAAGTCTAAATCATTTTGAAAATTTTTAA
Organism: Columbicola columbae; assembly: GCA_016920875.1. NCBI lineage: Eukaryota > Metazoa > Arthropoda > Insecta > Psocodea > Philopteridae > Columbicola > Columbicola columbae. Next base: position 12,829,898 of record JADMLL010000002.1, read on the forward strand.
TATTTAGGTTTTGCATGGAAAAGACTGCTCTACAAAACAGATAACACCTACAGAGTGAGTCAACTTTGACTGAATGACGTAGGATTCTCATGGATTTTGTAATTTTGATATTTTTTTGAGGTTTTATTTATTTATTGTTAAATGGAGGTGTAATTTCTCGAAAATTTCTTTTGTTTTTGTGGAAGACAACACCTTTTTAATGACCTCAATTTTCTTGCTGACAATCGATCTCTCCTTTCGAAGAATTTTGTGTGAATTTCTTTCCTGTTTGGTAATTTTACCTCTAACAGTTCCACGAATAAGTAATAAGATTCCGTCATATTTGGGGAAAGGGGTGGCCAAGCAAAACCACACCATCTTCGTGGTGTGTAATTCCTTCCCTTTGAAACGACATGTTGGAATTATTCAGAACATAAAATTGTCTGCGGTTGTCTGGTTCACCACCGTAGATTGTGTACTGTCGGCGTTGTGTCTCCAATTAAGCTCTTTGATGGTGTTCCAATTAGCGTTCTCAAAGTGAATAACCCACCAAGACTCGAATCATGAATAGATACCGCATCACAAGTCAGTTGATTTGTTTTTGTAGTTGGAGAGGAAAGAAGAAACAGAAGTTTTGTCAATCTAACCAGTGTTGTTGCCATTCTCTTGGTGAGAGAACCTTGAACTCATTCTTTTCATTAATTCCAATTCAATAGCTGTTGGGCTCATCAAATTCTTTTCTCATTATCATTTTAACTTTCTTCCTCTTCTTCTTCTTTTTCATTCTTGTTCTTCATTTCATTATAACTTCTTTTTTTATTTTAAAAAGTCATTTTTCTTATTATTCAAAAGGATGCGGATTTAATGATAGATTGAAAGAAAATTTTTGAAAAGTATTTTAACGGTTTTCGCAGAATTTTTCGTCATCGAGGTATCGGAGGGATTGAATTCATTTTCGATGAAGTTTGTTGAACTTGGATTGAAACGGTGATTGCTAATCAAATTATTTCGTCAACTTGCATAATTTCATTAGTCTTTGAATTTCTTATTATCAAAAAGCAAAGTGTCAAGTGATTTTTCTTTGTCTCGTCGGAACGTCGAACTCATTTGCCAATGGTACGTTTTCATCCGTTAGGTTTAAAGTACACACGTTGGGGTACGTAACTAATTATTATTATTTATATTATTATACATTTTTGCCAATAGGATAGTGTTTAACTTGAATGTCCCATGATTAACACTTGTTTTCGTCTTCCCGAGATCTCTTCATTCTTTTACTGTCCCTCTCTTCGATCAAAATTTTCCAAACTTTCGATCCATAATTTGGTTTCTACATTTGTCCTTACATATACTGATTCCTACTTGGGCCTTCTTCTATTTCTTTAAACCTGTTTGTTGTGTTGACTGAGTTGTGTACACCATCAAAGATCCCCTTTGATTGTCTGCTGTGATTCATTCTGTGAATGTATCCACAGATCGGCGTTTTGTAATCATTCTGTGAGCTATTTATTTATATTATTATTAATATTTGGTGTCTTGGATTATATTTTGAATAACTGATTCGGTTGGGTGTTGAGGTTGTTGTGTTGTAGTTGCCCATAACAATCTCCCGGTGAGGTTTGTTTTATGTTAGGAGACTTTGGAAATGAACTCCGCAATGTACAGTAGATGATGTTACGGTTACGACAGGAATGCGGATATTTGCGGTTGTGTTACCTCTCGAATATTTCTCTCGTTAATGAGTTTTGTGACAACTAGTTCGCGATCTGAAATGCTTTTCGTATAAATTAGTCACCCGCTCCCGAACAGTAACAACTAAAGAACTGAGCAAATTTTAATTGAGTCAAATAGACTCAGTGCTATAAAATCCACAACGTCTTTCTTAGGCAAAAGCCTCTCCCCGCTTTACAGTAGCTTGTCTTCTGGTCTCCTATACCACTGGAGGTCACCAAAAGTGTCGTCATCCTGCCACATCTTCGTCTATTTGGCTCTGTTCCTATATCCAAGAGTTGTTGACCTCTAAACTACCTAACTGCTGTGAAAAAGGTCTCCTCCATATTACTCCACAGACTTAGATACCATCAATAATGGGTCGGTGTGAGGTGTAAAGTTTCCTTTAAGGAATCTTTTTGTCGGAAATGAAAGCAAAAACTCGTGTTTCTGTTTCAAAGCAAGTCGACATTAATTTGATCTATATTTCCAAGGAGTTAGTAGTGAAAAGGTTGATAAACTTGAAATTAACGAGACGGCAGTTTCGATTTGATTAAATTACAATCTGTAATTCAATTCGGCGGCGGAAAATAAAAAGACATCGAAGATGTCTATGAAATAAAAGGATTTGAATCGAGAATAGAAAAGGTCCACACATGTGAATATGGAATGACGGTTGGAGGAAAGATTATCCATCTGGAGGTGCGGGAGGGAAGGAAGTTTGAAAAGGAAGTGGAATTTGTAGTCGTTGACAGTGAAGCGGAAGTCAGAAAAAGGAAAAGAAAAGTCACTGCTTTTCTCTGTTATTGTAGTTTGTTGTTGCTTCTTTGACAGCACACCGTTGAAGAATCTATTTTGTTTGTACTGCTACATTGTCACGCATGTTATTTTTGATGTGAGTGTGAAGTTTTACGTCTTTATTGTTATTTGTGTTTAAATCGTGCGGTTTCTGTCGTGAAAATGAAGTTGGCTGTTGTTCTGGACTCGTGGTCCATTCTAGTTCTTCCTCCTCTTTGATAAACGATTAAGCTACGGACGTCTTAAGCTACGTTAATCTCTAGACTCTATAACCGGCTTCTTTTAGCTTTTTGCTGTTTATTACTTCCGTCTTATTTTCTTCTTTGTTTCTATCACCCCAATTTCCTTTTCTGTTTTTCTTCCGCACTCGCTTTTCTAATTCTTCTTTCCTTCATTCGACCAAGTTGCATCTGCCCATGTGAATAGTCGGTCGGACTTTACCACCATGGCCTTGGAGGTATTTAGCTGTATTTCTCCGACTCAGTTCTGAACCATAACCCTTATTTGACCTTGAGCTTAGACATTGGTGTGTTTCACAGGTACAAAACCCTCAAAGGAACACTAAAAAGGCTCAAAAGGTTTAGAAGAAACTCTCAAAGGTATAGCAACTAGTTTTTGGCTGGAAGTTGGAGACAGGTGGCAGTTAACTCGAGGTAATAAAAACCAAATTATTTTTTGGGTTTATTTCAATTTAATCTGTATAAAAGTAGAGTATAAATGTGAGTTATACGTGAAATAAAAATACTCTTAGTCGAGCGAGAGGGAATCGATGCGTCAGGATTTTAAAGGATCTTGGTAATTGATCTAAGTCGTGAATTTTTCACCAGACTTTACTACCATCGAAGGAAAAGTTAATAGTTTCGAGAGCTTAACGTGTGCTTTTTTGAAAGTTTCCTTGTAATTTTCACCAAAGTTATACCTACCCCGGGTATTTTTCCCTACGCTGTGGTAATTTTAAAACCGGATTTTCAAACCCCTTTGATACGAAACTTTTTCCTTCTGCTTCTTCCTCGCCTCCTTCTTTATGAAAATTTTAAAATGAGAAAAAGAAAACTCCATCAAGAGGCTCGAGAGTGTGAACAGCAATCTCTCTCTCTCTCTCTCTCTCCTCTCATTTTGTTACATGTTCTTCACTTTGAAGTTTTCCGATATCTTCCCTGCTCTATATTCGTTCTTTATTCGAGATTTTATTTTTTGAATTTATGTGATACTTTTAGACATTTTATTAGATTTATTTATTTATTTATTTTTTTTAGTGCTGAGGATTTTTTATAACTGTTTTGTTTTTGTTTTTTTTTACTGTTGTTAAGAAGTTTGAAACGTAAGTCTTATTCGTAGGCTATCAATTCTTATTTGTTTTTGTTGAAGACGAATTTTTGCTGACACGGTTCACTTCCATTGAACAATTCGAATGAATTACATCACGGAAATGTTGTGTCTAACTCTTGTCTCAAGTGCGATGGGAATTAGGGCGATGGGAAGCTGACGAGGTATCTTGTAAGCGGTCAGTTCTGATGTTACTGTTGTCCGGTTGTTCCCAAAGCTCTTTGAGTCATGAACCCATGTAAGAAGTTAAAAACACAGAATATCAGTTGTTCTATTTTCTGTTATATTTTCTAACATGCGACTTAAGCAATAGTCTAGACTTAAATCTAACTATATAGACTAATCTATAGACTGAACTTAAATCTATAGTTAACCTATCTTTGAACTCAAATCTGATCTAGAAGTTCTCTAAATAGAAGAAGTTGAAGTCCGTAAAATAAATTTGAATCCCGTTTGTATAGTCTTTGAAAGGTCTTCAGAGTTGATTTGGTAGATATTTTAGTGAAGAATTCATTTCATAGGTAATGATCATCTTAACTTCAAAAACTCATTTCAAAAATAATGCACACTTGTGTGAACTATTTATTTCAAAAGTGGTGGTGACTTTGATCCCATTTTTCACTCTTTTTTGGGTGTGACAGGCTGCGGGAGGAAGAATCGAACTCATGGTTGTAACGTCCAAATCAGGAACTTAAACCACTACTAAGCCCCCTATTTCAAAAGTAATGCACATTTTCACAAAGAACTCATTTCATAAATATTGCACACTTCATAAGGATTTAGTTTCATAAATGGACTCTGATAGTGATTGTGAGACCTCTAACGAAAATAGTGAGATTCGGATAGCAATTGGTTTGTGGTGTATAGGTTTTATACAGTCTGGTGAAAAGGACCAACTCCACACCAAGGTGAGGGATCAGACTGTATAAAGTCATCATGGGCGAGGTAAGATTGCGGAAGAGTTTTCGCGAGTTCCCGGGTCTTACTGTTCGAGCCCTGTTGGAGTTTAGTCTTAGTGGGTGCAAACTCCCTCCAAAGGCAGGATGGACAACCTCCGAGAGGTCCTCCCTGGCTAAAAAAATGGTGTATAGGTTTTATAAATGAGAAAGATGAGGGAAGAAAAGTGGAAAACTGGGAAAAGAGAGCGTGGTGACCTGAAATTAGGTTTGTCGACCTCACTTTTTAGATGACATTAAAATTTTCTTTATCGGATTTTCACTTTCTCGTCAAAGTTAGATTCTCTAAAATCTTTGAGTAAAAAAAGAACATAAATTTGTAAGAACTTGTTCAAGAATCGCAGGAAAGTAATTTTGTTTGTAATTGTTTTAGAATTAAGTTTTCCCTCGGAAAGAAAAAAGTTTTTTCAAAAGTTTCCCTCGATGCCTCTTACGCGTTTGACGTGAACGTTTCTTAGAATCTAATAACGTTTGAATTATTTTCGCGTACTGTTATCAGATTGTTTGTCCCACCTTGAAAGCCTCTATATTTCCGTTCCCAACCTAGTTTACTGCCCTGTTCTTTAAAATTCGTCAAATGTCACCTCCAAACGACAGGAGCTCATGTACTCCTCTTCCTGAGGAAAATTCCCAAAAATCTTTTGAATAATCATCGTGACTCCTGGCTTAAGTTAGCTAAGTATAGCTGTCCTTTTTTATCTGTTTAACTTTTATCTGAAAACCAGACAATTTCTTACTCCATGTTAGCTGGTGAATATGGTCTTATGTGAGTGTCGGACTGAACTTTTGAATCTCCAGGAGCGTGATCAATACACACTTGCATTGAGAAGCAGTAGATAAATCGCTTGATGTGGAACCAGTTCCTTTAAATCGATAACCCTCTCGACCATCAGGTGGCATTCACTACTAACAAAAAGCGTCTTCAACTTTGCAAGAAGTTATTATTAGAAGATGGAGTAATAAAGTAACTTCCGGTTTTTTGTCAGATATTTATATTAAATACGTCCGCCTTTAAATTGAAAATTCTCTCTCTCTCTCGATCATTTTTTTAGCTTTATTTATTTTATTTTTGCGTGGCAGAGTGAATTTAGAAAATAGTCATCAGGCGATAACAGGAGTGTAACGGAATATACAAATGGGTCGTTTAAGTCATTTGTCTCGAGATACGTCAGCCGAGATACAGAAAGTAAGCAAACCGTGAAAAACGGTAGAAATTTATTTCGCCTCAAGTGAAATTCGTTTTTCCTACTTACTAATAAAAGCTAAAACATGGCCTCTCGACTTGATTTAATTTGTTTATCTTCTCTTCGTCGATTAAATCCGTGAATTATAGTTAAATAAAAATAACAATAATAATGATAATAATAATTTGGGAGGAAAACGTGGAAGTGGACTAGGGTCTAAGGAAAGAATTTTCGTTTCCAGTTTTTCCCTACGTGGGCTCCACGTGTTTCATGATTTAGAGCAGCCTGCTCTCTAACTTCGCACAATATTTTTTTTATGGTTAATTTTTGGATGGACAAAAAATTTCGGAACGCAGATGCGAACGAAAGGTTTTTAAAAGGTGGAAAATGGAGATGGAGAAAGAGAGAGAAAGGTTGTAGGGAATGTCGAAAATAGATTTTGCATATTTAAGATAAATCACTATGATCATTTCATTTCTTAACAGTTGATCTTCTTGGAGTGGGAAGGGAGGCTGAGCTTTTGGCTTCATCTTCGGATTTCTCCGTTTTCTGGCCTAAAAATCCATTCGATGTCTTACGGAGAAAGAAGGGGATTTGCTGTCGGAGATATTATGATTCAAATTTCGGTTTTGATTTTTGTTTTTGTCTTTTTCTTCGCTGGTAGTCGATGGATGTCGCCGCGTGTGACTGTGTCATGTATCAATATTTGCTCATTTTACTTAGACCTATTGATATTAGCCTGAAAATACTGTCTTTGTGTGTTTTAAGACTATGTCGTCCGGAGGTGACTCTCATGCTGCCTGAACACCAATATTTTAAATCCACAACATTTGAACTTTAGTGGTAATCGTCCACATGTGTAAATTAGTATAAGATCGCCAGCGACACATAATTTCTGAATGTGACGTCACCGGCGCTCAGCCAATAGTGTTTGTGAAATATTGCATGGCACCACCGTGGGGTCACAGGCGGTCAACGGATGACCCCAAAGTGGGGCCAGCGGACGTCTTAGTATAAATATGCGATTTCTTGTCAATAACTTATATATAGTTACTACCCCTGACTGCCATGAAACTTCACGGGATTTCGGTACACCAAACCAATTTTTTATTTAATCATACGAGATAACTCGTAGTTGGCTTTATAGACCAGTAAATAACATACAAGCTACCTCAGCTGGTAGTCAACTTGTTACTTAAACACAAATAAAATTAATTTAACAAATTTGAGATTTGAGGAGGCAGATGAGAAGAAATTTGTTGTATAAATGACCCGAAAGCTCGAGGCTGGATTAGGTTTGGGTGTAATGCTTAAAATCGTGTTTTTATACTAGTTTCTGTATAAGTTATATTATTTGAGAGAAATAATGAAAATGAAATACGGTTGCATTAACACGTCTACATTTTCCTTAATTTGACCTAAACCCCTCCCGATTCACCCGCTTGACTCTACCCGCTTCCCATCTTGCCCATAATTCATTCAAATTTCATCAAATTAGTGTATAATTATAGATTTCGTCAAACGAATTTATTATTTCCCAAAGATCAAAGTCTAATTATCGATTGGAGGCAAAAACGCCGTCCTGACGCGACTCTTTCTCCTTTTCCTTAAGACAATTCAGGTTCGAGTCATCGACCAACAGCGTCAGACAAGAACCGTTGCCGATAAATCACATCCAAACAAACGGTCTGAATCGTAAATCAACCAAACAAAGACTACATCTTTTTATTGTCGGGACTCAATATCGTGAATTGCTGTCAGAAAAAACTGCCGGAAAACTTTTTTTTTCCCCCCCGAAAGCAAAGACTGAATACAGGAAAAAAATGATTTCAAGCAAAATATTTGCCAAAGCAAGCTCATGTAAAATTTATTTTGTAGACCTATCATTCCATTGGTTAGAATATGTACGACTTTATTGAAATCAATCTTCGACGGTTTTTATTTCGAATTTGGGAGCCGGGGGTAAGAAGGAACTGTGATCGAGAGTCGATTTCAGTTTTCAATCTACAAGTTTTCAGCTTTGACCCGAATCCGAAAGAGATTTGTTCGAAATCGAATTACAAACCTAAATATCCGCTTTTCGCATTATGTAAATTTGGTTAATTAATTACACTCCCTCCCCCGTTTCCTCTCCCATCACTCTCTACAGCCGCCGACCAACTCCATCAGCGCCCCTCTCACTGTTTATTTTATTTGCTTACTTATTGACACGATTAATTAATTTTATCATTTAGCTGATTGATCGACTGCTGCCATTTTTCCCCAAAATTGGGTTTTTGGTTTTGTCTCAATCATCGGCGTTGGACCGAATTGTCGGAAACTACTTGAAAAACAGTTTTGGAAAATTATAAAGGAAAATCGGGGCGGGTTTGGAAAGTTATAAAGTACACCCTCTGTCTCAAAATAACCGGAATTTATATATAAATCATTTTATTTATTATATAATAATATTTCTGAACAGAATTACAATGATTGGTTCATTCAAGTAGGACGTCGTTAAGAATGGCGGTCTTTTTGATCTTCCTTCGTGGGAAGTCATTCCATTCAGCACTCTTACGCTTCCTTTCTATTTTGTATTCGAAACACGAAGTTTGCCCGCCGATTATAATAGCTTTTAAAAAGGTTTCATCTTTGATGATGATTATGTGTTTGTAATGTGCCATCCGGTTCATTTTTTGGTCATTTTTCGACTGTCCTTATTGCGCTTTTGTTTCGGGCCGGCTTCCACTAATCGGAATGTCTCCAAACTTTGACAGCTAATTAAGCAAACTTCACAAATCAATCACCATCCAACTGATGAGTTGAGAGGTTCGTAGCTTAAAAAATTATTCCGGTTTGTTATGGGATGAAGAGTGTGAATGTAAGTTTAGCTTTAACTTAGTATGGCGGTATAACTAAAGTTAGGTTTCAGTCCGAATGAATTTCTTATATATAAGAAGAAACGTCTTTTCGTAACAGTTACGTGAGTATCATCGTCGTCTAATAAACTAGATTAGTTATAATTAAAAAAATTCCTTGTGCAGTATTTGTGAAAAAGGTGGGAAGTTCTTATGAAAACCTTTTCCCAGGAAGATCTCACCGTACTTCTCATGCTCAACTCGTTGTCTTTAGGGTTAGTGATGGCTTCCGTCAAAGAAACATTTTTTTTCCGATTTAAAGAAAAGAAAAGAAAAATGAAGAGTCGCACGAGAGGACTGGAAGGGAAGAAAAGAGATTTTTATCTATAAAAGAGAATCAGGATCGAAAAGTGGGAGGAGGTGACGAGGAGGGAGGAGGAGGAGGCTATAAAAGCGGTATAAAGCGGCGGTTCTCTAAGAAGTGAAAAACGTTCAGAAGAAGGAAGAACGATGAGATGATTGCTCTCTCATCGCATTAAACTGAATAACCCGAATGTGTTTCAAAGGATCTCGACGAACAATTTCTTCCTTTCTTTTATTCAATTCGTTATAAAAGAGAAAAGGTAACATTTCTTATTTTCCTATCATGTTGCAGTTACGAATCTCGAAAACCATTCTCGAAATTCTCTCTTTTTTTCCATTCTCCTCCTCCTCCTCCTCTTCCATCTTCTTTTCTTTTCGTTCAAAAGATGACGCACAAAAGGAAACACAATAGTTTGCTGAGTTTTACTGAAAGTAATACCGACGCCGGGAAATAATTATTACGTCGGGTCATAAATAACTTCCGTCCTCTTTTTGTTCGAACACTTTCCACAAAAGATTTTGTTTCATAAATAATGCACACTTTGTATTTGTTAAAACAGGTTTTTGCTTTACTGATTAAATTAGTTATTCGTGGTGTTGTGCAGTATTTTTGAAATAAGATTTTCGTAAATGTTTTGGTGACGTTAAGTTAAGGAACTAAAGATGAAGCCAAGCATCGTGCACATGCATATAAGGGTGTGACTAGCGCCAGGTTCATTCACAATTCGTAGTCTTAGAGTAGTTGTAAGTGGTAGGTGGCATGATGTAATTAATAGGGATGCTAATGTCTGGGAGATAGTGATCATTATAGTCCTCACTTCTGAAACAACTTATCCACGAGTTTTGTTGAAGATTATTAACAACACGACCTGATATTTCGTTACTACAGTAATTTGGAAACTTTTAGTCTATATGTGAGCTTGCTTTGCATTCATTAAAGCAAAATACTCTTCGATGCGTAAAAAGAAAAAAAAATTGTAAACGATTTAGAAGAAATCCTCAAGTCGAAACAAACAACTAGGTTTCCTGTAATAATTCCATTTAGCCGTCTGTATATAAACAAAATAATATTAAAGTAATTGGAGACGGGAACCGGAAATATGCAACACCTGTAACTCGTTTTGCATGAAAATCACGACTTATTCAGTGCCCTCAGTCGACAAACCATGAACCGACGTGATTGTCGTTGAATTTTTTTTGTTTTGTTGTCGGCCGTCTGTAAACAATTTTCATTTATTTATTTATTTGTTTCACGAAGGAATGATGAGATCTTGTACTTACCCATTCATGTCGGTAGTTACAGGCTACAGTGAAATGAGGTTGTGAACTCACAAAGACTCAAAATTTCCGGCTCTTGAAACTTCAATCAGGTGGAAAAGGACAATGTAAAGAGATACTTGGGCTCATTTATCCCTTTCGTCGTTCTCAGGTTTTCATCCCCGTTTCTCCCTCCTCTCCTCCTTGTGCCGCCCTCCTCTTCGTCTCCGTTTTTTGGTAAAGAGGACCGGGAGATTCGTTAAATTTTTTTGGGACGTTTTGGAAACTCTGTTTAGCATAGTTCTGGTGTTTTCGACAGGAAATAAAATTATTTCCGTATAAAGTAACAATATAAAGTATTTCGGGTTTCTAAATACGCGATTTGGAGTTACGCGGACGCAAGACCATCAGCAAATGAAATCAGGTCTTGTTTTACGCGAATTATAAAATTTAAAACGCGTTCGAATTGATTCGTATTTGTTTAGAAATACGCACGCATTGTTTAGAAGGCTTTATTTCATAAATAATGCACACTCGTGGCTAAGATTCACCGCATTTCGATGTGTTTAGGTATATTTGCTTACCCGAGTGCAGGGAAAAGTTTTTTTTTTAGTTTACCCTTTCATCCCGTCTTCTCGCTCTCCTCTTTCTCCATTTCTGGAGGAAAATTAAATCGAAAACAAGTCTATAAAGAGTTTTTCCGAGTGAGGGCAAAAGAGCATTTTGTCTCGTAAAAACGAAACTAATTCCGATAAAGTGATAGTAAATGGAAATCCTTTGGGTGTCTTTAGTGACTCGAGACTGGAATGATAACTAGTCGTGTGTAATAACATTGGAAGAAAAAAAAGTTGTTGGAGGAGCCATTTTTATTGAAACACTTTAAAATAAGTGGCTGGAAGATGTTTGGCCGTGTGTCAGCTCACCTGTGCACAACCTCAACTTTAAGTGATTTCGTTGACTCAGTTTTCTTTTTGGAAAATTTTCTTTCTCCCAGTTTTTATATTCCTAAGAAGGTTTCATATTTTGAACCTGGTTTGGTTTCGGCCTAACTTGGACCACCATTATTCAGCAGTCGTTTTTCCTTCTTTTTACCCCAAAACTCTTTTGTTCTTCTTTTCTCGCTGTGGTTTAGTTAGTTCCTGTTCGTCAGATCTTCCTTTTCCAGTTTGATTTCTCGCATGGTTTTTCTACTGTTTTGAACTACCCCTGCCTCTTCTACAAGATCTGGTTGGTAAGACTCTCTAGATACATTCTATCCAGATGAAGTACAAAAAAATATTTACAATGACAATTACGAAAATGAGTGTGGTCGTTCCGTTATGCGTTTGAGAAGTCTGCCAAGTGATGGTATTGCACCAACTGATTTCGTGATCTCTCTGCAGACTCTTTCTAGAATGTTCTTCGCGCCCTCTTGCAGGTCTTCGCATGTCGCATAAAAGCGTTTTATCTGGTCGCCATAATTATTGTTATATTCAACCAATTCCAGTTTGCGAAGGATGGACGCTAACGAGGGCCTTAGAAGAATTGTAGCCTTTGAGATGTGGCTTAGAATAGCCTGAACGAGACGAATGACAAAGGCGGAAGTGCTACCCTGTATGGGCAAAGAGAAGGAGTTGCTGTGCGAAGTTAAGCGCCGGAAACTGCAATACCTCGAACACATACTTCGAAACTCCAAATACAAACTCCTCCAGCTCATAATGGAGAGGAAAATACGGGGAAAGCGACGCCCCGCCGTATTCCGACCGACAGCATCCAAGGTCGCCATAGCCCTGTTGATTGCCAAACTCCGACGCGGAGACGGCACATGATGATGATGAATCAATCCAGTTCTTCTGCAGAAGTGTTCTCCCATCTATACCGCATCTCCTCCAGTGTTGGATTCAATTCGTACGGATCAACCTGTCATCGGCTCTTAAGACACCTCTTAAAGGAGGTGACGCTAACCTTCTCAAAGAGCCCGCACAGTTCGTGGTTGGTCCTTCTTCTCCAAGGAAATATTATTAATAAATATTACAAATCACTGGAGTTCTTTCTCGTGGAAAGGTCACATTTTTAAAAGGAAAAGTTTAAAACTTTTTTCCTAAATCAGTTATTAGATTCCTCTCCCCTCTCGAAAGCTTCTTCGTTAAACCAAAAGACTTTTCGAAAAGTGTTTCAGTCTGTCCCATAGGCTGGAGCTTTTATTTAAGTAATTTTTATGACTGCCGTTTAAAACTTTTTTTTTCCTTTTATAGCTCGCCATTTTCCTTTCGATTTTGTTTCTCTCGTGAAATAAGGAAAAGATGTAAGAAAGAAAGAAAGAAAGGAAGGAAGACAATAGAAGGAAGGAAGGAAGAAGGAATTACGATTTTTCGTCTCAGTTTTTATGAATTATTATTTTAATGAAAAGGGAAAAGAAGCGGAAAATAAAATTTTTGAGGAGGAAATCAGTTTTTGAAAAATGCGGGATGGGATGGGTGGGGTGGCGAGAAAATGAAATTAATTACTCGAATGAAATATTAATAATTCAAATATCGTATTTATTTATTGCGATAAAGAAATGAAAGAAGAAAGGAAATTGGCCTATTTTTGTTTTCTTTTCTTTCTTTCTTTTCTCCCTTCTCCTCTTGTAATCTCTTATCCTTCTTTGACTTGATTTTGTGCGGGATAAGGAATGAGAAATTAAAATAAAAATTTAATTTTTGAATTCAATTTATTTTTCTCCGAGCTCAAAAGAAAATTTATGAAAGCCTGGAATTATTTTGTTGTTAACGCAATTTAACGCGAGTTTTTTCTTATATTCTTTCTTGAGGAGGAAGAGGAGTTTCAAAAAGGCAATCCTTGTCTTATCTTTTGCGGATAATCCTTTTCCGATCTTAATTCGTCGTGAATGAGGATGATTTCTTTCTTTCTTTCTTTCTTTTTCCTTTCGATTTACCCTCGAAACATAAAAGAATAAAAGAAATTAGTTGGTTAAGATAAATATAATTCAGAGAATGGAAGAAGGGTGCTCGACCGTCGGATGGATAGCTTAATGAGTTTATAAATCAGATTTCATTCAAACGACTCTCTCGCTTGTTACTCATGAGCAGTGCACACTTTTAGGAGGTGCTCGTTGCATAAAGAATGCACCTCGGTGATTCGAATTCGTTTCATAAATATTGTGAATAAATGTTCTTGAAATAGTCTTTGGTTGGAAATGGAAAGCTTGGATCTCTTTCATAAATAATGCACAGTTTTGCATTGGATTTGTTTCGTAAATATTGGACAGTTGTGGTCAGGATTTATTTCATAAATATTGCACACTTACATCGAGAATTTATTTTATACATGATCTACTGTTTTCACTAGGATCCATTTCATAAATAATGCACAGTTTTGACTAGGATTAATTTCATAAATAATGTGTTCACTTTCCTTAGACCTTTATTTCGTAGGTAATGCACAGTTGTGGTCAGGATTCATTTCATAAATATTGCACACTTATAGCGAGAATTTATTTCATACATGATCCATTGTTTTCACTAGAATTCATTTCATAAATAATGCACAGTTTCGACCTGGATTTATTTCATAAGTAATGCACACTTATAGCGAGAATTATTTCATAAATAATGCACAGTTTTAGCTTGAATTCATGTCATAAATATGCACAGTTTTGACCAGGATTTATTTCATAAATAATGCACACTTATAGCGAGAATCATTTCATAAATAATGCACATTTTGGCGGTGTGTGGTCAGTATTTTTCATAAATATTGCACACTTGCATCGGCAATTCATTTCATACATAATGCACTCCTACAGTGAGATTCAATAATGCTCACTGGACGATCTTCGATAACGTTAAATTTTGTTCACACGTTGTGAATTGAGAATATTGCGGGTGCTCAGACACAGTGAGTACTCTTGTAATCAATAATCATCAAAACTTGGACAAGTTCGACGAGTACTCTGACGAATAACGTAATCATCCACTCAGTTTCTTTAAAGCTTTATTTCGTAAGTAATACTCGGTTGTGGTCAGGATTCATTCCATAAATAATGCACGCTTATAACGCGAGTAATTTCATAAATAATGCACGGTTTTGGCTAGGATTCATTTCATAAGTAATGCACACTATTTGTTCGTTGCTCTTGATTCTCTTCTTACTCACGACATGACAACGGATTCCTCTGGCCCTCCTCACCACGGAAACCAAATTTGAGGAAGAAAAATCGAACGGAAACCTTTTTTGTGTGGCGACGGCGGGGAGGGAGGGAAACTTTGAACTCCTTTCAAGGTTTCTCGATTTTCACTTTCACTAATCCGTGAGTTAACAAGAAAAGATGAAATGAAAAGGAGAAGGACGGAATGGATTTTTCCGAGCGACCGGCTTCGATATAAAAGTCAAATTGTAAAAAGGACAAAAAAATTTGGCGTCAACCGACAACCTTTTTTTTGCCGCTCCTCCCCCCCCCAACCACCCCTCCGTCAACCTCTTCTTCTCTCTCTCTGCCCGAACGTCTCGTATAAATTTAGGAATTTAGAGTTTGGAAAATGGGAAATGGAGTCGAAAATGAAAGAAGATTTATAACTTGGTTGATTTCGTTTCCGTTTTGGCAACAGCAATGAATTCGCGGAAATTTTTATCCTTAAATCCTCCCTCCCCTCCCCCAACCAAAAAAGAAATTAAAATGAAGATACATAAGCGGATTAATTAAATTTATTTATTTATCTTGTCGAGTCATTAATAATTTTCGTTTTTTTCTTGTATTGAATATTTATCTCGTTTAAGACACTTTGATGAAGAATTCTTTTCATTAGTATATTTTAATATTATAAATAGTATAAACTTTTTAAATATTTATCAACCGTTGATTGGAATCGCTTATTTATTTTGTTTTGCTAAAAGGAGACGTCGTCGATAACTTTCAAAATTAATTCTAAGCACTAAATTTGATGGTCGGGATGTCTAAGTGTGCATTATTTATGAAATGAAAGTGTTATGTAAAAATGCTGTTGTTCTTCCCTCTTGTGTGGGAGGTGGTGGAGTTACGCCTGTATACTATATTCTATGTCAAAATCGTTTGATTTAAGTTGAAGTTGGAGCTTAAAATTTTAAGTTTGCGGTTATGGGCTGGGTGAAAGCGGTCTCAAAATCCCGGTCCAGTCTCACTCATTGAGAACATCTTTGATGTGAATTTGGGGTTTTTGTCACGTTATAAATTAAGTAGTTTGTGTTTTGGCGTAACCCGTGCTCAGTATTTCATGGAGCCCCGTAATTAGTAACAGTCGCCTTGGTCGCTCTTTTTGGTAACACATTGCGCAGGTCGCCTCTCAATCCCCTGTCAACGTCTGCAATGAAAGCGGAAAGCTTGGCTTCCGAGGGAGCTCAACACAAATTTTTCTTTTTGCTCAAATTCATTTTCATATTTTTTTTTTGTTTGGTTGGCAATTTTTTCTCCTTTCTTAAGCTTAATTTTTGTTGTGCTGAACCACTTTCTCGAGGATGAGAAGAGAGATTTGAGATTATAATTGTTCTCCGCGGTCGACTTTAAGAATCTGCTGGAGAACTTCCATCTGTGTAATCAATGGAGAATGAAGATATAACGAGGCTCCTCCTTTTGGGTAAACAATTTTCCTTAAAAGCTGCTGAAAATGTTAAGTACTATTAATCTCCCTTCTTCTTCCGACCTAATCGCTGACCTAAAGTGGTTACTTTCGAAGTGATTTCTAACTCAACACGATTTTTCGGGGATTCCCCGTAACCCATCACCCTCTAAAGAAATTCGTTTGGTGTACCCAGCATACGGAAGCAAAAAATTAATTTCAGATATCCAGCGAGCCAATTTGACTCATTGTAATTCTTTAGCATATACCTATAAAACGTATATTATATATAAAACAAAAACAAAGCGAATGTGTGCAACACTTATGAAATGAATTCGTCTTAAAACTGTTTACTTCTCACCCTGATATTCTCCGCCATTTGTCATTCAGTAGGGAGCCAATTTGACTCATTTTAATTCTTTAGCAGATACCTTGAAAGTGTATATTATATATTAGCATGTATATATATGTATATTATATAAAACAAAAAGCCAATGTGCAACACTTATGAAATGAATTCCTCGTAAAAGTGTTCACTGCTTATCCTGATTTCGCAATTTCATGATCTCGCTATTTCAGTAGGGAGCCAGTTTGACTCATTGTAATTTTTTATCATATATCTGTAAAGCGTATATCATATATAAAACAAAAACAAGCGAATGTGTGCAACACTTATGAAATGAATTCTCTTAAAAGTGTTCTCTGCTCACCCTGATTTTGCAATTTGTCATTCAGTAGGGAGCCAATTTGACTCATTGTATTTCTTTAGCATATACCTATAAAGCGTACAGTATATATAAAAACAAAAACGAAGCAAATGCGTCCAACACTTATGAAGTGAATTCCTCGTAAAAGTGTTTACTTCTCATCGTGATGTTCTTCAGCCATTTGTCCCCCAGTTGGGAGCCAATTTGACTCATTTTAAACTTTATTTTGATTAATAAATATATAAGTTGGCTTTTTAGGTATATAAGTAAATATATGTTAATACTAATGTTGTTTTTAGTTTTCATCCATAATTTTAAAGCAGTATACTGTAAGGGACAAATTTGACTCACTTTATTTGAAGTGGATAGTCAGATTGGAAGGTCTGTGGTGTAGTGGTTAAGTGCCAGACTAAGAAGTTATAGTTTGGAGTTCAAATTCTCCTTTTGTATCCTGTTATAACCCAAAAAATAGTGACAAGGGGGACTAGAACTCAGCTATAACTATATTAGAGGTCTGTGGTGTAGTGGTCAAGTTCCAGACTAAGAAGTTATAGTCGCGAGTTCGAATCCTCCTCCCGTATCCAGATTGCCAAAATCTGATGTTAGGTTTGATTGTGAAATTTCTTTATCGATTCCCAGGGATTTTGTAGGTTGAAAGGAATTGTGGAGACAGTGATCCTCATAAAAGGTGTGCGCATTACTTATGAATTAGAAGTTCTCGAAACTGTTGGTTTATAATTAATAAAGTTACAAATCGCTTAATGAGGAGTATTAGTAAAAGTTTGCATTATTGATCAGCACTGGTGATTCGTAGTATCTCATCTTACGTACCTAGGATTTATGGTGAGGTTTACTTTTAGAAGTTTCTAAGTCTCTTTACCACCCCCTCCCTCCCTCCTCCAGATGACTGGAATTAAATATTTCCCCGGAGGGAAAGAACATAGTTTCAGTCCACCATCTTACAATTCAGTATTATGATTCGTGTGCTGTCGGTTTTAGGGGGTGGATGATTTTTATAAGGTACGATCCGAATGCCGTCACTTGTCAAAGCAACTCAGCAATCAATTAAATAAGCAAATCAGTGGAAAATTCAGTTAAACCGGAGAGGATTTAACAGAAGAAACGAGAGGGAAGTTGAGCGTGAGCCCCAGCATAAATTCCCAGGGGAAAAGCTTAATTCCATTCGAGACAATGACACACGAAATCCAAAGCACCCGGGGGTGGAGAGAAAGAGCGAGAGGATGGTTGGGGGATGGGGGGGTTGGTGGTGGTGGTTCTTCTCCCACCATTCATTAGGCCTATAGCCATCGCGTTGGCAAATTATTTAACATCTTGTCAGGAAGTAACATTCAACGAGATGAAATTTTCTCAAAGACTTCCGACTGTTTACTTCCCCAGAGTTTTCTCTGTTTACTTTATAAATTATATAAATATAAATTATTTAATTTATTAATTACTTTTTTATGATTTTAATGAGTCGAATCGGCTCTCTGGATTTATCCAAATTTGATTTTTGGTAGGCTTACACGAAATCAAAAATTTGACTCGAGGGTGAGGGGTTCAAAAGAATGATGATCGTGTTGAGTTAGAAATCACTACGGTAGTAACCGCTTTAGGTCAGCGATCAGGTCAAAAGAAGGAGGAAACCTAAAATACTTCCTAAACAATTTCAGCAGCTTTTAGGGGAAATTGTTTACTCAAGAGGAGAATTTTCGCTGAAGGAAAGAAAACATTTACATTCCTTTTCCGTTTTTGTTTACCCTGCTATAAAAAAAATTTTTATTCATCATATTCCTAAAGAAGTGGTCCTCGCGTATAATTTTAGTGTTTCTGTTAAGCGTTTAAAATTGTCAGCAACTGGTGTCGTGTTAAGGAGATCCGGACTGGTTCTCTCTACCAAAGCTTTTATAAACGTGTTAGCTGACGGGATTTGTTTTCCCCGTCAAATGAAAACACCCAAAAAAATTTATTTAATTAATTAATTATAGCTTACGAAAGGTAAACAATTTTTTTTGGGAACGTGACTTGGGTTAAACTGTCCTCAGGGAAAGGGAGTGTGGGGAAAATGGAATGGAAGGACCATCAATCTACAAATGTTTCAGGGACGGAACCAACCTCAAACCCCGACCGTCCATAAGATGCATACACACATAACATGAACACAAAAATGTCAGCCGGGTCAACAGCTTTTGTTCAAAAATTTATTTTAATATGTGACATTCATAAAATGACATGTATAAATTGTCGTCGGATCCTTTTTTTTTCCTCTTCGACTTTTTTGGGGGGGAGGGGGTGCGGGAAGAATTCCCGAAAGCTCTAAGGTTATTTATTTCTGGTTCCCATCGGGGTTTTGGTAGTATCTAAACTTTTTAGTTTTTCTCTTTCTCACTTGGGGTATAGTTGTGGAAATCGATTCCTCCACTTGATGACAATTAAAGTAATTTGTGGGAGTGGGTGTGTGGAAAGGAAGAGGAAAGAGACGGTTTAGAAGAGAGATGTTTGTCTCGGGGATATTTTGTCAAGATTGATATGTATAATAATATATTTATAGAGATAATATATTTTATTTTACTTTTGACTACTCATCAAGACTCTTTCATAAATATTGCACACTCATCAAGACTTCTTTCATAAATATTGCACACTTTCATCAAGACTTCTTTCATAAATATTGCACACTTCATCAAGACTTCTTTCATAAATATTGCACACTTTCATCAAGACTCTTTTCATAAATATTGCACACTTTCATCTAGACTTCTTTCATAAATATTGCACACTTTCATCAAGACTCTTTTCATAAATATTGCACACTTCTATTAGGACTTCTTTCATAAATTTTGCACACTTCCTTCCAGACTCTTTTCATAAATATTGACTTCTCATTCACAAGTCTTGTTTGATAAATATGGCACACTCTCATCAAGACTCCTTTCATAAATGATGCACACTCATTAAGAGTCCTTCATGAATACTGCATACTCAAAATGTTTGTTTAATATTTATATTTCATAATATATTTTTATACGTTATACTTTATTTTCGAAACTAAACTGGGCCATTTTTAAATTACCAAATGGGGTCATTGTATGATTCACGGGTCATAGGTTTCTGACTTAGGTTGTAACTATACCTACACCACCCACTACTATAATACCCCATACACCATACTATAATATAATATAGACTAGATATGATAGAAGTCACAAAACGAGAAAAAGACTTGAAAACAATCGTTTTTAAGGGGTTGCTCTCGATTTTTTAAAATAGAAAAAAAAATTTATTTTGTCCGATTTGAAAGGAAATGAAATGTCTTGGAGGTGAGGAAACTTTATTATAGTCATAAGTTTTGTCGGAAATGAAATTTTTTTATAGAAATTTAGGTGATAACCAAAGGTTTATTCAGTGTCTGAGACGATTTCTGTTCTGTGTGGTTGGGAGTCATTCCGTCAGCGAATCCTGAATCCTTTTTCTTGCGCTTTGTTACTACAACTATGTTTATTATTAATTTCTCTACTGAATGCGATTTCTCTCGGAGATATGCGGTTGATTTATGTGTGGTTTTGGGTAATGACACTCAACTACAGCACGCGGCTATGAAGTGCGGTTGGTTTTTGAAAATCAATTTTTTCATGTTCCGCCGATGTTGTAATTAATGGCTTCTCTTAAGGAATCGTAGGCCTGTTTGGGTTAATTGTGTCTATGATTTGTCGATTTGAACTTTTCCATCCGCCATTTTAGCGTTTAGGTATTTATCAGTGCTGATCAACAGCTGAATTTCTTTTCGATGTCTTCTCTTCCTTTACCTGATACACTTCACTGTTTCTGTTGTTATTCGTTTCGTTTAGTGAACCTTAACTTCCTTCCAGTTAGTAAACCCCAAGGTAACCGGAAATTCTCTTATTATATCCAAAATTTTGATGAGGGGTTATAGAAAAAGATTAAAATCGCGAGCAACAGAGTTGGGAAGTTGGTCTAATGTTAGAGAAGAACTTTGTCAAAAGCCTCTCTAGTTTTGTTGTTGTCTGAATGTGAAAGGACGACGAGAATAAAAACTTTTATAAATTTAACCTTATCCTTGAAACAAAAGGCAAGCATCTGGATGGACCTCTTGACAAGTTTCTTTTGACGAATAAAAAGGGAAAGGACGAAAGGGTTTCGGGTGGACGATGAGAGTGGGAATGGGGAGGTGGTGGAAATTTAGATAGAAGTCAGGAAGAAACGTATCCTTTCGTGGTATCATCTTCCTTTTTCAGAATTATTGACAACCCACTCACGAATAAACTGAAAAAATTCAATTTCTAGAACATAAATCTGTTCCTTATACTCCGCTCGTATTCTTTTCGAAATGTTTAACTTAACCAGTCTTCTGATTTTCTTTTCCCTCCGCCTCTCCTTTCCCACCTCATCATCCAATTCGATCTCTGGAATTTTTCTTTTGGGTTTGTGGAGTAACGGAATATTACGTTTCCGTCGAATTTGGGTCTGTGATTTCGGATGACGGATTTAGAATTTAGATTTTTTTCCCCTTTCAAATTTGCATCATGGCCGTGGAGGAAGAATCAAAAGTGTTTTTTCCGACGAATCGAAAGCCTAAGTTTTGAAGAATCCGGTATTCGTATCATATCTCACGGGACACACAAATTCAATGTTTGACAATTTGATCTTGGTTACTTAAGCCGGTCGGTCATTTGATACTTCCATCCGTCCTCGAATAACCATAAATCATCTTGACCCATGTAGATCTTCCTTATCACTAACTACACATGACGATGTATCAGTGCGAGGAATTTTCGCAAGTTCGTTTTGACTTTTCCTGGTCTTCCTCTTTCAGTTTTTTGTCACTCCTCCATGTCCTCAACTCCTTTTTAACTAATATAATCGGTCTGTCATTTGTGTAAGGAATCCTTCTTAAAAGAAGGCGCTACGTATATAATTTATTCTCTTTACAAGTGTGCACTACTTTTGAAATGTCCTCTTCTTTAATATATTAAATTATTACTCACTGAGTAAATGTTTCTTACTTATGATAGAATTTCTCACTAAGACTGTGCAATACTTCTGAAAGGAATTCGTCTTCCAAGTGTGCAGTATTTTTGAAATAAGCCCTTTGTTAAATTGATGATTTCAGAGTGTACGAAGTATTTTCAGATTAATTCCGTTCATCCTCGGAAAATTTGACGGAGCGTGACAGTCCAAGCTAACATTAGTAACAATAGCGTGTGGCAGTATTGTTTAAAGCCTTGGTACTCAGACTGCGGCCCACCAACTCTACCGAGTGGCCCAGTGGAACCCGATTCAGTGAAAATTTGTGAAAGGTCGATGGCTCATTGTTAAGTCTCAACTATAGTGCCTGACCAGTACGAAAATGTTCGGGCCTGCTAACATTGTTTACCTCAACGTATCTTTATGAGACAATATACAGAAAATACATACAGAAACAGACTGATAGATGTACATACAGATGATGCCCTGAGGGTGGACTGTAAAATCTTTTATTTTGGTAAGTCGTGTGGCCCAGCCAGACGCAATGGTCACAATGGAAATTTGGCCCGGGAAAGGAAAACTTGAGTACCAAGGGCTTAAAGTAATCGTGTTTCATTTTCGTGTATATATCGAAGTCAATGAAAATGCTTATCGACAGTATAACATTTAAACAGAATATACTCTGAGACATGGTCTCGTCTACGCTCCTTATTCTTTGTCAGTACTAACTCATCTTCCAACCCCAACCAAGCTATCACTCTTCTAAAGCCTCTCATTTTTATTTAAAGGGAAGGATGAAGATAAATTTTACATAAATAGTCAAAATGGCCGTAGATTATGTTTTGATTAGTCGGTATAAATCATAATAATAGTAAATTGGGGCGAAACAAACATTGGAGACGAAAGTTATTAATGAAAATTTGTGTATTTCGTCGTTTGGAGGTCGAACGGATCTCATCGGTTCACATGGGAAAATGGGAAAGTTAAAAGATGTCGTCTTGGAGGAGATGCTTTGTTGTTTCCCTCGAGTTCGCGTAGGTGTCTCCCGGCAAAGAACTCGCATTAAATATTCAAAACAAGTAGCGTAAATCTCATGGAAAGTGCAAAATAACTTTGATGGGAATGACGTTATTTTTTCGGCCATAATTTTCCTTTCTTCCCCCACCCCGTGTTTTCCTTCCCTCATTTTTCCTGTTGGAACGTATGATTTTTCAACGCTCCTGATTTGTATTCAAATCTAATATTTTCACAAACTTTAGGACCTTTACACAATTTGTTTTCACATTTTTCTCCCATTTTTCTTGAATCTTCCTTAATACTGACAAATAGGAAGACGAGAGGAGGAAGAAATTTTTCTTCTTTCTTCCTTCTTTCTCAGGAGTGGAACCAGGCTTTTTGAAGAGAAGTTTCTTGTTTCTTGGTTTGTTTGTTTATCTAACAAGAAATTGTCCTTTTGACACAATAGGACGGATGGAAACCTGGATAAATGAACCATTTTGGGTGTTGTAGTAATTAAAAATGGCAGCGGGCTGAAAGACTTTTTTTCCTTTTTCCTGTAGGAGAAAATGGTCATTGGACACCTCCTAACACTACCTATTGTTAGAACCGAAGAACGAACTCAAGTAACGCGAAATCGTTTCTAACAGAACTTCCCAAGACTTTGACCATATTTGAAACATTATGTATCACCACAACACTTAGCACTTCACATAGACACTTTGTAAAACACTAAGACACTACACTATATCACTACATAATATTTATTAACCACTAACACCGAAACGACACTACACTACTTAAAACTAAAGGGGGTCATCGAGAGTTAGACTCGGTGCTATATCTCTCCTAATCGTTCTGCTTCTTTCTTCTGGAGTATGACGGCCTCGCAGAAGTCCTGCACCTTTTTCCAGTTGTCTGGACGGTTCAATGTTGTCCGTATGACGTTTGGTAAAGTAAAAGTCCCAACCGATTTCCTGTTGCCGTTGTTGATCCCACGACAATAGGAAGATTAGACCCAAAAAGATAATCACGGGAGTCAGAAAGAATTCGATTAACTTTAGATAGATACTGAAAATTTGGATGATAAGTAAGCGAACAGTATAAGTATAAGAACAATTTCTAAGAGACACGATCTGGACAGTATACAAAGTCCAAGTGAGGTGCCTAGATATAAATGAGACGAAGTTCTATTATTTCTTAATAACGAAAGGTGGAAGGAGATATTAAAATATATTATTACATCATTTGTTCGTTTTATATTCTTATGACTCTCGTCTGGGCTAGTACGCGTGACCAACTGGGATTTCTTCCGTGTGTTCATCACTTTGAAGATTTATTCGATTCCCAGTTTGCACATAAATCAAAGCAGATTTCTTTGAAGAATTGTAGCCGGGTGGTCTTGTCTACCGGAAAGTATAACAATTTTGAATCCCTACTGAAAACACCAACACGGAATATATAAATTTTTTCCCTCTCTTGAAACCCTGTTGTTCTGATTATAATATAAATTTTTGGGAGATAAAATTCGTACAATCGATCCCCTCGAAATAGAACATATAATTGTATATATTCTTATATTAAATTTATGTATATTTTTAACCTTTGTCTTTCTTTTTATTTTTCAGATGGCAATGAGGTAGAGCAAAAGAGGATGGTCCGGGTTGGACGCCATTATTGCAAGATTGTTGTGTGTTTAGCCGTTATAGTAATCGTTTTCATGTTTCTTCGAAACACATCCAGATGCAACTGGGTCGACACCGGACCTCAAATGGTACCTAATGAGGTAGGTTTTTGATGATCACGTGGTTTGAATTCAATGAATATGTCACTGAGAAAGGCGACGGAAAATTCAAATAGCCAACCGTTGCACACTAACATCAACCGATTTCTTGTAGTTTAGCCGTAGCCCATATACAATATGCGGAGGGATAGTCCCTCATGACCTGTCGCGACTCATTTGGCAAACCGTAAATGAAATCGGGAGGCTAATTAGTTTTCATTTTCGGACTTTTCCAAGCCCACTGTTTGTGGTTTGTTCTTTAGTGCTAATAAATCAATGGCGTTTAGATTTTATATTGATCCCCTCACCCCCCCGTCGGCCCCTTTAATAGGAAAATATGTTCTCGCCGTTTTCCGTGTTCGTATCGTATTAACTCGTTTTTATTGTATTATTGGTTTCCCGGATGATTTAAAGCAGACGTCGGCAAAGTTTTTTGGCTTCGGATCCGAATCAACCGAAATTGAAGTATTTACAAGACGTTTTGAGTCAGTGACATTTTTATTACTTCAAAAATAAATTTAAAAATAATTAGGACTTCGATATTTTCCCTGTCGTGAGTTTGTAATTGGTGTCGTGTTTAATCGAGATTCTTAATTAGGAAGACTAAGCGATGCAGGAAAAATAAAATGTTATGAAGTTGTGAAAAGAGAGACGCCATTTTAGAGAGAGATTGTCACATCATCCACACTAATTCGTCAAAGAGAAAATTGTTTTCGTCTTTGAAATTTGTTTTTCTTCTTTTTCTTCTCTTTCCTCTCATTTTCTCAACTGCTCCTGTTAATGAGTCTCCCTTCTCCTCATCTCGTTCATAACTCTTCTTCCCTGTTGGTATGAATCTGTGTTTATTACTCTTTTGACTGTCGCGCTGATAAAAAAATTTGAGGATCGTGAGAGAAATATTCCCGTACCACCCGCAGACGTTTCCTATACTTTAGAAGCTACAGGTATCCTGAACGGTGAACGATCCTGATTCTCATGCTGCCTGAGCACCAATGTTTTAAATTCACAACATATGAACTTTAGTGGTAATCGTCCACATTTGTAAATAAGTATAAGATCGCCAGCGACGCATGCGTGATAATTTCCGAATGTGACGTCACCGGCATTCAGTACTGTTTGTGAAATATTTCATGGCACCACCGTGGGGTCACAAGGCGGTCAACGGATGCCGTTTTCATGAACCCACAGTGGGGCCACGGGCGTCATGGTGGTAAATTTCTTAGTGGGATATCAGTGGCGTAGTGGTCAAATTACCCAACGCCTATCAAAGTTATGGTATCCTCTCCCACGACCTGTTGCCACCAGGGGTGAAAAACGGGATTCAAACTCAGACTCGTATTGAATTTCTCGAGTGTGCATTACTTATGAAATGAGTTTCTTGTAGATTAGTATATTGGTATATTAGTTTTGAATACAATCGTTCCCACTATGTGCATCGTTTGTGAGATTAATTCTTCCTTAAAATAGGCACCACGTGTATAATTTATTATCTTCAAAAGTGTGCATTACTTTTGAAATATCCTCTTCATGAAAATTTCTCAATGAGTAGAAGTTTCGTAAGTGTTTCTTACTTCTGAAAGAAATTCTCCGTGAGACTATGCAATACTTCGAACATCATACAAGTGTGCAGTATTTATGAAATAAGCCCTTCGTCAAATCGAATATTTCAAAGTGTACGAAACGTCTGAACAGGGTTCCCAAGGCTGAAATTTGGTTCAGCCTCGGAAAACTTTCAGAAAAGTAAAAGGCCACGAAATACTAATGCTAACGTTAGTAACAATAGCCTCGAACAATTTCACGAATAAACCCGTGTAAGTTGTGAATTTGTTTGGGAAGGCGGTGGGATGGAGTGGTGTTCTCCTTCGCAAGAATTGTAACTCGAGTTAAGAATGATAAATCGGTTGACCGTGAAAGTTTTTATTTCGTGGAACAGGGTCGGAAACCGGATTTTGGACATGTTGGGAAAAATCGAGGTCCGTGTTTTTAGGACCTCTTACTCAAATATGGAGAGTTTCGTAGGATTTCGACTCTCAGGGGAATTGATTTGTGTTCGATGCATATAATCTTTGGAGCGATTGGAATTTTATCGATTTCCGACGATAATTAATCGTTTTCAATTTTTTCTCAGATAAAGTAAATTCAAATTCGAAATTGAATTGATGGTTAAGATTACCAAGTTAAATAATTCATTTGTTGATTTCGGTCCAGGCTTCATCCTCCCTCCTCCTCTCTTCCTTCCTCTTTCTCTCCTTTGGGAATCAGGCCTTCCACCAAAAAAGTTTTGTTTTTATTTTCAAGATGCTTTCAACCACGTTTCTCTCTCTCTCTTTTGGAGTGTGTTATCTCTTTCATATGAGAGGTAAAAGTTCTTTTTCTTTTCCTTTCATAGTCGGCTGTGATTCTGTTTATTTTACTTATTAAAGTTTCTGCGGTCGATGATTTAATTTATTTTCTGTAGGAAAGTCGTTAATCAAGGTCAGATCAAAATTTAGGGTAGTTTTTCCTGGGGTAAAGAAAATTATCTGAAGAACCAGTCTGTTGGGTTAAGATTAGGCCATCGGATGGGTCTCTCATAAAGCTTAACCCAACAAATGGCAAAATGTAGTTTAAAGCAAACTAAAGATGAAGTCAATAGAGTGTGCACGCTGAATCGTATAGATATTCAATATACATTCACTTTGACTAATTTTTGTGCAGTATGGGAGGTGTAGTGTAGTGGTTAAGTTCCTGACTTGGACGCAAATGGTCGTGGGTTCGAATCCTCCTCCCGCATCCTGTTATACCCAAAAGTGAAAAACGGGATCAAAACCACCACCACCAATTTTTGTGCAGTACTTTTGAAATAAATCCTTATGAATTAAGTGTGGGAATGAAATCTTAGAGGTCTTCTTAACCACTTGCGCTATCAATTTTCGAGAGTCGTTCATCTAACGCCGCGCCGCTTTTGTGAGCTCAAAACTTTAAGCAGTGTTTTAGCCCTTTTGACTCTTGAATTTTACTCGGATGAATATATATTAACAAAAACAATAACATTTTATTAATTAATAATCTTTAATAATAATATCCGACATTGTTGAGTTTTATCCGATTCCTGATAACAACCCGATGAGTGGTACACGACATCGTTGTTATAGCGCAAGTGGTTAAAAGTTCACTTTCCCTCACTAAATGACTGAAAGTGTGCAGTAATTATGAAATAATGAGAAGCTCGTTTCTATTTTTAAACGGTTTTTCGGGGAGGGGGAGGAGTCAGGGATTCGATTAGTTTTCCGTGGTTAAGGACATTAACCAAGGTCAGATTAAAATCGGGGTAGTTTCGCAGGCGGTAATGGTGTGAAAATAAAAAGCTCGGAAGCTTTCATTAAAGGTATTATTCGATACCCTCGAAAGGGTTGTTAATGTGTAGTGTTATTATCATAATTTATGGTGGCGATTCTACAATAATTTTCGTCTCGTTTTTAACTATTTACGGCAATTTTTTTCCGGATCGTAATCATCGGGGTTGTTAGTCGATTTTAATATTTCTGCAGAGTGGTGATCCAATGTTGCAAAGTGCATAAGAATACAGTGTTAGCGTGTTACTTTGTACTTCTCTCCATCCGTGGGCCTTTGGGATGGGGTGGGGGTGTAAAAAATAAAATACAAAAAGAGAAGCATCCCCCCCCGTTCGCTTTGTGTTTTCAGCTCATTGTCATTATAACCGCAGGCCAGCCTGTTGGCTTTTTCCCATTTTTTCGGATGGGATTAGGAGGAGGTGGGTAGGTAGGAGGTGAGGGGATGGGGGGTGGTGGTGGTGAATGTTTCATCCATGGAGTAGCCTAATTTCATTAATGGATTTCTATCATGGAGGTCTCTTTTTTGGTTGATATATAACCTAAAAATAGAAGCGAGGGAAAGGGATTGGAGAGGCGCGGGAGGAGGATGGGAGAGGGGAAAAAAAAGTTTTTGAATATCGTAATGGATTATTCAATTGGTTTTGCCTGTAGCGTCAAGTGGTGATGATTTATCGCGGAATTATCTCCAGCAGGCAGCAGTAGCAACAGCACAGTGAGCATATTTCTATATATGTGTATGCCAGCGGTGAGCAAACCTTTTGTCGGGAGTCGGACCCCCAACGTTATTTTTAATTTGCGAATCGCCACGAGGAATTATTATGATATATTTCTAACTCGAGTTAGGTACCCATTTCATAAATAATGCACAATTATTTGATTTATTTATTGGCATTTGACGTTTCCCCCATTTTTATCAAATTACCTCCTCCGGCTAGTTTGCCCTGATTTTTGCCCCCATCCTGTCCTGATTTAAATAACTGTTGAATGATCATTGTGTGCATTACTTATGAAAGAGTTCATATTTATAATATAATTAACATAATGTCTACCAACTAGAAATACTGCCAAAGTAGTGGGTCTTGGAAGAACTCTCTGAGCCGGGGTACACAAGAGATGTTTGAGAGACTCGAAGACTACCACTAATCTACTTCCATCCCTTATTTATTTATTTATACTATTCATATATTAATATTTAATTTTTTTTTATTTCAGAAATATATTGTTGGTGAGGATCAAAAAGTGTACAGATATCACAGAGGAATGCCGCTAATATTTATTGGCGGCGTTCCACGATCAGGGACCACACTTATGAGAGCGATGCTGGACGCTCATCCTGAAGTTAGGTTAGTTAGTTCTGGTATAGTTGGTGTGTTTGGCTTTCATTTCACAACAGGAAGACTGTTTTTAGGTTTAGTGAATAGATCGGTAATATTTATAATAATAACTGTTACAGATGCGGTCAGGAAACTAGGGTAATTCCACGACTTTTACAAATTAGGACCCATTGGCTCAAATCTCAAAAAGAAAGTCTAAGATTAGAAGAAGCTGGACTTCATAAAGATGTAAGTAAACCGTAAGAGGGAGTAGATGTTGGCTAACAGTTAACTTGGTGTTAGTTAGGATTGGTTGGTATAACAGACTTTTATACCCAACAGAATATATTAATATAAAACAACAGAGTGTTTAAGATTTGAAAAACTGGTTCATTAATTTAGAATATTTGATCTATACAATTGTATTTATTGATTCGTGATTTATAGTATAACTGGTAACATGATTATAAAATTATATATTGAAGGGTATAACAGATAAAAACCAATTTTTATTTATAAATTATTTCTGTCTGGTGTCTTCTTAAATTTTTTGCGGCTATTACTACTAAAAGAGTATTGTTACTGTAACTGTTACACTTCTTAAGAATTCAAATATTTGGAACAATAATATAATTTCCCTTTATACTGAATAATAATATAACCTCCTCTTTCCCCTTAAGGTCTTTACACCTTTCATCCACTTTGAAAGGGAAATTCAGTGGATATCTGATACATTTTAATGACGTTTGTTTTCTTTCATAAATATTGCACAGTTTTGCCGAGAATTTTTTTCATAAGTAATGCACACTTTTATTCTATTTTTAATGAATTCAGCGGAGTATTAGCCAAAGGATAACAGTTCCAATAATGACAGTAACACCCGCAGAAATCTCAACAGTCACCCAACAAAGTGATAAAGTCGGTACCACTGTACCACTAGAGTAATCGATTGACTATTACTTCAATGCCTTAATACTCAAATTGCGGCCCACGAGCCACATGTGACCCACCAAACTCTACTGAGTGGCCCGATGGCCCAGTGGAAACCGATTGAAAGGTCGGTTGCTCATTGTTAAGTCTGAACTATAGTGCCTGACCAGTAGACCTCTGCTCAGAAACTGCCAACATTGTTTGCCTTAACACATATTTATGAGGCAGTATACAGAAAATACATACAGAAACAGACTGTACATACAGATGAGAGTGGACTGTATGCGTCGATAGCCGGACTTGTGAAAGCTTTTTTTGGCAAGTCGTATGGCCCAGTCACAATGGTCAAAATGAAAATTTGGCTCGGTAAGGAAAAAGCTTGAATGTGGTCAACGACAACAGCATCAACAGCAGGAAGATAAAAGTCAAATATTTGCTGTCGTACCGAAAACAATCTCCCACACAGCTCGCCATTTCCTTTTGTATTCCTTTTCTTTCCCTCTTTTGAGTAAATGCCAAAAGAATTTCCCGACAACAACAACAACAACAACAGCACAACAACAATGGTGATCAGTTTATACATGTTCAGACATCCTTTGGGGGAGGCAGGGGGAACCTTTAAACCGAGTAGAATTTTCAGTAGAAAAAATATTTTTTTTCTTCCTTATGAATTCCAATTTTTCGCATGGGTCTTCGCCAACAAAGAAAGAGATAAATAGTTTTTAATCTCGAGGTGAGGGAAGGAGGAAGAAGGAAGGCGGTGGAAGGAAGAGGAGGAGGAGAGTGGATTCACCTCCCCATTTTTCTCGCTGGATACATGACAGAAATTGTAAAGGAGGGAAAAAAGAAAGGAAACCCAATAAGATTTTCCGATAATCCTTTTCGCAGTTTTTGAACACACAAAAAAAAGAAAAGCTTTGGAAAACTAGTTCCAATTTTTTTTTACCCTTCCTCTCCCTCCTCCCTCCTCTCCGTTCCCTATATACTCTTCTGAATAAGATTCTCTGTAAAATGGTTCGATTCATATTTTCCTCAGAGGATTATACTCATATTTTTGTTTTTCCAGGTGTTAGATTCGGCGATAGCTGCGTTTTGCTTAGAAATAATAGCCAGGCACGGAGAACCTGCTCCCCGGCTGTGTAACAAAGACCCTCTAACCCTTAAGTCTGCTTCGTACCTTTCTGAAATATTCCCAGCGTCCAAATTCATACTGATGGTGAGGGATGGACGAGCAACTGTACATTCAATCATATCCAGAAAGGTAATATAGACAGCCTCTCGTCAGCTTTTAACTGTTTGTCTGGGTGAAGTTCAAGTTATTTGGGTGATGTGCACATTAACTAGGGTGATACCTTTGAAGGTGGAAAATTGTTTTGTTGCTCTTAGATAATCTGCACATCACCCCAACAGGGAGTCGTTAAAGTGGAGAAGTGTAAAGAAGGCTTTGTTTCATAAGTGATGCACATTTTTGTGGGGTTTTATTTTGTTAGAATTGCAGTATTGTAGAAAGAGTTGGTTTCATAAATATTGCACACTTGGGAGGAGTTCATTTCATAAATACTGCACACATTTAAAGGACTCTTTCACCAATACACAAACTGACAGTTGACAACACTCTCTGTTCTGCATTCTCAGGACAAACTCATTTCATAAATACTGCACACTTTTGTGTGAAATTCATTTCATAAGTAATGCACATTTTGTGGAGGTTTCATTTTGTCAGAGTTGCAGTCTTGTAGAAGGAGTTCATTTCATAAATATTGCACACTTCTATCTGAGACTTCCTTTCATAAATATTGCACACTCAGGAGACTCATTTCATAAATATTGCACACTTCTATCGAGACTTCTTTCATAAATACTGCACACTAAGAAGAAACTCATTTCATAAATATTGCACACTCAGGAGAAACTCATTTCATAAATATTGCACACACAGGAGAAACTCATTTCATAAATATTGCACACACTTATGTAAAATTCATTTCAAAAGTAATGCACATTTTCATGGGGCTTTCATTTTGTCGGAATTGCAGTCTTGTAGAAAGAGTTCATTTCATAAATATTGCACACAGTTTAGAGGACTCTTTCGCCAATACACAAACTGACAGTTGACAACATTCTCTTCTAAAGACGGGAGGAAGGCGACGTTTTAAAAATATATTTCTGAGTTACCATCATTGCGGAGTGAATGAGGGAGGGGAGGAGGGGAGGGTGACAGGGGCACAAACCGGGGGCGTCGTAAACTGCTGACTTTACAACATGATGAGCGGAGGTTGAGCGTCAAAGGTTTGAACTTGCTCTGAATGCAAAATGAATGTTTTCGCTCTAATGATTTTAAATGAGACTAATTATATTTCCTCTCAATTTTATAACCTCTCCTCCATTTTGTTATAAATACAAGTATGTAGTGTAAATACTAATTGGACACAAACATTCATAATGATAATTATAATTATTATAAGGGAGGACAACCCTGTTTCGGAAAAGTCAACGTCCGGAAATTGAAAAAACCAGTTTGTAAGGGAAGTTTTAAAAATTTTTAATTTAAAAAATTAAATTTTCGGGGGGGGGGTGAAATTTTATTGAAATTTTTCGAAACAAGGTTGACAGTTGAGGAAATTAAATTTTATTTATACTTAGTCGTGGAGGAGGGGGTAGACTTAGGAGAAGGAAAAGCGTTATTGATTGCTCCGGTTTGAAATTTTCTTGTTGCTGTCGTCACAGGTGACAATAACAGGGTTTGACCTCACAAGTTACCGTCAGTGCCTGACCAAATGGAATAGCGCCATACAGATAATGCATAATCAGTGCAAGGACGTCGGGTCTTCGCGGTGCATGATGGTGTACTATGAACAGTTAGTGTTGCATCCTAGCGAATCCATGCATAAAATACTTGAGTTTTTGGACGTGCCATGGAACGAATCTGTTCTCCATCACGAAGATCAGATCAACAAACCGGGAGGAGTTTCCTTATCAAAGTAACCTATCTCGTGGTGTGTGTGTGTGTGTTAAAACCAGAAACCATGTGACTCTAATCAATATTTTCATTCCAGAGTTGAGAGATCATCAGATCAAGTGATAAAACCTGTGAATTTGGAAGCTTTAAGCAAATGGGTCGATCAAATCCCCGAGGACGTTGTCAAAGACATGCCTGAAATAGCACCCATGTTGGCGGTACTCGGTTATGACCCGTTGGCCAATCCACCTAATTATGGGTCTCCGGATTCTTTCGTCGCGGACAATACGAGGAAAATCAAAGCGAACGCAAGGCTTTGGGAGCGAAAAGCGAAAACGTTACTTAAACGAGATGATGCGAGTCTCAACACGGGCGGAGATGATTTTGGTTCTGAGGCGCCAGCTCCGCCCGCATAAAACGATTTCTACAAATCTCTCTCTCTATCTCAAATATTTTGTCTCAATTCTTTCGAAAACATTTTTTTTTGTATATAATAATTATTATTATAATTATAAGCAGGGGGACAAGATAACAATTTGATTGTATTATAAAAGGATGTTGTAATACCGTCGGATGTCGTTCTTTAAGTTATCATACTTAAGTTTTAAGTTATTTTTCTTTAAACTGACACGCACACGTGTCTTCCTTTCAGTCTTTCTATCTGTCTTTTCTTATTTTTATCAAAACTTGATGACTTGGTCTTTTTATTTAAATGTGATGGTTTTTCGAAGAGGATGAGGGAACTAAATGTTATAAGTTTATATGGTTTATGATGTGGATCCTGTTACTATTGACCGTGTTAAAAATAAAACGATGAAATTTAAATGAGTTTCAAGTTTTTCTAAAAAGTTTCTTCATTTTGGTTTCCTTCCCTCCTCCCCAAAGATTTTCTGAGATCTTGCCACGTCTTTAGAAGAACTAAAATAGTTTTGAGTCAAAACGTCTAAAAATTAGACTAACTAAACCTTTCGTCCGTTTAACTGTTGTGGTCATTTTTAGTAGGCTGAGGATCCTACCACCTAGTCCATAAAAGCAGTCAAAGCTCTTCCCAACCAACAAGACACAATCTCGGTAGCTTAGTAAACGTGAGATTGTAGAAATACTAAAACATCCTCGGAATTTGAATTTTGAGTTGTGAGTTTCAAAATCAATCAGGTAGGAACCAACGGGAATATTGTCGCCATTTCTAACGCCACGTGCGACTGTGGCTCTATCTGGGGCGCCATGACGGGTATAAAACTGAAGTTTCGTGGCAGTAATACTCAGTCCGCTGAGAGATGTCCAATGAGATGTGTGTGAGCAGTGTTTTTAATAAGTGACAGTGTCGTGTTTTTGTAACTGTGTAAAAGTTTTTTAGTTCTTTTAGAATAATGAGGCGTCTATTTTTGAAGTGGTGTAAGTCTAATTGCTTTATTTCATTTTTGTTTTCATTTGATATCCAGTTTGATGTATATCATTTGGTATTTTTATTATTGTTGTTCTTGAACCCACCGTTGTTGATGAAGTTTGTACTGGAACTTACAGACAGCTTTTATCACCCCGAACAAAGTGGTGATGACAACTTTAATACATTATTTAGTGAGACAGGTGTCGGTAAACATGTACCAAGGGCTGTATGTGTTGTTGTTGTTGATCTTATTATTGTTGTCATTAGACCAAGTCATAGACAGCTTCTGATGAAGATGCAAAAATAACTCGCCCTTTCAGAGAATTCATTTCATAAATATTGCACACTTCTATACCTGCACGAAGTCTATTTTACAATTTTACTGCCACTATCAGCAGGGACTTATTTCGCAAACTTTCAAGAATTCATTTCATACCAATGCTGTTAAGAATTCCGTAAATTCACCACCATGGGCAGTAGATACAATTTAAGATCGGCAACAACAGACTAAAATTTTAGCCCAAGAACAGACACGTACAAGTAAACAAATCATTTCACATGAGTCAGTAGCTTTCTCCTCGACTATCGGGTGACGCCCACGCAATAATTAAGTTTATAAAACTCCTTTAATAAATATAATATAATATTTAAAAAATTATATACTTTCAAAATTTGGAGAAGAAAAATGTTACAATCAAGAAAACAAAGAAACATTTTGTGTGCGGGTGGTAGAAGTGACCTTCGAATCTCACTGGATTAGGCCGTTTGAAGTATAATTATAATTGATAACCTTTGAAATTATTTTCATTCACTTTTCCTTCAATGATTGAAACTATTTACAATCAAAGCTCATTCACGAGGATCAATAAAATTTCTTTAGTCCACAAAACTTCCTTAAACGTTTTTATTTTCAAAAATATGTATTTCAATCATTCTCAATTATATATAGCAATTCTTTTAAGTGAATCAACACAAACCGCAAAATCACTACAAACGGAAAGGGAAAGGGGAGCGGGGTGTATGAAAATAATTTAGGGTTCTCAACCTTTTTTTAAAATTTTTCAAATTATATAAATGTCTGATTTAAACAGAGTGTGACACATAAAATAAGACAGGCAGTGGTGATATTAACTGCTTAATCCCTCCTTTTTCGTTTTCTTCATTAAACCTTTTCCACATTTTGATTGTTAAAAACGACTCCAGTTTTTCAGAGCTTCAATAAAACACATCATCCAGCAATAAACCGAATCGACACTTAATCACTCTTAGCTAACGGTTTCTTCTGAGGCGAGGCTTTTGTTCCTTCCACCCAGTACCTTTTCAATAAACTGACCACACTTTTCAACTCGGACTGTTCATTTTCTGTAAAAACAAACAAAAAAAGTCATCAGTGTTTCATCAATCGCCAAATCATCAAAGGATTCACTATGTTCTTACTAACCTTCGGAGGAAATTTCTCTCTCTAAGCTGAGCTTTTCGAGAGCCACCTGATAAATGCTTTCCTCTATCGAATCTTTACTGATAAACCTAGAAACGGTCACGGGTCTGAAAAGAAATAAATCAAATCACAACTCTGATTTATAAAACAAATCAAAAATCAATTCTCGATATGGTTACCTAGTCTGTCCAACCCGATGACATCTATCCTCAGCCTGTTTATCATTATACGGATTGAAATCAATATCGTGGATGATTACTGTATCAGCTGCTGTTAAATTTATACCTAAACCACCAGCTCGAGTGGATAAGATGAATACAAATATGGATGGGTCCTCGTTGAAAGTATCTATCAACTCTTGCCTAAATAAGAATAAAAAGAGATTTGAATGAAACAAACGGAAGCCGTTTCGAATCCTTTACTTTGAGAGCTATTAACATACCTAATGGTGACTTGAGTACTGCCGTCTAATCTCAGATACTTGTGATCTCTTATCTTTAAGTATTCTTCAATCACATTCAGCATAATCACAAATTGACTGAATATCAGTACTCTGTGATTTTCCGCTTTTAATTTAGGAAGCATTTTATCTAGTTCTTCGAATTTCCCTGACCCAAGTATATCTTCATCCTGAAGCTCGTAATTGGAAAGACTCTGAAAAAGAAGTTTTAAGTTTTTGTAAAACATTTGTCTCCATTTCAAGTATTCTAGTCCTGGCTACGGTGTAGCAGAATGTGAGGAGAGAGCTCAAACTCTCATTCATATAAGGTACAGATCTTAACGTTAGTATACCTTTGGCTATCACGCCCCGTCCACTTCTCAATATTCTTTCAAAAATCTGACGCGGCGTAATAGCCAAAAGTGTATACACTAACATTAATACTAACAGCCATGAAAATCTTAAAACTCCCTCAAGTTTATGGTTAATCACAAACACATTCGAAGTCTCACCTTGAAAGACTTACACAACGAGTGCAACTGAAAATCAGACATAGCACTCAAATCTTCAACGATATAATCAACATTAGTCTCTTTGTAATCCCTTTCTTTAGCAAGTATTTTGGCCATGTCTCTCAGTTTATCATCACCATAGTTATCACGCAAAAGCAGGGGATGATTGCTTAACTTTCTCAGATCCATCATCATGGACATTCCACTCCCTTCATCAATATCTTCTTTCTGAAATCGAGAAACCGTTTCTTAAATAAATAAAACTCTTCTTTGGCTTTGCGAGAACACATCTAACTATAATATACCTCTTTCTTTTCGGCTCTTTTCGAAAACATCGAAATCAAATTCTTATACTTCGTCCTTTGCTTTTCCATCATCGTGCAATAAACTACTTCTTCCGTTTTCTTCGGCAAATCCTTCAAAACATCTTTCTTGAGTCGTCTCAGTACGAACGGTTGCATGATTTTCTTGGCTTGTGCGACTTGCTCTTGTTCGAA
Organism: Columbicola columbae; assembly: GCA_016920875.1. Lineage (NCBI taxonomy): Eukaryota > Metazoa > Arthropoda > Insecta > Psocodea > Philopteridae > Columbicola > Columbicola columbae. Next base: position 12,867,163 of record JADMLL010000002.1, read on the forward strand.
CCTCGGCAACGAGTCTTTAGAAGCCTCGGTTGCTTTCTATAACGAAAATCAACAGTTCAGAAATTAGTTTTGAGATTTTCACAGCATCGCTATTAATGCTAGAATTGTTACTGGGTGATTGGCTGACTTCTTTAACCTAATTCTATCTCCTCCACCTTTGAAAGTAGGCGAAACATCTGTACGAGTTAAGCGCAAATTATTTTCCCAAATTCGAGCCAACACACAAACATTCTCACTTAAAAGAACTAATTAACTCAAAAAGTAACGTACAGTCCTAGTATTTTTAGTAAAAAGGCACTTGAGGTATTCTTTCTTCTTCTCGAACATTTCAGGCATAACAAACGTCAACAGCGACATTAACTCTAATAAATTGTTTTGCAGCGGAGTTCCCGTCAATAAAATGCGATGTTTGGCCTGGAAAAATAAATAAATAATTATTGAAACGAAATATAAATATTATTTCATCACAATCAACGACTTTTGTTATGAGTTACTCACATTTACTCGCATCAGATTTTCAAACCTCTGAGTATTCATATTTTTAAGCATATGTGCTTCATCGAATATAACATAATTAAACGGAAGAACTTTGAACATTTTCCTCTCCTCAGGTGTGCTAGTTATTAAGTTATACCTAAATATAATATATAAAATGATTACTTTTCTCATCTAATGTTTTTAAATATTAACACTATGACGTCCGGAGGTCTAATGTAAATTGTTTCGTGTCGGTGCCGGTGGAACTGACTCTCATGCTGCCTGAGCACCAATGTTTTAAATTCACATCATATGAACTTAAGTGGTAATTGCCTATATGTGTAAATAAGTATAAGATCGCCAGTGACGCATGGCAATAATTTCTGAATGTGACGTCACCGGTGCTCAGCTAGTACTGTTTGTGAAATATTGCATGGAACCGTCGTGGAGTCTCCGGCGGTCAAAGGATGCCGTTTTCATAACCCCACAGTGGGGCCAGCGGACGTCATAGTGTTAGCATCTATCATAGAGAATACACCAAGGAGCAAACATGAAAAAAATATTCGCAAAGAATTGATTAACAAAATTTATTTTCTATTCTTATGTAACCTATCCTCTCCTTCGTCTTAAACCTTCCTCACCCACCACCCCGACCCTAATGCCTCTCCTTACCTTTCGTTTTCCTATCCCCTCTCCTTCCTCCCACTTTCCTACTGACTTTCACTACCTCTCCCAACAATGTTCAAACCCAAAATCACTCCCAGCTTCTTTATCCGGTCCTGGGACTAAGACGTTGGTATGTTTGCCAGTCAAAATCCCCCTCACAACTATACCAACTACAGGGTGTCTCATACTTAGAGACAGGTGCTAGTTAGCAGGGGTAAAAAAATGTAATCTATATCTTGTAAATATAATAAAAAGAGAGGCCCAAGTCCAAAAGTACATTGTTAACCCTTTTTGAAATGAAATTTGACAAGCGCTCACTTGTTCACTTTTGCTTCCTCACTTTTTCGCCATTTCTCATTCGATTTTTGTTTCTTTCAAGAGGATGAAACCTTAAGAAGCCTACATCCCCAACAAAAACACTCAAACGGATGATTATTATAATAAAATATTAAATCAAAACTTACGTTGTTAATATCACATCAAGATGTTTGATCCCCTGTTGAGAAAACTGAATCCTCATCGCCTTCCGCTCTTCCATTAATCCGTAATAAAGGTGCACCTTTAAAGAAGGACACCACCTCTCCAGCTCGTTACTCCAATTTTCTACAAATAAAGAGTCAAAGTTAACATAACCAAAACCTTTAATCCCTTCCTAGGACTAAACTAACCCTTTACGGCAGTTAGTTAATTAATAATTATAAGGAACAGCAATTTTTTACCCATTGTTGATGAAGGAACCACTATTAGATGAGGACCACGATTGGCATGGTCTTCATCATCACCGGCTGATTCTCGCAGATGCGCAAGGAATGCTATGATTTGAACAGTTTTCCCAAGACCCATTTCATCTGCGAGGATACCGTTTAAGCCTCGATTGTGAAGGACAATCAACCAATTTAATCCAACCATTTGATAACTCGCCAATTTCAAGCTGTAAAAAATAAAAATTCATAAGACATTTCAGTCAAAATAATAGACCGGAAAGATAATCACCATTCAATTCTACGATCTCTCTTCCAGTTTACAAACACAAAGATCATAAATACAAAAATCAGAACCTTGGACTAAGAAGCTTTGGCTGAACTGTGATATTTGAGGTGCCGGCAGAAATAGCTCGTTCCATTTCGACAGCCAGACGGGAACATTTTTGCATTAACTGATTTACAACATGCCTGGTGTACAAAACTTCCTGAGCAGAATTTAAAATTTCAGTTCCTAAATTTTTTCCCTCCTGAAATTTTTCAACCTAAAAGAAAAATTTTTATAATATACGAGTTGGCGGAAGGCCTGGTGAAGTGATTAAAGTACTCGACAACAGAGTTATGGTCGTGAACTTAAATCCTCCTCCGTGTCCTGCTATACCCAAAAGGGTGAAAAACTGTTTAAAACTAAACTAAACTAATCTACAAACTAGTTATACATTATCGGTTTAACACTTTGAACTTTATTTTAATGAATAACACTTAGTCATTACATCAAGTAAAGACCTAACAAATGAAAAAACCTAAGTTTGTGATCATTATAAGACAAGAACTAAACATTTGGTGAGTTACAAATCGTTCGCGACTAATGTTCCTAATATTAGTAATACCACTTTGTTTGCTATTACACTCCCTCGAGTTTTTGAAAGGATGAGTTCACCCAAATTGTCCAGACATTTCATTTACTTTTAAAGATGTGTCTCAGTGAACATCTCACACATTTCAATAAAGAGCTTATTTCAAAAGTGACACATACTCCTAAGAAACATTTATTTACTATGTCAGAAACATTTCAACAAAGACTAAATTCTCTCATTCTTTCAAAAACTTGACACGGTCTGATAGCCAACAAGGCAACAAAACATTTACTGTTAAACGAATCTAATGGTATAAAGACTCATAAACACAACAAAGAATGCAGAGACATCGAAAAGAATGAAGAGATTTATTAGCTTTACCATGTTCTTCCAGCCTGTGAAAGGACGTTGTTCTATAATTGCTTCAGCTTTTTTTTGAGAACAATTTGGCATGCAAAGCAACTCGGATAGACCAGCAGTTGATAAAAACTCATAAACCTGTCTTTGGTCAGCATTCATATTATCTGATATTTCAACATCAGAATCCTCATCACTACAAATCAAAAAAAGTATTAATTAATTAGTAATTAATTAAAAAGACAATTTTTATCTTAAACAAGCTGACTTTAAAAACCACCAACCTATCAAAGACCCTTCTATCTTGTTTGTTATATCCAATATCATCTTCGGAGTCTCCACTTTCATCATATTCTTGCACCTTTTTATCTGGAAAATAATTGCAGATTTGTTAGATGCCAAATTTCGTTTTTATTAGCACAAATCAAATTATTGTTTGACAAAATTAAGCATTCTGATATCTTGATTCAGAAACAAACACAAACATGATAATTTAGACTAAAAGTGGGAAAAATTTTCGTCTAACCTTTCTTAAATTTCTTATTTTTTTCTCTCGCTTCCTTAACTGCATTATTATGTGTCTCACTGTAGGTTCTTTTCACTGATGTGTTTAATGTCTGTTCTGATGTATTCAACGGCTTAGAAAGTACACTTAAACCTTGATTATTTAAACACTTTTTGTTAAAGTTTTCAAACAATTTCGATTTAAAACTAGCCACATTTTCAGCCTCCTTTTTGCTGTCTTCTACAGACTTTGATGGGGGCGTTCCTGTAGTTGTTGCTGGTGGTTTGACATTATAAAACTCTTCTTTAATCAGAGCTTTTGCTGCAGCCAGATCACCCTTACACTTGATTAAATACCTCTCAAGCACCTGCAATATTTCTCTTTTAGTCTCTCTATAATACTCAACAAAACCCATTCGTTTAATAAAAATGTGAATAACTTACCACAGGAATGATTGTCGGAAAATTTTCTTTTAAAGATTTTAATGCATTTTCAGAAATGATGCTTTTGTTTGGTGATTTTTCTACCTTTGACTCTTCACTCAAAGTTCCATTAGAACTGGAAAAAACTGATGGTTGCAAAACTTTCTCCCCATTAGATGCGGTTGATTTGCCTTCTGCATCTACAAATCACATAAGTGAAATATTTTTAAATTGCTCGACATTGAGTTTTCAAAAATTTTGATACAAATCAGAACAAGATAATTCAACAAATTCAAGTTTTAGAAATTGTAAAAGAGTTTATTAAGAAAATACTATACCAGCAGTTCAGTGAATTATACGCTTCTAACAAAAACTTTCACACTTCAAGATCCATTTTTCTCCTTTGACATGCACACAACTGTTAGCACTTACCAACATTTCCAGAAATACTTTCTCCCGACGACGCTTCCCCATTATTTCCTTTTGGCACTGATTTCTTTTGAAATCTAAAGTGACGAAGATTGCTCAAGAGGGTATTGTTTTGTGGTGAATCTGTGCTGTTAGAGTTTGACATGATATAATAACCTAACTTTTACACAAAGAAAAACAAAAAGGAGAATTCAAAAAGTCAAATTCAATACGAATATCTCTGACATTATCTGTAATAAATAAAGAATCCCCAATCACGAAAGAACTCGAAACGTCAATAAATAAGGAACTTCTTTATGAGTTAATTTTATAAAATAAAATTTGGTTACAAATACAACTGAAACATGCCCCCATAAGCACTGTCAGAAATTAGCTTCAGGTTTGCCAACTTATGAAATTAAGCTTTGAATGGCCCCGGGAAAATTCGGATAAAGAATTTATGTCATTTTCCCTTGGGAAAGAATTACAATTTAACAAAACACTCTAGAACATGAGTACGTTAGAATATTTCATTCAAACTATTCACATAACAACTTGAAAATCAAGTCTTCCCTGATGTTGTACTCGGTCATGACCAACACAATTCTCAAAGATATAATCTTTTCATTTTTCATGGCATCTCAAGAGTCATTCACCGAATGGAAATTATTAAAATTTATTAACCAATGAAATTACACGAGTACATCTTACATCTTTCTTTAAATCTTTAATTCCAGTTTTAACAGCCCTCCTATCATGATGGTTAATGTGCAATAGTTTTCGCCCTAATGGCCTGCGCACTGACTTGTTCCGATCAATAACAAAACCGTAAAAACTCACCGAATGGATTTCAAAAATAAAATAAAATTTTTTAAGCATCATGTCGATTTTATTTTGGCTTAATCGAAAAATTCGAAGGGAAACGATGATTGGTTTATATTAACATGACACCTTTTCATGACTTTATGTATCTAATTAATGCCGTGCTTCTTGGAGAAGAACCGGTAAATATTTAGCTTTTAACGGAAATGTGGATTTTTAATTTATGTAAAACAATCAACAAAATTTAAATTTTATTTCAAATTTTTTAGGCATTCGAAGATTTTATATTGCTTTTAGGAACAATCGTAGCTTTCATTGCTTTCATACTGTGGTGCTGTTTTCCTATCGTACCAAGAGAACGGGGTGTTCCTTCTCAATATGATTCGAGAAACTGCGACCAATGTAAGAAGTTGGAGAATGCTTATCGTAGAAAAATAAATTATTAATTTATTTATGACTAAAATTTAATAAACAATACTTCTCAATTGGTCAGCTTTTGATTTTAAATTTTTAGTCCGAATCATAAAAATTTTGTGAGGCAAGTAAAATAATTTTATGTTCCAGAACTTCTCTCTTACTTTTTATTTCCTATTCTGCTTCTCCACTTGAGTCTCTGTCCTGTCTAAATTCACACTTACATTCTTTCCTGGGACTCAGATCACAGGTACAGCTTAGAGGCAAGTGGGGATTGAAGAAAATACTTCCACAACTCTTCTGGTTTATTTTCATCAAAAATCCATTTCTCTACCATGTCACTGTGAATTCAACAAACCTCTACCACACATCTAAAATCAAAATCAACAAAAACTAAATCTTGATAACAAATAAATATGAAAAAGTTAGCTATGGCAGAAAAGACATAACCTTTATTAAAGAAATTCATAATTAAAAAAATTTCAATCAACTTTTATTTATATTTTTCTATCAAAGAACGGGTGTCTTAATTAACAAAGTCAAATGCTCTCATAATCTTCGATAGTTTCGTTACAAGACAGGGGTGAAACTAAAGGAACGGGATCACTTTCAACTACTTCATTTTCACTTTTGATTAGAATATAGTTCCCATAGAATACCTGCGAACAAAAACAATATCACATCATCATTCACGAAAGTATTACGTGAGAGAACCAACTATACGGAGTAAAATTTACCGTTGCGTTTGTCTTAAACGGAAAAGTTCTATGAATCTCTATGTCTTTTAGCGATGGAATGATTGACAATGATTCATCCACTTCCTTGATTTGTCTCTCCTTCTTTTGTTTTTGAAATTTTCTGAACGAAGTCCTCGCAACATAATCTAATTCGTTTAGAGAGTCTAGCAATTTAGTAAACTGACACGACTTTATGAAATTGTAAAGGTCGTTTTCGTCTCCGACACTCTGCAAACCAATTTATAAAATTGTTTTTAACTATTCAAATAAGAGGCTGAGAAAAGGTTTTAGCAAAGTTAAATCTCACATTTCCTTTTTGAAGTATGAGAATCTCTTCTTGCATTGTCTTGATGCGAGAAGCCCATTTTATTTTCTCCTGAATGAGGTTGCCGATCATTTCACCGTCGAAGGACGTCGGAATCACACCGCTGATATTCGCATCTCGCAAAACTTCAAACCACACTTCGCCCATTTTCAATGCAAAGTAGTGTTCGACTAAAGGAATGTACACCTAAAATTAATAAGTAAAAATACTTAGCATTCAATAAATTACAAGTTTATCTAAGCGGGACACAGTTTCATTAAAGTGAAAAACCTTTTCATATATACCTGATGTGAAGGTTCTACACTTTTCAGCTGCAAGTTGTAGGAAGCCTCTCCAACTTGAGTGAAGAAGTAATACCGTTGTTGCAAAAATTGGTACAAAGCGTGAATTTTGGGTCTGACGCTGCACATCATTTCAGCAATGGAGGGTGAAAAAATATGACCATTTCTGATTTGGTTAGTTAAAAACCACTGCTCCTCAGTCATGAGGGGAGTATCGACATCTGCAATTCAAGTTGAGAAAACAAATTCAAAACTAACACAACTACTTAGTCATGAAAATCTCAAAATACACAATCCAATAACTACGATTTGTATTAATAAATTCGAAGCAAATCACCCTGAATTAATCCATTTTCAGTTCTGTGCACTTTGGTAATTGATTCTTCCTTACGCCAAATCCGTATCAACATGTTTAAAAGTCCATAACCATCTTTCCCACGCCAGGTTAATAAATGTCCGATAGTCTCTCCTTCGTCAGTCATGTCGACTAATATACCGAGGAACAACACCTGCACCGGGTATAAAGTTGACTAAAAACGAAACAAAGACAGCATTAAATATGGCTTCTTTCTCAACTAAAACCTCTTTTGATTGAATTGCTTTATGTTTTATAAAACTTACATCAATAACATCTAAAAGAAGAAAGATTCCACCTTTCTCAACAAACATTTTCAACGATTCTCTACACCAAGCGACTGCCTCCCACAAAAAACCACCAAAACTGACGAGCAAATTTGGAGACCATTTGCTGTCACTTTTTAAATCGCCTAAAATCCTTTCTAACATTTTTAAAGACACCCTCGAACAATATTCTGCGTGTGTAGTTTGTAAATCCTTGTCATTTTTGAATAGTACTTCCAACACCATGAATATTCTGCACAATTTATTTTGATGCTCGATTTTCATGGAAGCCACACCAAGAAGGTATACAGACAAATCTATTGAGAAAAAAAATTTATTATCAAAAGCGACAAGTAAAAATTTGGAGAATTTTAAAATCATGAACAAACCTAGCATGAATTTAGCACCGTCTTGACTCTTGACGTCTTCGACTATACTTTCATTTCCAGACGTGACGATGGTACAAAAAGTTTTCAAAGTCTCAAGCAAAGAATCTCTATCGAAATGCTCTTCCATGCACCACTTCAAGGCAGATATAAGTCTGTCAATGAAGAGAAAATGACCTAAACTCATTGTTTGTTGGTATTCTGGTTAACAGACTAACACTCCTGCGTCTGAGACTCGTGGTACTAAACTTCCCTTACAATCTCACCTGCTATTTCCTTTACTTTGCAAATAATCTTCGGGCAACGCAGGGGCTAGTTCAGAAAGAGTTCGTAAAGCAGTAAAGAAAAGGTTGATATACTGACTGGGTATCCACGGCACAGATCTATTAGGACTGATCAATTGCAAAACTCCTTCAACAACTTTATGAAATCTTAAAACCTATTTCGATATCAAAAAAATTCTAACACAATTTGATTTTTAACACAATCTCGATTTACTCGATTACTATTAATCACCTCTGATGCCTTTTTGTCATTAGCTAGTAAACAGCAACACAAAAGCATTAACTCTTTCAAAATATAATCTTCATTGGTGGCTCCTATTTTAATTTTCTCCGCCCATGTGTCCTTCGTACCAATTTCTGTAGCCACAGCGAATATTGCGACATCTAAAAGAATCACAAAAATTTAAATCTCTTCAGTTAAATTCCTATACAGGCTGAGGGTCACGATTTCCTAAATCACATACCTACCGCAACACCTGAAGAAACTAACTGAATCCTTTTTCTAAAAATTGAGTATAACTTAACAATTATACCAGCTACGTTGTTGCGTGCACAAGTTGCTCTCTTGGATGTTTTCCTTGACTCGCGATGGAATACACACCTGAGGCTCCTAAAAATATAAAACGCTCGGGTGTAAAATTATCTGATGTAACCAGTTTACAGATAATTAACGAATAATTTTCAAGATCTCGTTTTTATTTAAACAATACAATAAACATATACTTACTACTACTCAATAATTAACATACTTCTTACGAATCTCACCGTAAGGTATTTTCAGAAGGACTTGGGATATCGATTGTTTGTTTGCTTATGATCGACATCAGGCCCCAAATCAAGTAACTCGATTTATCCAGAATCAGATAATAATCCTGCGTATCAGCCTCACTCTCACAAGCATTAACAGATTCTCTAGACATAGTTTTCTCATCACTCATGACATTCACATCTAAGCGACGAAGAACAAACTCCAAGACGTTATTTTGAAGCATGACACATCCTACAAAGAAAATTGAATTAACCTTAAGAACACACATCACTCAACATGTTGTTGAAGTCCTATATATACATACTATACCTGTTTTTACTGAAATAAAAATCATCTGCAGAGCTAATTCCAGATAATATACATAAAGGCTGGAAGGTACTGTTTCCAATAACGTAGCAACAACATACGGTAATTGACTTTCATTCAAAGCTTCGTGGCAAAATGAGAGTTTCACCGATGACAACTCCACTAATTTCCGTCTTGTGATCAAGCAGTCGATTGTTTCTAACAGCCTCAGCTGGAACTCTTCATCCTCGAAAGTGGCTAATAACTCACCTAAAACATAAAAGTCGTTTATGGTTTTGAAAAAACGGAAAAATTCTCAACATTTCTCAATACAAACCTACCAAGAAGTGTAAAGTAGTCTACGAGAGTTTTTTTGCAGCGTAACATATCAGAACTTTTCCCCACTTTGGGTGGTTCCTTAGCAACACAAATTATAATCTTCACCAAATTTGTGAATTCCTGGTCGACGGTTCGATTCCTAGAAAAATATTCAACGACCTCGATAACGACCGGTAAATCTTCCAAGAGCTAATTGGTCTATTAAGAAATTTAAATTTTGAAAACCTTTCGAAATCCTAGCCTAGATAAATCCTCTCCTCTTACAGACTATTTATAACTTTACTGAAATTTAAAAGGATACAAATCCTACAGGCGTTCCTTGAATAAATTTATAAACCAAATCTCTTATCCTGTTCACGAATTGATGGGCACAACCATCTCTGATCAACTCCAACACTTTTCTTAATGCCTGTTGCGAATCCAGGAGATATTTCTCATCGATCCTCACATTCCGCACATCCTGTTTCTTCTTTTTTTCGGTGACCAGGTTTTTATCTTTAACTAACTCCGAGTCACTTTCACTAGGTGATATCATATAATCTCTTGAATCGAAAGGGGGTCCACTGACTAACCAAAAACTTTCGCATTCTCCCACTTGAGATTCTAAAGAAAAAGTTTTCGAGTCTTTCTGAGATGCTCTTCTAGAACTTGACATATTTCAGAAATTTTTTTTTAAAAATCTTTTCAAGATTCTTATAAACAAATAAAGTTATCGACTAATAAATAAAAAAATATGCAAAAATTTTTTGCTTTATACTTTTATGGATAATGGAACACATAGAATAAGAACATTGCCGTCTATGGTTTCATGGTAACTGAGTCAAAACTTTAACTCCGATTTGAAGTAAATTTTTATTCACGAAGACTGAGTAGTTGAAGTTCACCACTGAAATTCTGGCCTTAGTTCCCAGATACCCTCTCCATTTGCATTACGATGGAAGTCGCAAATTTCGTTAAGGAGAGCTTTGAAAAGAGGTGTTTGGCCAGCTGGTAAACGATCTCTGAACCTATAAATCGTTGAATACATCCGATTAGATTCTCATCGTCCCTGGGGTTACGACAATGGTTTGTACCTCAGACCAAACCCCCTATATCGACCTACCAACTACTTGGTGTCTCTAGTTGGAGACAGGTGGTAGTTAGCAGGAGAATAAAAACAAAAAATGATTCTCATACGTTCTCTAAATAATACAGTCTTCACATGATACTCTTCAAAAACCTTTATATAAATTCTGTTTAAAATTTTACTAGAAAAAATGTGATAAATATCTATCAAGTGAAAACTAACTTGTCAATTATTTGCTGGGTGGTAGCCTTGCCTTCCACTTTGCCACCAAACGATATAAAATTTCTAATATCGACTAAAAGTTCTGAATTTTCAGTGAGGGGATTGTTTGACACATTTGAAATAATCGGACAAAGGCCATTTCGTTGCTGGATGCGTTTCAATAATTCTGCAGACGACATAGGAATGTTCTGAAATATTTCAAAATCAAAATTTAGTTTCAAATGAAATTGAAATTGCTATTACTTAAAAAACTCTTATTTTATGTGATATACCTTTTCATTATTAATTTCTTTATTAATTTCCGGTTTGTCGTTTAACTTTTTCCTTCCAAACCGGGGTTTACTCAATACTCGAGGTTGTGGCGAATTCATTGTCTCTAAGTAAACTTTCCTTGATTCCTTTAACGCTCTAACCGCTTCCTTTGCCACTTTCTCCGCTTCTCCTTCGACTAGAGCATAATCTGCTGGTCCATCCTCCATAATTTGATCATGTTTCAAAGCGGAATGGACTTCTAAAAAAATTCTTTTGTGAGATCTTCACCTAAACGATTAATTAATTATCAAATCATCTAAATCATTACCTGACTTGGAAAACAATTTTTTCAAAATATAATCATCATCTGCCTCATGACTAGTTGCTTCTTTGACAACGTCCCGATATGCCTTCTGCTTTTCTAAATGAGGAACTACTTCACCTTCAAAAACTCTCTTTTTCTTCTTTTTGACCTTATCCCGTTTCTGACTCCTGTCTTTCTCTTTCTTAACCTCGACTCCCTCATCGATCACAGCTTCTTTTTTGGCATTTTGAATCTCTGAAACTTCTTCAGAGACCACATCACAGCTTTTGTTTGATTTATCGGAATTATTAGAAATCCCATCACTAACACTCTTAACAGTCTCACAGACGACTTCACCCACTTTCCCCGCAGCTTCCAAACCAATTTTCCGGCTCAGGTTCTGTGCGATTTTTTTCATCTCCTCGATTTTTCTCTTACTTAAAAGATTACGCGCATCGACATCATTCCTGAGTGAAGTCCTATCTAAACGCATTTTGTTTTTGATTTTTCTAATTTTTTGTCGATGTGTTAAATTCTTCAGATTAACCTCACAGTCTATTCCAGCAAAGATGGTCGACGTTTCACTTAAACTATCGGAATCTTTATAGGTAAACAGTTCGTATAAATCATTGCTTTTAAAAAATCGTCTCTGCCTTGGATCCTTTAATACTCTGTTCGTCAGGAATTGCTTGAATATTTGACGATGGTATATTTTCTCTTCGATTGTTCCAGACGTTACGAGTCGATATATCGTGACTTGGTTTTTCTGACCTATTCTCCAGGCTCGCTCTCTTGCCTGGCAATCAGTTGCTGGATTCCAATCTGGATCATATATTACCACTCGGTTAGCTCCTGTTAAATTTATTCCTAAACCCCCTACGTGCGTCGTTGACAAAAATACAAAGTATTTCTTATCCTAAACAAAAGAAATGAATTTTTATACTTTGAGACGACGAACCGAAGTATAAATTAAGTTAACGAGTCAGTCCTTACTTCATTAAACTTAATTATTAACGGTTGCCTGCTACCGATACTCGTCGAGCCATCCATTCTAATATAATCGTATTTCTGAGACTGTACAAAGGATTCGAGTATTTGCAACATTTGTCTACTCTGAGTAAATATCACGACCCTGTGCCCCTGTTTTTTCCAAATTTTGAGAAGTGTTTCAATGACTATCATCTTCCCTGCTTTCTTCCAGTACCCAAATCTTTCTTCTTCGGCAACGGACTCCGGGTCATCCTAAAATACAATCGATTTGAAAACTGTAAATAAATTAACAGCGTTAAGACCGATAACAATAAATAAAACTAATTTAACAACGAACCCATGTAAAAAGTTTCGGTCCTCCAGTGAACAAATCAGGATGATTACAAATCTTTCTTAGTTCTATGAGCCCAACAAAAATTTTTAACTTTCCGCTAAGCATATCACCAACTTTTCCTGAGTTTATATAATTTATGTACAATTCCTTTTGCTCGTCAGTCAATTTACAAAACAAAACTTGTTCATTCTTTGGTGGCAAATCAATATGGCTTTTGACATCCTCTTTAACACGTCGTAACAGATATGGAGCGATCGTATCTCGAAGTATCGTTGCACATTTAAATGCAGTCGCCACCTGAACTTTAGTTGCATTTGCGTAACCTCCTTGAGTGATTGGCACAGCGAATTCGGCCATAAAAACAGGAAGCGTGCCTAACTTTCCAGGGAAAATAAAATCAAACAACGACCAAAGTTCTTTGAGATTATTTTGCATCGGAGATCCGGAAAGAATTAAGCGATGAGGAGTTCTTAATAATTTAACAGTGCAAGCTACTTGAGATTCGGGGTTACGGATTTTGTGGCCTTCGTCCAAAACTACATAATGCCATGTGTATCGTAGAAGTTCGTTACTCTGTTGAATGCAAGTCACGTAGGAAGTTATCAAAATTCCATTTTTTCTCACTATCTCCCTAATTAATAAATCCCTTTTACCTGAAAATTTTTATTTAAAAATTTAACCACCTAAACTCAAAATCACATGATGGAAGTAGTCAATCAATAACAATACACACCGATATGTGTGCCTGATTCATGAAGTAATGCGACTCTAAATCGAGGCCACCATTTATGAAATTCCTTCACCCACTGATGCATAACAGTAGTAGGACATACGATCAAAACGGGTCCTAAACCCTTAAAGGAACCATGTTTTGAGATTAGCTGGCTCACGCTTAAACCAGTTAAAAAGGCAATGACTTGGACAGTTTTTCCCAGCCCCATTTCATCACCGAGTATACCTCCACAACGTTGTAAATTTAGTTCCCACAGCCAATGAACTCCAACCTTCTGAAAACTGAAAAATGATTGTAATGATTAATAATGTTATTAGTGTTTACATAAGCTTTAACTTATGAAAAGCCATTTTAATTCATTACTCATACAAAAAAAAATTAACACTCACTTATACAATTTATTCCATATAGTTAATGGCACTTTAAACCCACCATCAAGAGTCCTGAACTGAATTTCAGTATCATCCTCACAATTATTTTTTTCCCATTCTTCTAATCTACTTAAATAAGTCAGTTCATTTCCATCATCTAATTCTTTTCTATCTATAAAGAAATGTTGATACTGTATGCTTTTGTTCAATTTGGTTTAGAATGTATCAGAAGATCAATTTTTAAACAATCTTTAAGGTACCCCTCACCCTTTGAAGCAGACACTAAGAATATAGCTTACCCCTTTCATGCAATGCTTTCGACTTTTTCCTTTTTTTAAAATCTGATTTACATTTAGCATTTATATCTTCTGTCTCTGAATCTGAGGGTATGTATTCACTCTCAGAAGAAAAGTTCATCACAGCTATTTCAGACTCCAAAGGGCCTGGAATTTTCTGCAAATCACTAAATAAAAAAATTTAATGTGTGTTCCCATTCCTCTGTAGCAAAAATTATTAAACAAACTAAAATAAAATTTACCAGAAATCCTCACTGATAATACTCCCTAAAGGCTGCTTTTTCACTCTTTTCTTAGGGAAAAAATCAGATTTTTTCAGCATGCAGCCACTACCTTTTGAAGGTCCTTTCTCATTCATGATTTCTTCAGAAGTGGCTTTCCTTTTTAAATTCTTCTTATTTTTGGTCATTTCCACCTGTTTTTTCAAGTACTCCTCAATATTTTCATAGCTTTTCCTAAGAGCAACACAAATGTTACAAATTAAAAAAAATTTAACAATTGTCGAGAACATATCTACATCCAAACACTAGACTTTGAGAATTTTAAAATAATTACTCATCGAATAATTTTGAATACACCACTGTTCCAAAAGGAGTCATTTCACCCAATCTTATTTTCTTTTCCCTCTCAGTCTCTTCAGGTGCTTGTAAGCCGAAATTATTTGTGATAACTTTCTCATCTTCATTTTTCCCTTCATTAAGTTCTTGAGAGTCAACATCTCCAGTTTCTTTGGACTGCTTCTGACTGTCATTTCCTAACCTTAACTCCTCTTTAGCTTTTTGTTGTTGCTGATCAAACGCCCTATCGACTTGCAGCAAAATTTGTTTTTCTAAGACTTCTTGTTGATACACCTGAATATTGAGATCAGACAATTCTTTCTCCTGAAAAAAGGAATTTTTTTTTCTTAATGACAGGTCATGACGTGTGAATTTTTGCAGGAGCAAATCCAAATAAATTTAAAATGAATCAAAACATTTAGAGAGATGATTGTTAGAAAAAAATAATAAATTAATAAAAATTCAAACGAGAGGATTTTATTCTTTTAAAACGACCCCTTACTTGTTCGTCTTGTGATACAGTTGGAATGGAGGTTCGATCAACACTAAAGGTACTTTTTGACAACTTGAAGCAATCATCTGATTTTTGCTTAGGTTCGGAAATGTCACTTTCAGAATTTTCATTGATTTCACCCATTTCCAAATCTTCCTTCACTTCTGATTCCATTTGGCAAAGATGAATATATTTTACAAAACCTTTGAAGAAATTGTTTATCAAACAAAAATGACTTATCACATTCAAAGTAAAAAAAAGAGAGCTTTAATTACGAAGAAATGCGGTGAAATACTTTTTTAATCACACTTCTAATTTGAATCGGTAATCTAACTTAAATAAAAAATATCTTTACTGGTTGGTTCCTACAACCACCCTACGGTAATTTGTATTAGAAGGCTCTGGAAAAAATGGCGGCAATAATTTTGTCAAAATAAATTCTTCATGTAATTAATAAATTTATTTAATTTAAATTATTTTTCTTTGATTAAGATTAATTTTAAATAAAGATCCATTTTTTTTAAATATTATACAGAATCCTGCGAGAAAAACTGAGTAATAAAATAAACAAAATTGATGAAAATTTGTCGTAATCGAGAATGTTTAAATTTCACGAATTGGATAGAATGACTTTACAATCCTTTTGATAAAATTAATTTTAACTTTGAAATACTCATTTCATTTGTTTTATTCTTTAATCTCTCTTTTAATGATCCGATTAATTCTTCATTTGCGAGTTGCCAAGGTAACTCAACAAACTTTTGGATATCCCAAGTAAGAAACCTTAAAGTTAATCCTTCAAACTGATTTGAAAATGGAGGAAACTTACACTTATACGAAGAAACGTTCGGAATTTGGAAAGCAATGTTTTTTCGTTGATGAAGGACCAGTTTTACTGGAGGATTTGAAGCCAAATAAAAAAGACATGGAAGATTATATATTTAGAAATCCGGTTAGCATAGAAACTCAGCACAGTAGTATTCAAGCTGAACATGAGGTGAGTTCTAAAACAATAATATGGTTGAAAGATTAGGGTGATGTTGGTCTTAAATAAAAGAGTAAAGGAAATCCATAAGTAAAAGCTAATATTTCAGGTGAATACCACGAGAGCAGAGTTTGTCGATCATGGAATGAATCATGTAGAAGGAGGTTGGCCAAAGGATATTAATATGCAAGACAATGAACAAACACTTCGATATAGAAAAAAAATTGAAAAAGACGACGAATTTATTCACACCATTCTACAATTATCTCGCGTGAGTGTGCTACATTTAGTTTATGGTACAAAAAAATTTTAATAGTTTCATGACAACAATCAAGGTCTAATTCTTTGTTTCTGTCAGGCCATGGAACATTACATTCTTCAAAACAACGCTGTCAACATTTACGAATCATATTTCGAAGACTACGATTCAGGTATCTTGGTCGAGCATTCAACTTCCCGTACGACCAACGTCTATAAGGACCCATGTAACGTGAAAAGGCCCATAACTCATCTATCCTGGTCTGCGGATGGGGGGACTCGATTAGCTGTGACCCATTGCAACTTGGAATTTCAAAGAGCTCCTCCTGATTTAAGCACTCATTCATACATTTGGGAGATAGGTGAGCATCACAACTACCACTTCTAATTCAAAACAAAACTTCCTATCCGAAATGTTCATCGTTTCTTCTTCTTCTCTTCAGAAAACCCGAATAAACCTCATATGACGCTTGCTCCATCCATTCCTATTGTTTGCCTCGAGTACAACCCAAAAGACCCATATGCTCTAGTAAGTGGAATGTTTAGCGGACAAGTTTGCTTCTGGGACACGCGAAAAGGATGCGAACCTTGTGAAATGAGTCCTTTAGAACACAGTCACAGAGACCCCGTTCATAATGTGCTGTGGATCAACTCGAAGTCAGGAACCGAATTTTTTTCCGCTTCAAGTGACGGACAAGTATTTTGTTTTGAAATAGTTTCGTCTACAAATTATAACTTATATTATACTAACCTAAACAATAATTAATTTTAGATTAAATGGTGGGATAACAGGAAATTGTCAGAACCTTTAGAAACACTTATATTAGACATACAAAAAGGAGAGGAAATGATTCTTTCAGAGCATTGGGTGCTTCAAGCCTAGAATATGAAACGACAATTCCAACACGATTTATGGTTGGAACGGAAAACGGTTATGTCATACAAGGAAACAGAAAAGGCAAAACGCCCCAAGAAAAACTATCAGGGCTATTCAAAGCTCATTTGGGTCCAGTCTGTGCTTTGCAAAGAAACACCGCTTTTGTAAAAAATTTCCTAACCATCGGTGACTGGACGGCCAGAATTTGGTCTGAAGACTGCAAAGAGTCATCGATTATTTGGACTAGGTATTGTATCAAATCGCTTAGACCCTAAATTAAAATTTCGAAATCAATTTTCATCGTTTCGAAACTTATTCAGTTATCACCGAGCAATGCTGACTGATGGAGGCTGGAGTCCGGCTAGATACTCAGTATTTTTCACGACAAGAACTGACGGAACATTAAACGTTTGGGATATTTTACAGCAACAGAGGAAACCAACTTTGAGTGTGAAGGTACAAAAAGGACAAATTAGATGATTCAAAAAATGCATGGAACGTTTTTATATGAGTCTTAGTTTTATGTTCATAGGTTTGTGATGACCCACTAAGAAGTCTGAGAGTGCATGAAAATGGATTATTTGTTGCTGTCGGAAACGATAAAGGTAATACCTACCTGTTGGAATTTTCAGAAAATCTTGCAACAAATAATAAAAACGACAAAGCATTGCTGACAGCGGTAGGTTTGTTTCTTCCTAAAAAACTCAAGACTATAGTTTAGTTTTTGAGTTTAGATATTTTCTTTTTTAGATGTTTGATAGAGAGAGTAGAAGAGAGAAAATTCTTGAAGCAAGAATGCGTGAACTGAGACTTAAAGGAAGAACAAAAGCCTCAGAAATGGCGGCTAGCGGTGCGGCTCATCAAAATGAAATTATTGAAAAAGTGGACGAATGCAAATTGGCAGAGGATGAATATTTCGCTGCAATAAAGAAGGTAAAATGTTATCTGAAAAAAATTTGGAAACAATCCTTCGCTTCTAATTCCACAAATCAAAACACTAAACACGTGATCATTTTTAATTTTAGGAACTCCAGGAAATTGAAGAAAGGCGCAATGAGAAGGAAAAACTAGAACAAGAAAAGCCCCATCCTGATGAAATTGAAGAAGACAAATCTTCACCAGAAAAACATTAATCCAGACGATTTAAATAAAGGTAAGCTACAATCAAAACATTATTAGCCATAGATGAAGATCCCAACAAACTGAATTCAGCTGACTAAAATTCTCATTAAAGAATGATGAACAACCAAAGATAAATTCGACGTTAAAATTGTTTTACTAGCAGTGACTAAATATATTTTTAGAAAATCAATTAACAAAATATAAGTTACTGATAAACTTTTTACTAGTTCTATTAGTGGAAAAGAGAAATTTTAATACACCAAAAGGGTAAAGTAACTTAAAACAATCCACTTTCACTAAATTTATTCAAACGGCTTCAAAACCCATAAAAACCCAACGTCTCTCCATCGTCGCACCGATTCCCGATAACTTTTGTCTAAACACAGTAGGAAACCGGTTTAACAAAGCTTCTACATCAGAAGGCTTAATAACAGGATCCAGCTTCGTTAGAAATGACCAAATGTAATCGACTCCCGCGCCAAACGGATGCACGTGAAGAAAAGTCGAAATTAAACCTAAAATTATAATAACACGTGATAAATTGACAGAACACTTTATAAGTACACTTCTTCTAAATGAAAATATAAATTAATTAGTTATACACACCTATTAGTTTTGCATCTCGATCAGAATTTGATCCTAATTGAAAAGCAGATGTGGTTTCACCTAATGGTGTGTCTAAATCCTCTTTAACTGTACACTCTTCTTTGTCTTTCGATTCTATCGAATTATCATCGTTTTCGCCGTTTTCTTGTTTCTTTACACCACAGCACTTAATTCGAGATTGTAAATCCTTTAATTTAACATCATCCTCCGCGTGACGACGTTTGGAATCGAGTAATTGCTAAATTTAAGAAACAAAAGTAAAAGTCATCAATACGAAGCTGAGCCAATTCTGAGCAGACAAACAAACTGTACTGCATTACCTTTTGCAAATTCTGAACGGTTTGCTGCAACACTTTCAACTGTTTCTCCTTAGATTCAATGTCATTTTTCAGATCCACACGAACAAGATCAACCTCGTTTTTGTACGCCTCAAGTTGACATCTCAAGCTTTCGTTCTCATCCTACAATTATTCAATACCTAATTATAATATCTAAAATCTTTTAAAAGTTCACGTTTATACTAAGAGGTAGAAACCACTTTTACAATATCCAACATCTTCCGAGGAGTTACAAGTTAGGGCTAACAACCTTCATGTAACATGAATAAATAAAATTCAGCAAACCTTGAGCACGTTTAACTCCACATCTTTATCATTGCGAGGTTTCTTTCGTGGTCCACCACCAAAGTCTTCTTCATTATCTGATACATCCATCTCCTCATCAGCTTCTTCGTTCAAATTATCACCGAATTGCATCTGTTTTATTTCCTAAAACAATTACGACGATTTTAGTAAGACAATAAAACGAATACAGAGTTAGACCGAAGGACCGCAAATGAAAAGCGACATCGTTCGTTTGTGGAATCCCGCAAAACTGGTCGACAACTGACTACGGACTTACCTGACCCCTCACTGTCTATCCAAGTCCCGTTTCATTTACGTACCTTTTGCTTAAATTAATTATTTAAGCATGTAGTCATACTCTCATAGAGTGCTTCCCTCTAACTGACCGATTCAGAGTCTTAGTTGTCCATTAGTTTAAAGAAAGTATTAAGATATTTAAATATTCTTACGATTTTGTTTTTTTACAGTTTTGCATATCCACACTCCTACAGGATCCTTTTTAAGTCTTTCGATCAGAAGAGTGAATAAATAACTAATTTTAGTAAAATAAATAAATAAAGTGACCGATATTAGAAAAACTAAGGGATTCAAACTAAATTTTAAATTCAACTCCTCTATCGATTTTAGATTTGTCCAATTTTAGCCACTTCGAAATGCAGGAGAATTTTCGTCATATTCAACTGAAATCGAGGGTGTACTTGTTCAAACCCATCTTCGTATGTAAATCAAAGCTTTCCATTTCCATTTTGAATGACAAAAGAATGAGAACGTACACCGAGAAACCTTTTTTTAAAAACAATCCTGACGTATCAAGCATACCAAAAATCTTCAGTGCTTTAAGAGAGCGTACTAAAATTTCTTTCATTACACACAATGCAGCATGTTCGATATACGTTTTCAATTTTGTTACTCCTTAACAAAATGCACTGCTACATTTTTAAAAGATCTCTTTGCTACTACTTTACAAGCTGGTTTCCACTTGTTGATACCATCTTGCTTCTAAGGAAAAGTTAGCCTCCCAGTAGGAAAAAAAAGCGGACAAACTTCAACCGCAATAACTGGTGTAATGTCGTGTTTTTAAACAAAAAGCATGCTATTAAAATTATTTGGAGAAAAAAAACTGGGTTAAGCATTTAAATATCCAAAAAAAAGCCAAAAAAAGCAGTCAGCTTCCACCTAGCCATCATCCTGCTTTCTTTTCATTAGGAAACTAACCGTTGTGTGTAAACGGTTCTTATGTGAAAACACTCGAACAAATCAATTTCAGAATGCAAATGATTTTGCAAACTTTAAAAATTAAAAATATTATTAAAAAAACAGATTTCAAAAAGAAGATTAATTGTTCTCTTTGAGTAAGAGTAAGGAGAAAGTTAAAAATCTTAGAAAGTTGTTGAAACGTAAGAGGAAGGAAAAAGAACGAAACGAATGGGGATAAGCAACTGATGGGATCCCCACTCGGACACTAACTTGTTACAGTCACTTACTACAACTGGGAATAAATTATTACTTATAGTAAAAAATTCAACAATACGTACTAGTGTTTGCTTTTTCCACGTTTCAATATTTTTGCGTTGAGCTTTGGTGAAATGGTCCCAACATTTTTTGAGAGAAGCACAGTTGAACACCTTCTCGATGAGTCCAACTATTGGAGAGACGAGAGAGAGGTTGAAGCAAGATCATCATTAGAAATCACTACTTCGCTTTCTCATCTTCAAAAGTCGACTCCACCCATTTGATCAAAATTTTTCAAACAAGCAAAAAAGGTTTTGATTGATATTATGATATAAAGACTTTAGAAAAATTAAGTTAGTATGATGGTTACTATAACCACCTCCACCAAAACGCACGTTCCTCAAATTCTTCAGGTGGAATCGACTTTAGAAGATAGAAGTACCAGTCAAGACCATCCTGACCAGTACTAGTTGACGATCAATGAAACAGACTCAAAATCTTTTAGTTACAACATCCATCCGGGCCTGAAAAATGTTTCAAATACCTCCACCTGTTTTATACTGATAAGATTTTAAGTGTTGAAATTTCCTGCTGACATCCTCCGAGTGCTTTTACGTATGCTGGCGAGATAAAGATGACACCTTTAGAGAATCATTACATAATTAACACTATCAATTCAAAATGACAATGACAATGACAAAAAATCAATTTTCAACCTCCTCAGCCCTCTGTAAATAAAATGTGACTCCGGGCTATATAATACTATAACAAAACAAACTAAAAAGCTCTAAAGGTATCATCTTTTGAAAGAGATAAGACAAAAGACTGGAAAATCCATCAAAAAAATAACTCACTGTCATCGATAAATATAGCAATCGTTCCGACCGATGAGCTCTTTTCAATTCAAACATTTCTACTATTCACCATTTCTATTAACTGATACTGAATCTATTTTCAAATGGTTAGTGACTGCACTTCATCCATCCTCATTAATAGCGTTTGAATACCATTTCAAAGATCCTTACCTTTACCAGTTAGAATTATTTAAAAAGAATCCAGAACTAACAAATTAGAGAATTAAATTCTAAAAGTGTACTTCAAGTTTCTTCTCATTGAAATCGAGAATGAGTATTATGCTTATAAAATCCTTATCAGGTGATAAGGAAAGTACAAATAAGAATAAAGCATCATGCTCTTATGCAGGAAAAAATCCTCGACTTCTTTTGGCTTGACTTGACTCTTATGGTTGCAAAAACAACTTCAGAATAATTGATCTCAACTCAAAAAGGGCAAATAAACAGCCCTAAAAATTCTAATCACTTTATTAATAGTATATAGTTCCATCTGAGTGTAAATCAAACCTCAAACAAGTTCTTTTTTCTAAATCCTTTTTCAAAGAATTCTTTTATATAAATTTGAAGTCACCTTCAGAATCCAGACGAAATTGTCAACCTCCAGTAGAGTAACACATTAATCGAAAAAAGCAATTTTTCAGCGACTATGGCATTCAAAACAACCAGTATTTTATAGTCTAGAACCCATTTGAGAACACAACGAAGGAAACTTACTGTTACTTTTAAATCCACGATCCCAGTGACATCTTTAACTCAATAACATTATATACTTACATTGTACTATAATGCCCTGAACCCTGGTCCGGAAAAGATCTTTTGCGTTCTGAAGTTCTTCTTCGTACTGCATTTTCTCATTCATTAAACGTCGAACATGTGAATTTGTACTCTGAATCATTGAATAAAAGGTGTTGGCGTTTCTCTTGGAGCAATCCCCTCGATCAAGCCATGACACGACAGTCTGTACAGATTTTTGAAAGCCTTCATCACCTGAAATTTTGAGATACAGATTTTTATTTAACCCAAAACCCCGTAACCATAGCTAGAATCCATTTTGAAAGAGAGATTGTCGGTTGAGTAAGTCAGCATTTTGCATACTTTTTATCTTTTCACATACGGTGGCCGCTTCATGATCAGAATAATGAGGTACTGGAGGGGGTGATACTGGACACATTCGTTCTCGTTCCTTCCTTTCACGGTGTCTTTGTTCTCTTTGTAACGCTCTTTGCCTGCATTCATATTCATATTGGTCATCGCGAGCCTGAGCATAATCTACGTGTAAGCGACCTGTATTTGGTGCATCTGTACTATTACCGATTCTCATTCTATAGCCTGAAAAAATTAGGTTTAAATGTCACAAAATCGTCTTCACTTAATTTTTAAAACATTTTAATTAACCTAATTACTCACCTGACAAAAATATGGCGGCATCTACAGATGACTCGTACACGAATCTGATGTGACAAAAATTTTTCTTGCTGAGTCTAACAGTCTGCATTTCTCCACATCTTCCAAAAACATCCCTAATAATTTCTTCTGTGCAATTTTCTGGAATTCCTCCAATATAAACAGTTTTGCAACCGGGCCGTTCGCGAGTAACAGGAGTAGGAGCATTAGGAGATGGAGGAATTAAGGTACATTCTTTGCACTCGATAATTCCCTTTTGCCCTCCTACTATATTCGGATTTATAATATTAATTCTTGGATTGGTATCACCACTTGGTACCACAGTTGCATCACTCAACACTCCAGGCATCATTCCATACTGAAAGTAGATTGTTTTAATAGATTTAAATATTTTGAAATTAGTTACATTCACACTATTAAACTCAGACTTATTACAAATAGTTAATAATTTAAACTGCAATTACCTGTCCCATTCCAGGCATTCCTAACATTGCAGGATCACCTATCATACCACCCATCATTGGAACCATTGGGTGTCCCATCATTCCACCCATCATTCCAATCATTGGACCTACCCCCATCATTTGTACAGTATTTGGTAACACTCCACCAGGAGGATTTGGAGGAGGAGGATTCAATTTGGATTAGTAGTAGGTACAATGTCAAGACCCAGTTTAGGTGGCCCTACTTTAGAGGAATCATCTCTACAATAAAAAAAATTGATGGTATTGATAAACCAAATTAAATTAATTTGACTAAATCAATTGATGCTACTATATAGTAAAAAATTTGGAAACATAAAAACACTAAAAGATAATATTCTTTCATGCAACATATGTACCTGGTCCTATCCTTAATATCATCCCTTCGATCTCTCTCAGGACGACTTCTATCAATTCTTCTATCTCTTTCCCGCTCACGTTCTCTACGTTCTTTCTCTCTCCTATCTAATCGAGGGTCCTCAGGCCTCTTTGAACCTTGTAGCTCATCAGTACCAGAATTACGGGCTGTTTGTTTTCATCACCTTAAAAATTTATATGAAAAGTATTGTAAATAAAAGGTGTAAAAATGAGATACAGTTGACATTTTACAAATTGTTATTAATACACTATTTTTAGCTTTTACTTACTCAGAACTGATATAGATGGTTTGTTTTTGTTCATATTAAATTCAAGTGGTGCATCATTCATAGCAGGATGCATCAAATGCTGAATTTGCTGTATTTGATGAATTTGATGTTGTATGGATGGTGGCTGACCAGGCAAGGGTGGTTGCCCTTGGCTTGCAATCATTGGAATTTGAGGACCTTGGTCGAACTGCCCTCCAGGTAGCTGTGAACCAGGGGGTGCCATAACTGTCAACCCCAGAGGAGGTGGAGGAGGAGGATCTGTATTGATTTAATAGAAAGTAATGAATAAAGATTGTCACTTCAAAATACTCGAACATGAGAAATCCAATATGAGCTACCAAAAATTTAAATGGTAAGAAATAAATTAAACATCAAAATAACTAATCCTATTGTGCAAAGCAAACATTTTCTTCTAAATAATTTCAATTTAAAACAAAAGTTCTCTTATTACTTATTAATATTGACTCCTTTAAACTAAATAAATAAATAACTAACTCACAAATGCTTTATCACTAAAATACTAACTCAAGGTTTGTGGTTGTGGAAAACCCGCGTAAGACATTATTTCCTCCACTAGAGATTCATTTACAGTCAAAATTAATCACAATCTCTCTTTTTTGATATTAAATGAAAGTAAAACCAACAAATAAACTTCCAACTTTTTTCCGATTCCTTTGAAAAAGTGTCAATTTTAAACAATTTTCTAGATTGTTAAAAACACTGCTCTGAATAATTCCTCTCGATTTATTTTAACAGTTCAACTCTTTAAGAACGAATTAAATTCAATTGTAAGGTAGAATCTTCACGACCTTAAGATTCATTTTTCAAGAACAAACTTTTTCATTCCCCCAAAATGGTTTTTCCTTTGAGAGTTCGAGTAGTCGTTCACAAATGGCAGAGCTTGACGGCGCTTGCATGTTGAAGAGATGTAAAATATTAATGACTTTACCAAGATGATATTGAATGAAAATACTGTTATCAAAGGGAATTTAGTTTTCCTCGTTCCCTACGAAGAGTATCACGTCCTTAAGTAAGTGTGTCTTGTTCGTTTTTCTTAATTCACAGTTCACGTTTAAGAGCGCTAACGGTTAAACTTTTCCTTTGTCTGTATATATTTTGTCCCTGCATTCTTTTTCCTACTTTTTAATTATTTATTCTACTTTATAATATCAGCAATCAACATTTATCTATACTACATCTTTGTAACTTAAAGGCTAAGAAATATTTTACAATTTTAGGTACCATGAATGGATGAAATCTGAAGAACTTCAGTTGCTTACAGCTTCAGAACCTCTAAGCCTTGATGAAGAATATGAAATGCAGAAGACTTGGAGATCTGATCCAGACATTAAGTATCAAATTATTTAAATAACTACACCTCTAATTTGGAAATGTATTAATGAAACCTTTCAACTTTTAGAGTGCACTTTTATCGTCTTGGATAGGGAGAAATACAGTGAGTCTGGAGATGAAGTACAAGCAATGGTGGGTGATACGAACATATTTTTGCTCAAAACTGACAATGGGGAGAGTATTGCTGAAATAGAAATCATGATAGCTGAAAGTTCTGCAAGAGGCAAAGGTTTAGGAAAAGAAGCTCTGTTATTTATGTTAAGATATGGTAATTTGAAATTTTAATTTAATGAGTAAAATTTGTTAATTAGGACAACTTTGGTTGGCTCATTTCAAATTATTGTCCTAAGTTTATACAAGTTTGATGCAGTTTAAAATAAATGAAAATCAAAAACATCATCTGTTTTATTTGCAGGTGTAGAAGATTTACATATAAATCAGTATGAAGCAAAAATTGGAGTTGATAATAGTAAAAGTATTTCACTATTTAATAAAATCGGTTTTCAAAAAATCAGTGAAAATAAGGTGTTTAACGAAATCACATTCCAAAGACTAGTCACAGATTCATGGAAAGATTGGCTTTTATCTGAAACAAAGTTTTACTCCAAGGAAAATAGGTGAGTAATTGCTGCAGTTAGTTTTTTATGTAAGAGATTGTGCATATTCAGTTTTCTTATACTTGTAATTATAAAGAAACCTGAGTTTTTAGTTTGAAATAAATTTTTTTTATCTGAAATAATGTGTTAATACATATGAAACAATACTAAGGTTTTCATTTTTCAATATTGATAAAAATTACTTCAAATTGAATGCTTCACTTGCCAAACTTTTTGAATTGTACTAGATTACAGTGTCAGGGTATGTGGGAGTCAAAATGCTAAAGTAAAGATGTAACAGTCGAGATTTCAGTCTTCTTCCACATTCTGTTGTACCAAGGGTGAAGTTAGGCTCAAAGTGTGGGGGGAGTAGTGTAGTGGTTGGGTTCCTGACTTGGATGCAGTGATTGTGGGTTTGAGTCCTCCTCCTGCATCCTGTTATACCCAAAAGGAAAAAGGGTGAAAAGCAGGATTGAAACCACCACTTAAATTAGGATCAAAGCTCAATTCAGTAATAGCTATTGACTGGAGTCATCTTGTAATTGACTGTATATATTCAAATCAAATACTAACCCAAACATAAAAATTTTTCTATCCATTGAATAATAAATAATTTGTCAACTTTTATTTAGTCATTTTTCTCAAATTTCTGTTTTATGACGGTAATCAATTTGGCAAGTGAGGCACTCTACTTGAAGGATGGAAGAGTTCAATATTATTATATAAATCCATCAAACTATATGAGTATTTCTTATATGGTATTAACCAAATGAACTAATTTCCATATTAATTGAAAAAATTACCTTGGGACTGTAACATGCTTAAGGGCTAATATTATCAAGGTATAATATTAAGTTCTTGAATAATGAAATATTATTCCAAATTTATCCAAAGTATATTTGGGTTATAGTACTATCAGAGACAAGGGGGGTCAATTGTGCACATGTAACTGAGAGAATTTGTTATGCCAACTTATTAGTTCTGGTGGCTTATTGGGCTGGTGAAACTGGTTATTTAAATATGAAAAGCAGGTAATAAAAAGTTTGAAGTTTTATTTATTAATTATAATTTTATGTAATAAAATTAATTAAAAATTTTACAATTTTTGTCAAACTTCCAACTTTTTCATCTCCTGGTCAACTACCACCTACCTCCAAATTAAAAACTACAGTTTGTAGGTCGAGCTTTAAGGGGTTGTATCTAGGAAACATGGCAGCGTTAACCAGAAAACTTTCCACAGCTTCAGTTGAAGGTTCAAGAAAACTTTAAGCTTTGGTGGAAAGTTTCCACCGACAATCTTTGTATAAAAAATTTGACTTCGTTTAGACCAATTAAACGTTCATGTTGTAACTATATTGAAGACGTGACAAAATTTATTTATGTCGTTGACGGAAAGGGTTGAAAGTAAAAAATAATTTTAACACGGTTCTGCATTTAGTGAAGGTCAGAGAAATGTTTAGTCGATGACCTGACTGATATTCTGACAAAACAACAATTTTAATAGGCTCAGGATAGGCTTTAACTAATCAATAGGTGAAATCATTGTCACGCACTTTGGTAACACAAACAAAGCGGGGGGAAAATTTTCTGTTGGAAAATATTTCATTTTTCTAACAATCATACAAGTGTTTGTTCACTAAGGGGAAATAAGGGGAAGAAGGAAAACAAAAAAGAAAAATCAACCCTCAGCAATGGCCGTTGGGGTGCGTTACAAGCGTGGTTCTCGTGTTCTCCCTTGTAAAATGCGTTTTTCCGTCAGTTCTGTTGGGGCTGTGACCTCTTCTAGTTGGCCATTTTGAACTTCGTCCCGCGCTTTTTCTTCCCGACTTTTTTCTACCTCGTCACAAAAATGGAAACTTGCGGGATGTCTTGTATCAAATATTTGCTTTTTGTTTTTAATTTTATTTTTGCGGTGAGTAGAATAATTTTTTATTTGTGAATTTGGGCTAAATTTTTGCTTTCATAAACTTGGCTTTGTTTCGCCTTTGTGTCACAACGTTTTATTTTAACTAAATATTTCAAGGGTTTGTTTCACTTTTTTGGAATCTCTTCCTATGAGTATAAAAACAGTTCTACACCAGTTTGACTAAAGCATTATCATAATCATCATTATTTAAAGTGAATTTAAGACGAATCGATTGTGAAAACTTTAAAAAGTTTTCCTTAATCCTTTATTTAACAAAGTTAAATTATTACATAGACAGAACACGCTATCCTAATATTCTTCCCTTCAATTTAAAAAGTGAAAAAGGTAGAAAAAAATTTTTTTAACAAGAACTAATTTACTAGCAAATAGCTCGGAGTAAATAATTGGCACATCCATTTAGTTTTAGTGGTGGGAGGAGTAATGTTGTGGTTAAAGTTCCTGACTTGGACACAATGGGTTCGAATCCTCCTCCCGCATTTTGTTATACCCCCAAAAAAGGGTGAAAAACGGGATTAAAACCACCACTTTTAGTTTTAGTGGCTCACAAACTAATTTGAAAAATGGTTTTGCATGTAGACAATCTCAACGCCGTCACTACTAATAAAGAAAGTTTTTTTAATTGATTGTAAAGCATTTTTATGGCTTTGTTTTGATGTAAACCACTACAAACAAGTTCTAAAGCTTACAACTAACCACCATTCTATGTTACCCCACTTTAAGGGAACCTTTAGTAAACCAAAAGGGCGAAATATTAATGGGACGGAAGCAATTAAGGTGTGGAATTAAGAAGCGTGCACGAACCCTTAGCATGATAGTATCGTCCATCTGCCAATATTTGTGTGTAAAAATGTTTTTGGGGAGGGAAGCGTGTTTGAGCTCAATTTGAAAATTTTTAGTGAAATTACAATGAATTGTAATTATTGGGTGATTTGATATTAAAAATGGCTTCAAAAATTTTTTTATTTGTTGTTGGGGAGTGGGGGGTAAATTGAATATATAGTTATCGAAGTCGTTAAGAAAAAAAATGAAAATTTTATTACCTAATCTGAATGTATATAGAATTCCAAGACAATTTTGAAAAAATCCTCGGTCAGAGGTCGACGACGCCATCGTCCATAATTTCCTGATTACGGAAAAGACGTTTCAAGCATTCCATACGGAATTTAATTTCAGCATAAAATGGCCGTTTCTTGTCGCTTTTGTATGACTAGAATATTATTTGATAATAAAGTTATCCCCTCTTCCTCCCCTCAGATGAAGACGTTTTAAGAATGACACAATGACTGGATGGGGAACCGAAATCTTCACAATCTTCTGGAATTTTTTTTTTTCATTATTGATCCCGTCACGATGGCGCCCGCTTCCCTTCCAAAATTGTGGTTATTATCTGAATGAAAAACTTCCCCTAAACTTGTTGCTTAAAACTCTACGAAACAAAGAAAGTCTTTTTAATTTTATTAAAACTACCGTTCTCCTTTGGACCGATTATTTCGGAATCTGTTGAATTGTTTTGTACTAAAGATTTCAGGGATCGCCATCGTAGCCGCAGGAGCTTATGTCCTGAAAGACGTGGATGATTTCAGTCATTTTTTGGAGAATTCGACTTTGGCTCCTCCCATTATTCTTATCGTCGCTGGGGTTATTGTTTTCCTGGTTGCCTTTCTCGGATGTTGCGGAGCAATCAAAGAAAATTACAACATGCTTATAGCTGTAAGTTAATCATTTTACAAATTTTTAGAGTGTCGATGACATTTTACACAAGTAACTAACCCTGCGTTCCTCATACCCAAATTTTCAAATCTGAGTAGTTAGGGGCTAAATCAAAGGCAGAGTTCAAGAAACTGGTAATTATTACTCATTTGCATCGTTGTATGTAATAACCATCCTAAATTAAAACATAACATTAGAAATGGTTTCCAAAAGGTTTTTGCACTAAAAAAGGTTACTCAGGGTCATTTTAAAAGAACCGCGCATGAATAGGGAAAACAAAGATTTGGAAAGCTCAAGTGGCGTGATGCTCTAGCCCCATTATTATGCAAGTGTAAGACCTCCCTTTTGAGAATATTAGGTCAAAAGCACAGGCACAATTTCGATCGTCCCCTGTATAGAGGTAATTCATTTAAACATTTCTGACAGCACGCGAACACGTTTTCTCATTTTCCTTTACATAGTTTGCAGTTTGCCTCTTTATCATATTCATCATCGAAATAGCCGTGGGAATAGCTGCTGCCGTGAACAAGGATTCCTTCCGAGATCAGCTTAGGAAAGCCATGAAAGGATCCAAGGATAGCTATGACGTCACAACAGCTAAAGATAGGAAGATTTGGGCTCATCTTCAAAGTAAAGTAAGTTTTAGAAGATGAACCGCCGCTAGATTTACGGATGTTGATGTTTAAATTTTTAATAATGTGAGTCCATTCGGCTCAGACTGTAAAAATGGTTGGAACACAAACAGCACGCATGAAACAAGACTATCGAATAACTAGAAAGGCAAACATAAGAAAGTTTTTAGTTCTGATTTCATAATTTATTTAAATCTGAATTATTAATAAGCAAATGTTCATTATATACGAAATGAATTGTCAAGTGTGCATTACTTATGAAAAATCCTCTGAATGATTAAGGTTCGTAATTTTCTAAACGCACAAAACGAAGACTTCACTGTTTGTAGGCCTGTTTATCGTACCCACCGCTGATAATCAGTTCGTTTGTACCGAGCCAATTTGACTCATCACAAAATTAATTTTTCCCAAAAGGAAACGACTAAACAAGTGAAAAACTCATTAACATAAATAATTTTAATGATAGCTGGAATGCTGCGGCGTTGATGGACCCAACGATTGGGTGATGGGTGGATTGTACCCGGAATCATGTTGCAAGAACTCTGAACCTTCATCGCAAGATCGGTTGTGTGGTCCTTCGAAGGAATACGTCTACCAAGAGGGGATGTTTTGACAAGTTGAGCATGAGAATAAGCGAAGGATCGATTATCGTGATGGGATTCGGTATTGGGATTGCTTTGATCGAGGTAGAGTACACACTCCCTGAATTTCTAAAAAATCTGGAACATAATATAAATAAAAAAGCGGATATGGTGTTCTCTTTCAGCTAGCGGGAATAGTGCTTTCATGTCTTCTCGCGTCAGCAATAAAAAAAAAGAAAGCGAGGAAGAAGAAGAGAAAGAATAGAAAACGGAAAACAAGAACAACAACAACAACTCCAACAATAATGTCACAAACGTTTCGAGCAGGAAAAATTGTGTTTTTCCGATTCACAATCACGCGAATGAACCATCAGCTAAAAACGATTTACTGAAAGCAAAGTGGAAAAGCGTTTTTCAAAAATTTCCAAAAAATGAATGCTATAAGTGACCGAGTGATGTTAATTTGCTGTTGGATATCTTACTCACCTATTCGGATATATTATTTATCTGCTTATTTATTCAGTTTTGATGAAGATGAGCATAAATATCGATATTAATTTTTGCTATTATGACTTTTGACAATCATAGTAAAGTGTTTATAAATCAGCACCTGACCTCAGCCTTAAAATTTAAAATTATTTTTGAAATATTCTAAGGAAATTAGTTTTGCACTTAACAAGTGTCAGTTTCAAGAGTTTCGTTGAGTCAGTTTTTAGAGGGCACGCTTTTAAAATGTTAAATATTAATAGATAAAGTGCTTGGCTTCCTCTAAATTTATTATTTTGAATTTCTTAAGTCTAAGTTTTAATGTTTTATCAAAGCTCTAGATGTATTTCTTGAATCTTATGTCATTAGAGTTTGTTTTTCCCCCTTTTTGTCATAATTTTAATTATATATTGTTTTAATTTGATTTATTTGTTAATTATGAAAAGATTCCCATCAAACAATTAAATTTAAGGGCGTGAGGTCCTATTGCTATACTATTCATGACTGTTTAGGAAATGAAAAAATGGGTTAACCCAGTGCTGTTCTACTTATCATAGCCCGCGGGCCATATTTACTTCACCAAACATTTCGGGAGCCTATAAGGTTCATAAATGAAGAGTCAGTTTGTGTTAATTAAGAAATATTTTATTTATACTAAAAAGAAAACTTTAAAGTATTCGTAATATATTAATGAGAACATTGTGGCCATAATATGGCGAGTTGCCAGTTAAACAGCGCTGGGTTAACCGATTTCCACCAAATTTTGTACAACACTATGAGTTGGTGGACACTGTCTGGGGTTGAAGTTACTCCCATTAATAGTAACACCCTTATAGACATTCGTTTAAATATTTGGTTTTTCCAAGGGTCGTTCACTTTTCGGGTATTGAACCCTTAAGATAGCGTGAAAACCACCGATCTCATTAAATATTCAGAAAATCCTCGTCTTAAAGTTCGATGGGAGCTGATAAGAATCAAGCATTTCGCCACAGAAAAAAGAAATTAAAGAGCCGAGTAGAAAGGAATTAAAGCAAACTTCACGAAATTGGGGTGAGAAATCAAGGGACTTGGGAAATTTATTATTTATTACGTTTATTGATTTCAGATAAAATCCCGGTGAATGTGAGAAATAAGCTAACGACCGGAATGGAGGTTAGGTCCTGCCACCCCCACCATTTCCACCTTTGAACTGTTAATTGAATTGTTAAAAAGGAAAACAGTTCTTAACCCTTTGTACCATGATTTCTTGATGGTAATTCAATTTTCTTCTTTTGCAGATATGGTACCATGTCGGATGGGAATTGGAGAATGACAACACACATGGGAATACTTAAGTATGTTCTTATACTCTGGAGTGTCTCCGGTGAACTTCAACGCCTGTGTATGGTAAGTCAGCAACAATGATTTTTAGTCCCATTCCAACTTTCCACTGTTGCATAAACACATTAAGAACGGGCGAGGGAAGGAAGGAGAGGGGATAAGGAAAAGAAAGGTAAGGAGAGGCATTAGGATCAGGGTAGTGAGTGAGGAGGGTTAGGATGAAGGACAGGGAAGGATAAGAGATAGTATAGTATTATAATATTTAATTATTGGTGCAGAATCGTCTCCTTAGGCACTAGTATTGTTTACAAATTGTCAGCGTAGTGCACGAGCAAAGACACGTGTCACCAGACTTCCTTATAAGTTGTCAACTTTGGCACACTTGTAAGAACACGTGTATGTCATGTATCACCAGACTTTGCTGCCAGCATTTATAGCTTACCAGTTCTCGGTGTCGTGCACGTATAACCCATATACATGTAACCCAGGTTCATTTGTAAAACACGTGTCACAGACATTGTTTTGAGGTTTTTCATGACTGAACAAGGGTATAAAAATCGCCAGTCCAAATATCCATTACTAAGGAAGGCTCAAATCGCCTATTCAAATCGGGATGTACACAAATTGCGTGGGAGGCGAAGGGAGAGTGAAAGAACGGTCATGATCAAGGTTTGGATAATTGAGTTCTTAAACAATTTATAGTAAAAATGGAGTAATAACAAAAAAAGACTTTGTGCGTAAATTGCAGAGGTACCAAAACTCGAAAACGGTGTTATACCCAAACAGGCGATTACATAATAGCGTTTGAAATGTTGCTTTGCCCTTATAGCGTAGAAATAATTAAATGACGGACAACAAGACGGACTTTTTGAAGTATTAATACATTTTAGACGTAATTTAGTTTTTATTTTCCTACTTTTGTGTTTTAAATGTTTCTTTAAACTGACCTAGGTTACGCTCAACACAAATTTTTTAAAAGATTTCCTCTGGCAAAAAGCTCTCTAACAAATGGATAATCGTGTGGCAAAAATACGCCAATCATTCCGACTCGACGTAACAATTTAGACATTAGTCTATTTCTACAAGTCTGCACAAGTTAACGAACATCCATTCTTAACACTTGTCTAATCTCCTCATCAAAGAGTGAAATCTTAAAAGCGGCTGGCCCAATGGTTTTGCATTAAAAGACAATCCATCAGCATTTAGCCCGCGCCATTGACGGTTCTCCAAGTGCAATCAGGCTTAGATAAAATCACCAGATAAAGGGATAAATAAATTTCATTTTAGGCCTCTAAGCAGTCCTAGAAGAGACTTAAAGGAACACGGGGTCTAGGATACTTACTTCCTAATTTGGGAAAGTCAAGATCTCGTAACTAGGGCAACGTTTCATTTCTCACTCGACGACGCTTTTTATCCTGCACTTTGCGCCCTATCTCTCGACTTTGGGCGATCTTACCTGTGTCTTTCCAGCAAGGTCACTAGACTTGGATTTGTTAGACAACCCTCTGAGAGAGTCTTCTAAAAATATTCGCCGAAATAAATTTATTTCAATTAAACAACTGTTTGTTTGGGTTTTGGAGTTGTTCTCAACTGTCACTATTGTTATCTTTTTAGATAAAATTCCTCATCCAACTCACTTGTAAAATGAGTTTTTTATTGGGGTGTGCATTATTTATGCAATGATTCATTTCCCAAAGTAAGAAATTGATTCTTTAAGGTGTACGTGTCACGTTGGATTTTATTTATACACTGTTGAGTAATATTTATGAAATGAATTCTTGGCTTAAGTTTATTGGGCGGAAAATGTGTCCGACTAATCGGAAGTTATTTACGACTCGATCCAACACATTATTACTATTATTATTGAACTAAACTCAACTCAAACTCTCATTCCTCTTAAATACTAAAACGGGTCTCTTTTAATTCTATCTTTTCCTTTCATTATTAATTTTTGATTTATTTTAATCCCAACATCACGTTTTTCCTTCTCTGCACTTACACTTTGCTCTAGTGAGAAGAAGAAGAAGATTAATGGTAAAATGGTGATTTCGAGATAAGTTTTAAACAAAGGTTGCACAAACCTGTCTCTCTGCCTGATGGGAGTAGTAGTAGTGACGTCATGAGTAAGTGAAAGCCCCCTACTCCCGCCTAAATCCTTTGATTCTATTAAATTGAAATTTGTTTAAACGCTTTCCCAACGTAAAACGATTTTGTTTTGTTTGGTTTGTGTGATTGACCTAATCGTGATTGCGTTTTGGGTTAGGGAAGTCTCCAAAGGCGATGGTTTTAAGAACATATGTCGCGTGACCTCGCGCCAGTATTTCAATTCGAATGCATTCGGTCCGTTTTGGCTTTCAAATGATTTCATTCGTGCAATGCAGGTTTCTGCATGTCTTATTTGTAGTTCTAATGATTTATTTTGTCTTCTTTCTTTTACTGTAGGATATGGCAAATCTTGAAAACACCCCAACTTTTCTTCTTATTACTAGTTGTACTATGGGGTATAGTTTTTGGGACCTAATGACTCAAAAGTCTGTTTGGGTATTGGCTGTCCCTACTTTAAAACTACAAATACGTTGGTAACACTACAATTCAATACATAATTTTGTGTTTTATTTATTACTTACCCCCATCTGTTTTATAATCACCACAAAATTTGGAAAATGTGACAAATCACCAAATATTTATCACATTTACCGGGTGATTTGTAAAATCTCCAACTCGTAGTGGAGAATTTAATCAAAATTCGCTCAGATACTTCACTTCTGACAAATGACAAGCAATTCAAGCAGCTGTGATCGCCGGTGATAGTGCGGCTAGTGCTAGTGCATGAGAAGTGACAGAAGCCAAGCATCCAAGCGAATTTTGTTCAAACTCCCCATTATGACTTGGAGGTTTTATGAACCACCCGGTAAATGTGATAAATACTCAGTAATTTGTCACATTAACCAAGCTTAGTTGGTGAATATGAAAAATCGCCAGAAATTATGTATGCTCGCCTGATTTATCACTTTTACCGTAGAATATGTATCAAGTTTAAAGCCCTGTGCCGACATTATTTTCTGGTCCACCTGATGTATAGTTTGAGTTTGCAGTGACACCAAAGTTTAGCCTCGTTGGTATTATTCCTGTTTGTTTGTTTTTGTAAACAAATTTCTTGACACTGTCGCCTTTTTTATGTCATAAGTAATGCACATTTGTATGAAGGTTTCGTTTTATTAGTTACTCGTATTAGTCTAGACAAACAGGATGACTAAAAGCAAACCGCATTACCAAAAATCATTTTCAAGTTGTGCAAGAGCTTTGTTTAGTTCTCTGAGTATATTGACCCGACTTTCTTTAAAAGTACTAAAAAAAAAATGAAAATCTCCAGTAAAATCCGAATGTAGTCTTGTCTGAGCAGATGTCAAGGCAACAGTTACTTCCAGTCGAATATGACTCACCAAAAAAACTGGCAGGTCGCCATCCTCCGACCACTTTTCCTAATATTTCCTGCATTAATTAGATACTCTGACCGCTAACCAGACTTAGTGGATTGTCCAAATTTCTGTCTCTGAAATTGTTTACTTCTTAATTGTTGCATATTCATTGTGCTAAAAACACAAACTAAGCGCTTATTTAATTAATAACTCGTACTTGTGTGGGAAATTCGTTTCAAAAGTAATGCACACATTCACTCAAATTAAATTTAGAAGTTTTGCTTTCTTACTTTCATTAGGAATTATAAAATGACATCTTGAGCCATTGATATTGCATTAAAAAGTCCGCCATCTTAGGTTTTGCAAAAATCATTAAATAGATTCTTCATCGGTTTGCGAGTTATTTTCGAGATGAAACGTTGATAAAACTGTGCAAGACTTATGAAAAATGCCAAATGTCATAATAACCATTCAAAATATCATCAAAAGAAGTAATTCACACAACATTCGGACAACTTGCAGAGG
The DNA here is from genome assembly GCA_016920875.1 of Columbicola columbae. NCBI lineage: Eukaryota > Metazoa > Arthropoda > Insecta > Psocodea > Philopteridae > Columbicola > Columbicola columbae. Next base: position 12,904,296 of record JADMLL010000002.1, read on the forward strand.
TTTCACGGGGAAGACCTTGTTTTCAATTCTCATATCAATGACTAATTATAAGTATCAATGAAAAATTTAAATACACGGTTTGAGTAACACTCTGAATAAAAGAAAAAGAGAGAGAGAGAGAGAAAACATGAATGAAATTGAAAAAAGAAAAATATTCAAGGGACAATGGCATAAATCCACAACCAATAATTATCTATAATAAAATTTCTTCCGATTATCCCAATTAAGTAAACTCGCATTCATTTGACACTTAAACAAATGAAATCTATTTAATTACGTCTCAATAAGTTGTAATTTTCTTCATCAAATAAAAACTTATAATTATGTTTTGTTATTTGTAAATCGGGAGTTTGAGGAGTTGAAAAAGGTCTCCTCTGTCTATATATGTCAATTGTTAAATCTTATTTGTGTTAACGATGTGTCATTAATGTTGGGAATGTCATTCGTTTGCCTCGTATTCATTCTCTCATCCTTCCAGAAATTTGTCTTGAGCGCCATAACATTCAAAGTGACAGTTGCAAATCTCTCAAAACTCATCTCGAGGATCTTGTGTCATTTCTTAAAAAACTAACGTCTCATCCCACCGCCATCATAATCCTATTTTAGTGTCGTGTTTATTGTTTATTTGGAAATTGGACACGCATGTATTCAATTGATGATTTGGACGAATCGGATTTAAGTGTTGTTGTTTAAATTATGAGAATTTTTTTTGTAAATTATGGAAAGTGGAGTAGGATGGAAACAAGGTGTATGGGGGTTGAGTGTTATACCGCAAAATGATTTGTGTGATATTGTGAATGACAGACTTTTCAATTAAACCAGCAATAAAAGAAAATTTTAATTGATGGCAGATTTTTATCCGCTTCGGCCATCTTGAAAGCACATAACTTCAAGCAATCACAAAGGTGTTGAAGTAAGTGGGTTCCTCCTAGGGTAGTTTGTCATGATTCTGCCTTCATGTTTGTGAGTGTAATTTAAGAAATTAAACCTTCATGTGAGTATGCGTTATTTAATGAGTCCTTCAGTATATCTTAGTATATTTGGCGATTAATAACAGGGGTATTCCTAAGCATAAGTATACTACGGGCCTTCGTCGAGTTTTTTGTTAGGTAGCCGACAACGTATTATATGCCCATATACTGGGGAAGTACTGTTACAAATTTTCTGTGGTGGCAGAATCATCAATATAATGGCTAGAGACGAAACAGTGACGGCGACACTAAACCTCTCGTCTGAGATCCAGTTTGCAACTTTACGGTTCACTTTTCCTCTCCCGGGGGGCTCCCCGGACCTCCCAAAAGCCTAGGAACGGCTCTGTTAATAACTGTATTGAGGTGTAAGTCCATAATATAACCAGAATAACTAAATTTGCTACTGAAACTGATGAATATCTTTCTGTATGTTGGCTTCTTTGTTGAATCTATGCTCTTTTTGTTATTATATTAATCATTTCATAAGTAATGCACACTTATTTCCCGGTTTATTAAGAAATCACCGACTTTTGGCCTCTTTTTCTTCATAAATAATGCACACTCAAGTGACAATTAAGCAAATCACACTTTTAGAAGAATTTCATTTCATTAATACTGCACATTTTTAATAAATATTTTCAATCATTCCAATCATTAGTAAGCGAAACTTCTGGGAGAGTTGGTGAAAAGAATTCTTTCCTCGAGCTAATACTCCAAGGGGCGTGATAGCCAACCTAGTAATCATACCGACACTTGTGTTAGTGCAGAAGAAGGCAGTGCATAGGGGGATTTTCTCACAGGATTCGCATCATGATTTCTAAAGACCTTGAACGTATCAAGAGAACTTTGTCCAACTAAATAAGGTTTCGACTTACTTCACATCTTAGATTTTGACCAGATCGAAAATTAGGAAAACCTGTTTCTAAGGGCGGGATTGGGTATTAAGTTTACTGAATTAGCTGCTGTCGTTATTTTTGTTTTATCCATCCGACACATCGACAGTTAAGGTCTATGGTTCCAGTGGGAAAATCAGTTTCTTCTTAAGTCGAGTTATATACTTAAAAAGTATCCTCACAATAGGTTCAATTAAAAATGTTCTTGTTATCAATCAGCAGCAGAACCAAAAAGGACCTCTTATCAGCATTTTCACTGACCTCCTTAAAACAATGTCATCGTCAGCAGGTGGTCAAAGAAAAGCGATAACGTTTTCACCGGGCCAGGTTGTAACAGTCAGCAGTCGGATGAAAGTAATCCTCTGACGCATTTGTGTTGAACTAATTTCTTCGATGGAAATTCAAAAATGAAAAAAAGGAAAATTCAAGCCAGGAAAGGAGAAAATTTTGACCACGTGACAGCCGAAGGAGCCGGGAAAGACTGGACCAAGGTGATTCACTCAACCATCGATAAGATTAATATGGGAACTCTCGCTCACTTTTTTTAAGTATGTGCATGGTGCTCACTTCCATTTCATTTGCAACTTGTTTTGTCTGTTTTTGACTGTGTTGTTGGCTGTGTTTTCATTTTTTTGTTGTAACCTATCAATTTTTTATTTATTTGAACACTTGATAAGAGGGTGAGTTTTATTAATAAATTTCTTTAATTAATACTTTTACATAAATAAGGCGATACTTCTGCTTTCTGTTTTTAAAAATCTTATCACCATCTTATTAATTTCTATGAATTTATTAATATTATCGACTTTTATTGCTGACTGTCTCTTCATCCAAGTTCACAATAAAAAAGCCTAAGGGTTTACGGTCAAAAGGTTGATCATGGAGGTGTTTCACACCCACACTACCAGCAGCCGGTCTCATAAAACGGTGATATGTCAAAAACTGAAGGTTTTCAAAATGGACGGACTTTCTCTTTCAAAACTTACCTTGTGTAACATCACAACATTTATTTTGAGTTCCGAGGAGGAGTTTCCTTTTATTTTCTGTCATAAATTTCAAAACTTGATGCCATAAGTCTTTCTTTAGTCACTTTAGGTTGTATTGTTTTACAGAAAGAGCATACAAATGACTTGATCTTAATACAGAGTTGGAAAAATGCAGGCACTTGATTTGTTAAAGCACTTTTTTAGGTCAAATTTATACTTTTTATTGATTATTCCTTAACCCATTAACGCCCTGGTATAGAAATCGTGGAAATTTTTTTGAAACCCTTTTGAGTCTGGCGCAAAAAAAAATTTGAGGAATGAAGACACCAAAATTTGACTGTGGCTCGTTTTGTTTTGGTTGAAATTTCAATGATAAGTGATTCATGGCTTTGAAACCCTTTTGAAGTCTGACGCAAAAAAAAAGTCAAAAATGACATTTCTGTATTTTTTTCCAAAATTTTTGCACAATTTTCCGGGAAATTCCTATCCTAATTTGAGGACACTGGAATCTAGTGAAGACACCAAAATTTGACTGTGGCTCATTTTGTTTTGGTTGAAATTTCAATGATAAGTGATTCATGGCTTTGTTCTACAACATCTTGAGTGTCTGCTGATTTTTTTCTGCAGCGATACCTCCAACAGGATGTGAAAAATAATATTTTATGGACCGATTCATTTTAGTGAAAATCAAGCGCTCTATCAAGAACTATTCTACAACTTCTGATTGTGAAAAAAGTAAAAAAAGTTGTACCTACTTATACAGAAAAGATGGCTAAAGTTAGTGTCCTCATTTGAGGACGCAGGGCTTTAATGGGTTAATTAAGCTGTCTTGACTAGTAGTTTGCTTAGCTTTAAGGGTTTTATATAGAGAACAGTGTCTAATAGTCAGGGATTTGGCTAAAGAATGTAGCTGGCAATCCAATCAGGGGGAGAATAGGCTCAAAGAATCTTAGAGGCTAATGGTACCTATCTGAGACATCTACACACAATAAATTTTCTAAATAATTTTGGTTACGTTTTTGAGTTGAGAAGTGACACAACAGTCAGCTAACCACCAATAAAAGCTTAGCCACAACATGGAAATAAATTACAAAAGTTAACCAAATCATTTAATCATTGATTAGCTTGGCGTCAGCACAGCAAAAAAATTTTTTGTTAGCAAGGTGACATTACCAAACATGTGCTGATCCATTATCTTGAGTAAAAAAAATTCTTTTTTATTTAAACAAAAATGACAAAGTGAAAAAATAGGTGTTACTCTCTGTCGTTCTCCATAGATGACACTTACTAAGGCGTAATTCCGTTCCGTCCTTCGACTAATCACCTTCCGAGTGAGTAATCTTAACTTTGTGCAGCACACAGTCTACTTAAATTCAGAACAGACTTACAATGACAAACTGAAATTAATATCCGATAGAGTACAAGTCGGGTTATCCGATGATAACCAATACAGGATTAAAAGGAAAAAAATCTTTTGTACCTGACTGGTGCCTGGATTTGGTTGAAGGTTTTCCATACAGTAGGCGTTGGCAGGTTTTTAAAATTGGAGTGAGGGGGTGCCTGGGTGGGTGTATTCATGTCTAAAGATGTTGTGGATTAAAAAAAAAGTTATTGAGATGTTAAATAAATTTCAAATAGTCGCCTTTGGCAAATTTTTTTGTTTTAAAATTTTCCTCACTGCAAGGAAATTGCATAAACTAAAGGAAATGACTGAATCCCAAGACAAAATCTTTGTTCCTCTCACGTGTTGAAACTTGTTCATGGTATTATAAAACTGAATGAAGTGTTATTTAAGAAGAAAAATAGTTAAACATGTTTCGTACCGGATAAATAAAGTTCTAAAGACAAGGTTTCATTATCTTTTTCAGGTACTTTGAATTGTCTTAAACTTATTCAGCTCTACACCTTTTTGTTTTCAAAACTACCGCCAATTCAAACGATAATTAATTCTGATTCAAGCTTTTAATTAGTTTTTCATTCAACCATTGGATTATATTTTCCTTAAATCTTTCATTTTGTGGTGTCTAAGACTTTTTTTTTATGTGTACATATGTGATAGAATTTTAAACTGAGTTCCTTGACTCATATTAGTGTTTGAGTTGCAATGTACAGAGGTGGTGAACGTTCTCTCTCATCTCCTCCCATAACAGCCTCCCACAAAGTAATTTACTCTCTACCAGAGATTTGTCATGTGACATGTGAACGTTCATAATGTGACAAAAACATAAACACATCACAAGTGTAAAGGTGAGTTCCAATAAAAAGAAAATCCCAGGGCATTAGGGTCAGGACTATGTTTAGATTGAGCAATGGAACTAACAGTAAACATGCGAATCATGTGTGCTGTTTATGTCTTTAATTAAAAACGGATAATGTCTAATTTATTCAAAGACCCTTTTTTTTCAACAAAAAGATATATTATACTCTTCGCATCAACTTGAAAAAGAAGGCTTTTATAGCCTGGGTTCGTTGGCAACGATTTCACTTTCGACTAATGTCTCCTTGATAAACTTTTCTCGGCAAACTACGGCCGAGACCAGCAAAGTCATTTCCTTTTATGGAGTAAACAGATTTTGCAACATAAACGGATGATCATTAAGTTGATTTTTCGATCGTTGTCGAGTTAGACTAGTCTTATGTAATTCTTTTATGTTTGTTTTGTTCACTAAAATCTCATTTTTTTGATTCTTTTTCTTGTGATTCTTTTCAGCGGTGACGCGGACATCGATGACAATTAGACATTAAAAGGAAACTGGAGGGAAGATATTTAGGTGAGTTTCAGTTTTATTTTTCTCCCACACCTTGATGAAAGTTTAGAATTTATTTTCCCTCGAAATGCATAATAGTGTTGCACAAATTGATGTTTATTCCAAACTTAGATGACTTAGCATTGGACAGATTGTATATAAAACACGTACATGAACATAACCTCACTTTTGAATGAAAATCGTTGACTTAAAAATGAATATTTAAAAGTGATGTAGTCGATTATTTATTTATTCTTTACAAATGAACAACCAGGTTATTTGATTAATCATGCTCTTAAGTCACTTATGTATAAATAAATAGAATTCTAAACTTAATAAGTCCCATTAACCTTGTGGCGTTCGACACATTCCACATTCGGGAATGTGTACAGTAGGGCATCAGCCGACCACAGAAGCGAAATTCGTTATTCAGTCTCGGAGCTCTGCATCGTGCACATTATTCTGTTTTCCATTTGTATTCCAAATTCTAGTTTTATAATAATATTTTATATTAATATCACATACTTTCGGGATTAGTGTTTCCATCATCACTCATAGTTAACGATTCAACCTAGTTACGACATTGGGAATACAAATAGAAAATAGAATTATGTGCACGATGCGGAGCTCCGAGACTGAGTGATGAATTTCGCTTCTGTTGTCGGCTGCTTGCTCTACTGTACACATTCCCGAATGTGGAATGTGGCGAACGCCACAGCTTACTACAGTATCTAAGTTTTAAAAATTTCAAAATGATCGGCTTGAAATTGGTTTGACCCGATTGTGAACAATTTTTGAAACTTCCTGAAACAACCTTAACCCATTAACGCCCAGGTATAGAAATCGTGGAAATTTTTGAAACCCTTTTGAAGTCTGGCAAAAATCAAAATGACATTTCTGTATTTTTTTCCAAAATTTTTGCACAATTTTCCGGGAAATTCCTGTCCTAATTTGAGTCTAATTTGGAATCTAATGAGGACACCAAAATTTTGCTGTGGCTTGTTTTCTTTTGGTTGAAATTTCAATGATAAGTGATTTATGGCTTTGTTCTACAACATCTTGAGTGTCTGCTGATTTTTATCTGCAGCGATACCTCCAACAGGATGTGAGAAAAATAATATTTTATGGACCGATGTATGTTAGTGAAAATCATTCTGCTGTATCAAGAACTATTCTACAACTTCTGATTGTGAAAAAAGTAAAAAAAGTTGTACCTACTTATAAAGAAAAGATGGCTGAAGTTAGTGTCCTCATTTGAGGACGCAGGGCTTTAATGGGTTAAAAGCTATTCAGTGATTGAGACGAGTGCAATTTTTTAAAAACTCCAAAGCAGAGGAGTAACCAAGTAAATCAGTTTGGTGATGGTTGTAGAATAGCAAAACTTCTCACCGGTGTAGAGTCCGGCTAAGCATGAAAGCATTTCACACTCGTTTTGTTATCTATGGCATTTAGCAGGCTGCAAGACGTGCAGAAGGTCACTGCAGCACCTACGATGATTGACTTTTTGGGGGGAATGTGGTAGAAGAGAAATGAAGTGTTGTGACCATTCGCCAAATTTTTATTTATCAGCCGGGTAGAGATTTAACGAAAGTAGGATAGGTTGAAATTTACCTTTGACGGTGTGCGTTTGTCTAATAACAGTTATGGTGATAACTTACAACTAGAATTGGCAATAATCCTGGCAGCAGTCTTGAGGTCAAACGCAGTTCCACTTTAGATTTTTGACTTTATACGTGAGAGTCAGACCTATCGTTTGAGTGCAGGGCCGTACATACATCCTTCTTATCCTGGAACAAAGCTGACTAAGAATTTTTTTATTTGGTAATGCTTTCTACAACCTTGAGGTTTGGGTTTTTCACTCAACAGACCTTAATCCGCCACCTAAGGAATGTGTTTATAAACCATCGATGGCTTCGTCTATCTGGAAACCAAAACCATGAAACGAACAAATTTCGAAAAGGAGATTTTCACCTTAAAAACTTGATTAACATAATGGTACGAGTTGTCGCGAAATTTTTTCGTGGTTCAAAACCCGTAGCGGCCCACTCGAAATGTTTTGTCAACTCCTTCATACTTTTGTTTCTGAAATATATTTGTCGATGACAGGGTCAATATCGCCTTTATAAACTGCTGAATCTTGGCTGGTATAACTTTTTGTGATGGTCGGGAAGGAAGTCAGAAGTAGTTATCGCTCACCTAAATACTGTTTGCTTTTAAATAACGAAATCATTTCCTCGTGTTTCTTAAGCAAAATAAAAATCTGAAGACTTTTGAGGGGGCCAAAAACTTATTTATTTTAATGGCGAATAGAAATCCAATCAAATCAACATTTCTCTAAGAGTTAAATGTTGCAATAGAACTAATTAACCGTGACAGATAACGGAAGTGGGAAATTAAGTGGAGAAACAGAGAAACCTGAGAGATTGATAAATATATATTGATTTAATTAAGTTTTTAAACAAGTTCATTTCGCCGTGAAGGACTCTTTAATTGCATCCTGTGCAGAAAACTGCAGCTCATTTACCTATCTCTGAATCAGAGACCTTGAAATCCCGGCCGTAAATAACAAAAAGGAACAAAGATAATTAAGCTTAATGAGAATTGATCACATTTACCAACACAGATGTGAATGGCAGACATTTTAATCGAATAGAATGTGATAAAGATGTCTGAATAGGTTTCAGATGAAGAATACCTGTTTTGCAGGGTTCGCTAAATCCAATTTTTTAAAAAAATTTGCTTTCTGCTATTATTTTAGCTAGAGAATGGTAGGACTGTTAGTATGATTAACGCCGCGTCTAATTCTTAGTTTAATGATTTCTTGTCACCAAGTCTTTTAGAGGTTTCGCTTGGTCTTTTAGTCCTAAGCATCCTGAGTGGATGTTAGGTTTTGGGTAGAGTCGAATGAATAATCCCATTTTGATTGTCTATTTGCCTTTAATTCTTTGTCCTCGAGTATTTTCACCTTCATCTTTTAGAATGGATCCTCCCAAAATATCTGGCCCACCAATTTGGGTTTGGAAGGATCTGAGATATCATACTGTCTGACATCACCATGAAGATAGTGACTAAAGTAATCTATCATCGAGAGAAATTAAAGTATCCGTTATCGTACCTGAAAAGAGAATTTGAAATACGGAAGAAAGTTATGGTTCGTTACCAAGATCACAAAATTTGGGAAAATGCCTTCAATTTCGGGAAACACCCAGGTTTTGAGCTTTTTTGGAGGAATGTCGATTCCTTTTTCTGCGCTCCAAGTACCGTTTGGTAGAGTCGAATAAATAAATAAATGTGCATTATTTATGGAATGAACTTCTCCCTAAAGTTAGCGTTTATTTTAGGTCACGTCATGGGAAACCAAAAAATAGGTTTCCAAGTCTGTTCTGTTCCAGTCAGGTTCTTGCCTCATCTTCTGTATATTTTACACATTCTAAGGTTGATTGAAGGGAGGAGTGGTGTAGTGGTTAAGTTCCTGACTTGGACGCAATGATCGTGAGTTCGAATCCTCCTGTTATACCCAAAAATTATGCCACATTCTAAGGTTGATTGCCTTTCGAAAAGAACTCAGCATAACATCTGTTCAGGAGTTAGTTCGACAAAAGACTTTTGCGAATACAGCGGACGGTGAACTTAAATGCTAAACATTAAAAAACGCTCAAGATCGTCTTCGAGGATTTATTAACCCACCCTGACCAAAAAAGAATGGCGACGAAAGAAGGTTACAGTTCAAAATAATAAAAGAAGAAGAAGAAAAAAGTTTGCATTTATAAAATACATGTTACTAAGACAAGTTGTTTCGGGTTTGGTTGGTCGGTTGGTCGACTTAAATTGTTTATCTCTTTTTAAGATACCAATTAATTTTCTTCCGTCATTGATGCCGAAATACAAAACCTGACCTCTGAGTGAAAAATAAAGATTTAGGAGTCAAACTGACTTCATTTAGGTTTTTGTTGTTGATCACGGATTTTCTTTCGGGCAAGAGAAGCGAGTTATTAGCCAACTTTCGGTGGAAAGCTTACTGTTATTTCCCATATGTCGTATTCGGTTTGTTAGTCGACTGCTTGAGTTGACACTGACCCCATCCTTGATGTGTCTGGCTAACGTGTTTCAAAAATAAGTCACGATTTTCTATAAATGGAACTGGTCCGTTTCGAACACTTTTTCTTTTAGTTGGACCAACCACCCTTTATGGGAGGTTTTCAAACGAAATCTTGTGTCAGGTACGTCTTCTAAGATCATTTCTAGGAAGAAACGCCTTTCGATTGAAATCTGTTTTTAGAGATTTTCTAAAATTTATTGTCTTTACCCAAGTCTTTGTTGCCATGTTGTTTCGACATCTCATTCTCCTTCCACTGGCTTTAAGTATTGGGTTTTGGCTTTCTTTTTTGGTAACTATCCCTTTTTGTAGATGTTGGTGTCCAATTCCCCATTTTCTTCTCTATGAACAAGCCTCCAGTTTTACAGTCCTTCTGGCATTGGTTTAAAACATCTCTGAGCAGGAAGTCGAATTTTTCAATTTCCTCACATTTTCTGAAAGTTTTGATTAAAGTAGTGAGAAAGTATGAACCAGAGATTTATGCCCTGAATATAGTTAATAAATATTAGTCGGGTTAATGGAGGTTAGATGAAATGTGAGCCTTCGCCGTAAACTGTGTTGTGTTATTATTTAGCCTAAACTAATGTGAGATACATTTACAAATTATGTAAAAATGTGTAGTGGTACAAGTTGAATCTTGAAACGCAGCTTCTTTTACATGGTTCTACCTCATTTACTTCTTTTTTATTTTCTTATTTACCAATTTATCGTTTGGTGGTAACTGTTGATAGAAAAGCTTACTGCAAATGTGTTTGTTAAGAAAATGAATAAACGTACCTTCATGGAGGAAAAATTAAATCAGGAAATGAAAATGCTGATGGCTCGTTGGGACGTGGCACGAGCTTGAAGAAGAATAATGACGGGCGTCAGAAAAGAATTCGAAGTGCTCGAGATAGATTTTGAAAAAATTTTGTAGGTAGACAATAAAAATTAAATATAATTGAAGAAGCCTGGTGTATAATAAGGTTTATGGCAGGGAAGAATCTGATTGGTACTAGAAAATCATAAAACAGGATAACTAATCCAAAGCCCAAGCGAAGTAATAGGGCAGTGATGGGCAAAGTACGGCCTGTTGAGGGTTTATCGACATGGATAGTATTAATACATGGCCCGCTACAGACGGTCGAGAAGTTTAAAGTAGATTTTACTTAGATGCATAGTCTACAGAAGATGCTAAACTAGCCGCGTAGTTCATATATTGCAAATTTGTGGGGCGCTTCTACTTTAGTTCCTATTTTACATGTGGCCCGCCAAAAATTTTAAAATTTAAAAATGCCCCATCGATTAAAAAGAATGTCCTTGGGTATAACATGATACAGCAGGAGGATTTGAACTCGAAACTATAACCTATATAGTCGGACATTTTAACCACTGTACAACAGGCCTGCCCAAAATTTCTTAACTATAGATAGTAATATAGTAGTGTGTCAGCAATTTAGGGTTCATTTTGTAGTCTGGAGTCTCGCTGGGCCTAGTTTAAGGGATTTGGTTACTATTGTTAGGAAGGTACAAACAAACGGCACTCGATTACTCGGATTAAAAAGACATATTTCTCAAATCTAATAGCCATTACATCAGTAGCCACAGTCCACTTTCAATTTTTCTGTAGTGTCAGTCATTGACGCTCTCCACAACTTTGCTCGCTTATTTGAGCCCATTTTTGGCCCATTGATTAAAAAGATTTCCCACCCCTATACTAGGGTGTAAGATGATATTTAATTAGTACATGGAAGAAATATTATATAAAGCATATATTATGGTAATTGATTATTTAGAATTTATGAAATTCAAGAGATAAAGGAGCCTTTCACAGCCTTTCATGGCTTGTATACTATCATTTAGTTCTTGGGTCTAAGGTCTTGGTGTGGTCTTTTACTTAAACCTCCATTCTAGTTGTAGTATTCATGGTGTTATACTGAAACAGATGGTAGTGAATAAATATTTATGCCATAACCCAACACATGAAGTTAGAAATTTGCCTACCAGCCGAAAAACCAATTTGATACTTGATTGGTGTCTAATAATAAAAAGGAAGAAAAAACTTTTGCAGGATGATAAAAAAAGCAAATTTTCATGCAACATCCAGTGAATTAAAATTAAAAAAAAATGCAGAACTCCACAGAAAGACATCAGCCATAAAAATAAAACTTTAAAACAAACTATTAATTTAATCAAAATTTAATTATTATTTTCTATAGATTTTATTTATTTATTTAAAGTAGCCATGAGCATCTTTCCAACTGTCTGACTATGCAAATTCAACAGCCTACTGAAAACGAAAATGAGATGAAGATTGTAGATGGGCAACGAGAACATTCCAACGTGGTGCGGGGTCGTGACAACATATGTGACTACATGTTGACCGGGCAAAAACCTCGTAGCCTTAATTTTAGTGGTTATTAGCTCGATGTGTGTTTGGGTTGACGCTACTCACGACCAAATTCTAATAATAATAAAGCTTCGCTTATTTAGTTGGAGCTTTTATTCTTTTAGGCAAGACTGGTGGACTTTAGGGGACAGATCCTCAATTCAATGGTCTAGCTATCGAACTTGGTAATTAACTGGTCAGACGGATGGGATAGGTTTTGTTATTTAATAATAATCTGGAAAAGAGAGAGAGAAGTCAATAAAAATAAGCTTATGTTAATTTGTGGACTTACCTCCATGTAGGATTTTAAAACTTGTTTTAGTCTCTTTGGTTTTCTTAACAGCCAATTACAATTGTAGGGCGGGAAAACTTGAACAAAAAACTATCCAGAAATAAAATTTCAAAGGTCCGCCTTTAAGTTGATTATTCTAATTTTACATCTACCTTTTACGACCCATCTACGACTATTTTTTCGGGCTGGGTCAGTAATTCGTGAGTAGAGGAGTTTCGTTCCCAAAATAAACTTCCTCCACCATACACCATCTGGAAGAGTAGTGCTATTAACAGACTATTATTTGACTACATGCTTAATTTACAGATATTTGGCTACTGCTGAAGTGCAGAAAGTAGCTAATGTGCACATTATCTAACCACCTTTGGATTAAATAGGGTGATCCGTTAAAAATTGTCCCAATTCTCAAGTTCCCTAGATAATCAGCACGTTACCTAGAAGGAAGTCGTTAAATTAAAAATGATAAATTAGCTGGAACAGCAGCAACGTTTCGTTGTACTCTGATTAAAATAATTTTATTTATTTATTTATTTGTCGATGTATAAATAATCATGTTAATACGAAAATGGAAATGAGAGTAAATTTGAAACGTTAGCTACACGAAAGTTGTTGGTGCGCACATAACGCTTGTAGGTCTTGGTTGTGTATTCAGCTCAGCTTTATAGGAGCTCATTAACGGTTTTCAAACTTCGGCGGTAAAATATTTACTTCTGGTGAATTGAGCCAATTTGACTCATAAAAATGAAGTTTCTGTTTTGAAAAAGGGAAAATATATGAAAGGGTATGAGTATTTGGATTTTTGAGGCAAATATTTAAATTTTTTGTAAATAAATTTTGGCCCTTACGCTGCTTGGACATTTTCGAAAAATGGGAGCATTTTCTCTTACCTTCACCAAACGCCTTTTTTAGAAGCTAGAGGCATCCTTAAGTTTCTGGTTTCGTTGGTTTCGACTGAAACCTCGTCTTTTGAAAGAAATGAATGAAATAATTGAATGGAAGGGAGTAGTGAAGTAAGGTTTATCAGGTTTAAGGAAAATTTGGAAATTTACCAACAAGAAGGTTGGGTGGAAAGAAGGAAAGAAAAGAGTTGAGACCAACAACCAACGTTGATTGACATTATCGTATCAGCGTAACTTTCTTTCAAAAGACGAGGTTTCAGTCGAAACCAACAAAACCAGAAACTAAGGATGCCTTTAGCTTCTAAAAAGGCGTTTGGTGAAGGTTAGAAAATGTCGACGCGGCGTAAAAGCCAAAAATTATTACCAGAAAAAATATGAAAAGGTTTTGAAATGAAAGTTTGTTTTGGATAATCCCTTGTGCAGTACTTTTGAAATTAAATCTCGTTAGGGGTGTCCCCCATTATATATGAAAAGAGTTATTGACACAAAATGAACTTTACTTTGACTAAAAGCAAGGAGTTAAGAAGCAGACGAAAGGTTGAAAGCATCTCTTGTAATTGGTGTGATTGGCACTGATGTCTTGACTACAAGTCAGCTGTCGAAAAATCCTGAAAAAAGCAGAAAAATAACTCGCGTAACCGTAACACTCGGTGACTGAGTGACGAAAAATTTTGATAGCGATCGTAGAACGTTCGTTAACCGATCAGTTTTGGATTAATAACATTTAAACAAGCAATAAATATGAAAGTGATGAAAACACCGACTAATAATCCATAAACGCGTGTCTAACATTTTGACCATCATTTTCAATCAGCCTTGACCTTCAACCATGGAAAAAATAGAACATGGCGACGATTTGTCAACGAGCATGAATGACCATTCGCATCAAAATAATTTTAGCAATGACTTGTTATAAACATCAAAAGACTACAAAGAAAATCGTGAAAATTTTCGAAAACAAGTTTCCACACTTTGAGCTTGTAAAATAATTTAAAGATGTCCGACTATAAATTTCCCCATCCTTTCGGTGATTTATAGACTCGAAAGACAAAAATCAAAAGGCCACTAAAATTCCGCCGTAAAATTTTTTAATTTTAATTTTAATTAAATTCTCAATAAAAAAAGGGGGCAGGTTTCCTTTTATATCGATTTCGGTTTTCCTCAGGTTTCTTTAAACAATTAAAGAACAAACAATAATTGGAAGAAAGTGCGTCAGTTTAGTGATAAATGTTTTGGGCTACCAGAAACGTGACTTGACGGGTTCTGTTCGCTCTGTTTTTCGGTATCCTAATCACTTATTTTTTATTACCAGCCGTGGAAGTAAGTTGTGATTAAGTTTTTGGAAAGTGCACGCCATTTTTCTTGTTGAAATTTTAAATTGAGACCGAACGCCAAATGGTGAAACCCGAAACACTTTTTAAGGATTTCGAAAATCGTTTTTTGAACGGTAATAACTAAACTTTTTTTTTGTTGTGGATATTTTTGGTTAGTTTGGGTTATTTCCTTTAGTGGGTTTGTAGTTTCTTCTTACAACAGTCTACTGTAAGGATATCAACTGAAGGAGGATGGTGGTAGGAACCAAACCTGTCGTTAATTAGGAAATTCCAGTGCTTTGCTCGATTTATTGAATTTGGTGTACAGGATAACTTTAACATTAGATTTGCGATGGGAGTCAATTTGACTCATTAAAAATGATTTCGAGATATTTTACTTTGGAAAGAAAAGAAAATTTTATTGACGGATATTTATGGGTTGAATCAGGGGTGAGCAACCTTTTTATTCAACGGTCTAATTTAGATACCAAAATTTCTTGGCGGACCTCACTTAAAGTAAAAGGGCCGCACAAATTTGTACGAAAACTTAATTTTGAATAATATTGCACTCAAGTCTTTCAAGAAACCCAAGAATCGCTAAAATTGCGGGTTAACAGCTTACCAGCCTGACTGATTGTGTGACAGAAGCAAACACAAACAAGCACAGACTCGGCGCGTTCGTATTGAATGTTTGAACAAGTCGCCGACAAGTAACTCGTCACAAAAATTGTTTCGGTTCAGTATGAACTACCATATTAGTATAATTAATTTTATAGCAATATATTAATTAGAGAAAGTCGATAAAACAAATTCAGTTTTCGAAACGCTTGGAGAGTTGCGTGTTGCTCACCCCTGGGTTAAATGGATGGGTACTATCAGCAAATCTTGGGCAGTGGGTTGTTGGAACATCTCGAAGTATGTTTGTACAGTTTTATTTTACTAAGCTCACCTAGAAACTTGGAAAGGGTAAGAAAAGAACACGAAGGACTAATTCTAACATCCACTCTTGTATATGTACACAAAACACTACGCACTGAACAATGTCAGTTGAGCTCGTACTGCAGGGCTGAGGCTGTTTCTTTCGCAAAAATATTTGGAAACCAAAGAGGACCAATTAAAATTTTTTTCTCAATTATATATATTATAACCCATACTTTAGAATCAGAAAAGTGATTTAGACATAAATAAACAACAGCAGTTTAATATTTTATATGAGTCAGCGGGAGGCGTAGGGTAGTGGTTAAAGCTCTTGAATTTATGGTTGTGAGTTCGAATCCTCCTCCCGAATCTTGTTACGCCCGAAAAAGGGTGAGGGTATTAAAACCACTACACTTATACTTTGTATGAGTCAAATTGACTCATTTAAGTTTTCCTATTTCAAAAGCATCATCGCCAAAACAGGCTAATTGAAAGTTAGAAGAAGGCGTTTGAAGCCTTGGAATTCAAATTTTTCCAATTCAGACTCATATTCAGACAGTACGGTGCAGTGGTAACCTTGAAGGTGCAAATAACCTCGTTGGCATTGTTCCGACGTATACAAAGTAAATTACTGGAACAAACAAACAAAAGCAAATCCCCAAAACAAATCAAACAAACAGATCTTCTCTGCTTGAAGTAATGAAACGATTTTAAAGCAAGCGCCCACGAATCACGTGTTCGTTTCAAAACTTCATTTACTCCTAGGTTCGGAAATATTTATTTATTTTTAGCAAGGTTTGAACTAAGTCTGGCAATTTCTTTGAAGACGAAAAAACCGGAAATACGGGCTGGAAAAAACAAATTTCTAATTTTATCTTATTTAGAGAGAAAACGATCCTTTTCCACGAACTTCTATCTAAGCTGATAGATTTGTGGTTTGTTGGTGGTATCGGTTCTGCCAAATTTAAAATTTTCTGGGACAAAAATTCTTAAGCGGATTTTAACTGTCATCTGTCGCCTAATTGAGACAGTAAGGAAATAGCCTCAGCATTTACCGTCAGCGAGACTCGTACCAACTTTCACATGTTAAACCGGAGATTATTTCACTGTGACAATAATTAATCAATCGATTTTAATAAATTTTAGCGGATTATTAGAAATCGCGAAAATCAAACTCGAAAAACAAATCATCGAATGTGCATCGTTTCAAGGTCGCGATGTCCGATATCCGCGATTTTGAAAACTCATCCAAAGATCCTGTCAGTTGATGAGCCTTCTCTCATATTTGAATTTCATATCCGAAATGCCTATTCTAAAGACTGAGATAAAATCTTTTATTTCTCTTCCGTGAATAGCTGAAAAGTTTTTCAAAATTCCATCAGAAATAAATAAATAAACAAAATTATTTTCCGTCTCGATTCCTTTTATGGGTGTATTGAAGTAATTAAATCAAAAATTAATTAAAATAGTTTGCAAACGAAAAGTGTGTTTGGTTGGTGTTAGTTGGAGAAACTTTGTGAATTTAACGTTAATCGTGAATAGAGAGGCAAGCAGACGATATTTTGTTGTTTGCCGCCTCCCGCGTTGATTATAAACAGCAATAAATAAAAAAGTTTATTTTGAAAGTTTTGAAACTTTTCAAATAGTTTCCACGAATTCATTTTATAAAATAAAATATTTCTTTTTATAATCTATAATAATATATTGTATTTGAAATAGTAATATCAATAATATTGATATTGGAGAGGTTTACTTTAATCAAGATGGCGGTGGATTGTTTAGTTACGTTGTAGCTGTCTTGAGTTTTGATTTGACGACTCCTTACACGATTTTATAGTTTTTCAATTATTAATCCAATCTGTAACATGTTTATATAAAGTATAACTAAAATATGTGTTTGAGATTTGATACGCTGACTTTTCTTTTGAGTATAAAATCTGGAGGTAACAAATTAATTGAGAGGTAGGCTTGAGTGTGATCTTGTCATGGTGTTCTTGTCATGATAATTTTGAATTTGTGAAAGTAAAAGGTTTCGAAGTAGTCAGTATATGATTGTATTGGTGTCATTTTCTTGACAGTATCAACCTTTGTAGTTCTTTTAAATGTAAAATTCAAACGTGAGGGGATTTTATGAAAGGAACTGAATTTATAAGGCGGTGGGTGAACAGATCGTTGTTTTGAGAGGTTATCATTGTGCTATTGGGTAAACTTTTTTTGTGAAACTACACTACAACAGTAACAGTATCTATTACTTCTAAATAAGGAAAACGGACCGATTGGGCCCTAACGCAATGCCTAATCTTCCATCTCTACAATGTTGGTTGTGGTAGGATATGATGTAACCGAAGTAAACCACCCAAAAATAAAAGTGTCGAGATCTCGCGCGCCTCTACGCGACTTAGTCATCTTTAAATAAAATCATTTTTTTAAACAAGTGCGATTCGGTACACAGTAAGAACCTTGCGCCATACTGGAGGACATTGTTCCCATAATAGAATACCTAACCCATTGTTTCCTTTGCCTTTGTCAATCAACGACTTAAACCTTTGTAAGTTGAACGATACTGATGCAATAAATAACGTCCTCCATGGAGCCAACCTGTTTACTCTTAAAATCTCTCTAATGAGAAGATTGCTTCTGGGTGTAATTTCCTGTGCTTCATGTCTTCCTTCTCCCTCGAGTGATCATTAAACTCAAACTGACCGTTTTCCAACTTCCGCCTTGTAGGTTGTGTGACTGCTAAAAATCGCAAAGTACACCCACAATCGATTTGGTGGTGGGTCGTTTGTATCAAAGAACGTTTTGTGCGCTCTTTGTTTTGTTTTATTAAAGTTATTCAACAGGTAGGAGAATGAAAAGATGAGCCACACATTTGTGGTACTTTTTTATTTCCGTTTCCAAATGAATTCAGTTGTGTGAATGGAAAGCATTGGTGACTGAATTGTAATTGCAAAAGAGTTTCAACGCCTAAATGGAAAATCCAAGTCATTTTTCTTATATCGTTGTCAAATTAGGCTATCTTTTTTACATGTAAATTAAGATTAATTTTTAGAATTAATGTGTGGCACACCTTCTCGAAGGAAACGTCTTTCTTCTTTTTTTTTTCGCAACCGTACCTTTGACAATGTGTTCCTGATTTTCGATCCATTTTCGGAATATCGGAAAATGTTGAATTAGAGCTCCCATGCGCGCGAACTGTCTACGTGTGACATTGATGACGGATTAAGAGCATCTTGTTACGAGTTGAAACGATTTCTCGTTACTACGTTTTGAAATGTTGATAAGCTGGAGGTGGATCGTCCGAAATTTCTAATCAGCATGGCTTTATATGTATTATATAATATAAAATTATAATTAGCGACAAATTGTTATTTTAAAGAATTTTACCAGGTGTCTGCAGCCCGTGACCTGCGTTACTGATTTTATACTTGCATGTGGTCCACTGAAATTTTCGTAACAAACTACAGTGGTACCTTGAGATACGAATATCCTAACATACAAATTTTTTGAGATACGATATGAAATATTCGAAAATTTGGAACTTACGACGAAAAATTTGGGATACGAATTTGGGATGTCCGATAATTGCATAGGTGATCCCTAAATGGCAAAACGTTCGCTCAGCTTTCCTCCCGCCGCTTTGAGATACGACTCTTTTGACATAAGATCACAGAAAGAATTAAATTCGTATCTCAAGGTACCACTGTACCTGTACCACTGTACTGTATTAACATAAGTGACCAGATATAGGAGAAGCTTTACTAAAATGACGTCACAACTACAGCATCAACGGATATCAGGGCGCTGTATATAAAACGTTTAGAAATGAGAAGGGATTTGAACTAATTCCTTCATATTTCATAAATAATGCACACTTTACAGGTCGGGGATCATACTATATTAATATATCAGGGTGGGAACCAGGAATATTCTTGGTGATTAGCTTTCTAATAGCCCCCGTCTTATCGCCTCGAATGTTCCCAAATCTTTCCTGTAGGAGTGTTATATGATCCAACTGTGATTCTCAAGGCTCAGGCAAAATATTTGAAAATCCCTCGCAAAGTTTTTTTTAAACCAAAAACAAAATGGCGGTGATTTAAGATGGATCGATTCAGATTGACCCAGCTGATATAAATAAATTTTTCTCATCAAAATGAATCAATCAGTTATCTAAAAAATCACCCTGGAGTTACAGTCAGAATTGACTTTTTTTTTGTCTCAACTACAAATATGGTTGAAATCATAAAAGTCAGATTTTATGTAAGTAGGCGAATAATGATTGACCCGAGTCTGTCCACGAAACCAAAAACTTAATTCGTTTCGAACACCCCACGTTGGAAAAAAAGGAGACGTTTATGAAAATGCGCATAACCATGGAGGAAAGTTGTGATTATTATCTTCTTTTTAAATAAATATTCGTTCTGGTAAGAACTTTTCTTCTTTTTGATATTTTACTAATATGTAAGTAGCCACTATAAGTATTAATCCGGCTAACTATAATCTTACAAGTGATCCGGTTGTTATTATTTCAGTCATAATCCTGAAGCAATTCCAATTCGAAATTCTGCCCACCATAATTCGTTTTTTAAGTTATACGAAAGGGTTTGGTTGTCCCTACTGTTTTAGAGGAAACCGCCAAATTCTCTCTCTCAAATATTCTTTTTGAGGTGTGGTCCATCCTTTTGCAGCATCCTTCCGCTGTAAACAACTTTACGTCTCTCTCAAAAGACATAAACCACTTAACTACACAACAGTTTCTCTTAGTTATATCTATATAGGTCTGTACTAACTGACTGTTATACACCATGCACTTTGCTTGGGACCATGTCGTAGGTGATTTTAATCTGGAGAGTTCAGCTGATATAGTTGTTCTCTACAAACCCCTGGGTCTTCCTCTTTGGCGTTGGATGGGAGAGTTCTATTCTAGGGCTTGGCGACAGATCTCGTTTACGCATTTCCTCAAAGTCTGCCACTTCCGTTCGTGAATGACAAGAGCTTCTGGCAGCATTTTTTAAGAAGAGCCTCGTTTGAGGCTACTAACTCTATAGCCTTGGTACTCAAGCTTTTCCCAATGTGACCATTGCGACGGGGCCACATGATTTACCAAACAAAGATTTTACAAGTCCGGCTTTCGACGTATACAGTCCACCCTCAGGGCATCATCTGTATGTCCATCTTCCAGTCTGTTTCTGTAGGTATTTTCTGTATATTGCCTCACAAAGATATGTTGCGGCAAACAATGTTAGCAGATTCTGAGCACAGACCGAACATTTTCGTACTGGTCAGGCACTATAGTTCAGACTTAACCATAAGCAATCGACCTTCACGAATTTTCACTCAATCGGTTTCCACTGGACCACTCAGTAAAGCTTGGTGGGCCGCAGTTTAAGTACCAAGACCCTATAGCCTATACTCTATAACATATACTAACTACTCTACTCTACTAACAGAATACGTAGGCCTCCTTCTCGTTTCTTTTATTATTTCCCTAATCGCTACTTTTATTTTTAACCAAATCCATCAGCATTACTACCATTATCTTTCTCTCATTTCAGCCGTATTCAAAATTACACCCTTATTCCGCTCCTGAGGTTCTATAAATCCAATCCATAATCCGATTACTTATTAACCCAAAGACTAGGGGATGAGAGAGAAAGTAGTTGAGTGGTTGTAATTTTTTTAATTTTGAAGGTGTTTATTACTATTTATATTATTATTATTATCATTAATGACCTATACAAATATCCATTAATGTCACGGGTATTAGGTTGAGTCATAAATAATTTCCAATTTCTGCGAGACGTTTATTTTAGTTAAAATACCGAAGCGGAGAGTTCGTTGAGAAATAATTATTAGTAACAAGGAATGTGAAGGAAGGAAAATCTTCCAGATACGTCGCACATCTTCAAATCCTGTTTCAGTGACCCCATAAAAATAATCAAATTAATTAGTCGACTCTGATTTTATTTTATTTTATTTATTAATTAAAATTTTTTTTTATTTTTATCAACTCGCCATCATCGCCTCGGGTACCGCTTACCTGAGTTTACCTTCTACCGGTTGGTTTAGACACTGACATGAACAAAACGCATTTTAATCATGCTCAATCTACTTCACCGGTAGCATTCTGTTTCTGTTTCAGTCATGTCAAAACGACATTAACACAAACCGTTGTGTCTTCCAGTAGGATGGTAGTTGGTGCTTTCCAGTCAAGTGATACACCTAAAACGGGTTCTTACATAAATTCGTTATGCTCATTCTCGGAATGAAAGTCTTTCATCAGTATAGTGTACCACCGTGTTGACCATATATAGCGGATTATTCTGTATTTATCGGGTCGAGTCAGAAATAACTTCCGTTAAAGCGGTGCCTTATTCAACGACAATGTTGTCTGTGGTTCTGACGCAAACTGTTGATAGACCTTAGCATTAATATGTAACGATCTCACCCATCAATCTGGACCAGAAGCACATGTCTTGTCTTTTCGTCTTAAGCCTTGTCAATTCGTAATTAAAAATGTCTCGCCTTCGCAAACAAAATGGCGAATATTTTCGTCGAGTTTTTTTGTGGTTATTCCAAAAATAAAAGTGAGCGAAAAAACTGGACAGACAGTAATCACTCGTTAACATTGGAATTGGCGGATACCAAATAAGTGCATTCAGTTTTCTCACTCGAGTGTCACTTGGGTCACTTAAATTATAATTATAAAAATGAAATCATCGGTCAGATTCGGAAGTGAGAACAACACCTAAATACGATGTAAACAATCCAAAAACACAACCTCAACAGTGACCCAAGAAGATTTTGTTTTGTTTGTTTTGGGATAACTGGTCTGTCAGCGTTGACATTGTCTTACCACCTACAGATCAGATCAGTGGTGATTCATTTCGTACGGGAAATGGAAACGCCATTTTTGTTGTTAAGGATAATCCTTCGGTTTTGAAGACTTTAACCATCGTTTCATCACCACTGCAGCATTACAACAGACTGTAACAGCCAGAAAATGAGAAATTGACCACAATAAACACTCGTTTCCGTTTCCCTTTTGAAAGCTCACTTTGAAGATCATCCTCGGCTCCTACCAAGTTTCACTCACCCTAAATTGAGTTTAAAATATATTCTGATCACGTGTGTGCATTATTTATGAATTTTATATCCCCCACAAATGTCCATTATTGAGTTTCACTTAACCAGGAAAATGGGTTAAGAGTTCATCAGTTAAACATTTTCCTCGTTCGAGGTCGTTGATATAGATCAAATTTTCTTCTCGTTAAAACCTTTTCACTCATTTTCGGTCCTGTTTTGAGAGTGTGTGTGTGTGTTGTGAGTGAGTGTGTGGTGTGTGGAGTGTGTGTGCAGAAAAAAGACTCAGAAATCGCTAATCGTGTGGGTTTTACAAGTGGGTTGGTCTGACTTTCTGCCTGGTTCACTTAACAACTTGTATCATGGGTCGATTCATTCAGGACTTTTAAAGCCCAATCATAGTCAGCTATTAGAACATCTGTTTCTGATGAACTTAAGTGTTAGGCTTCGGCCAAATGACAGCCCACGAAATAAGGTTTTTCTTTCTTTCTTTTGATTATTTTTTATAATTAATGATCGACTTGGAATCGCGATATTGATTTTCATTTGCTGGCTTAAAATTAATTAGCAAAAGAATTTCCATGTCACTGGTTGGAAGTTGAAGGAAAATGAGAAACCAAAGACATCAGAACTGCGGGGAAAATCTGAAAGACGACCTGGGAACACTTTTAGTTTGACTATTACACCAGGTCGTATTGTTAGTTTCAGGAATAAATTTCTTCTTACTGACTCTCGCTAAGTTGTGTTAGTATCCTGTTAGAGTTAGTAGAGTTAGTATCCTGGTTTTCGGATTAGGTTCGAATAAATGGAACGAATTTTTGATGAAAGTGTGCATAATTTAAAAATTTGATTTTTCTTACACGTGCATCTTGAAACCTATTATCCATATAAGTGTGCGTTATTTATGAAATGAATTCTTGATTAGTTTCTCGCGTAACTAAAATTAGGTTTGTGACCAGCATCAATTAAATATCTGTCACACAATTGTAGTGCCATTTTGCAGTTACTGTTTGATTCAGTCGTAGTTCGATTTTAGTTTAGACCAGTGTTTCCCAACGTGGGGCCCACGCCCTACAGGGGGGTAATTTAATAATGAACTCGACACAACTTTAACCCTTTCGCTTTGAGCTATTTAAATGCAATGCTAGATATCGTTGACAAATTTAACAAAACAGAAAATTCTTTTAAAAAATGCTGTAGATAACTATTAGGTATAATTTCGTTTGCCGTTACCAAAATGTCAACTAAGTATTCCCCTGTCGTGGGGAAATTCGGACGTTTCAAAACTCGCTGTTGTTCGCACCTAATTGGTCCAAGTCAACTTCTGTAGGGCTTTACATCATACAGTTGGTGTCAATTTGAAATAAGTGTCCGTCAATTAATCTTTGATTTAACGGATATGTATTGTATAAAAAATTGTATAAAAAGTATGTATGGGGGGGGCATAAAAATTTTAGAAATGTATTGGGTCTGGCCTATAAAAGGTTGGGAAGCACTGGTCTAGACCTTCACAGGGGGTAATGTTAGTTTTACACCGCGTCAACTTTTTCCGCCTTCTTTCAGCCTTCTTCAGCATCAGTGCTTGAACATTCGATTGACAGTAACGTAACAGCCAGAAGTTATATACTAACATTAGTAATAACAGCCGCGAAAGTCTTAAAACTCATCTACACAGGGGATAGTTGATATCTTCTTAGGCACCTTTGTCAGTGGTCCTTGATATCTCAATAACAATCACCGAATTATATTTTGAGACATTTTCAAGATGTTTGCGGGTGGATTATCACCCTGTTTTTTGCTTCCGCGATATCGAAGGTCGAATTTCTAATTTTGAGCATGGGCGGACCTCAAATTACATATTTTAGATCTTTGCGAAAATCTCGACTATGGCAATCGGCCTTTTTTAGTTTTTGGTCAAATCCTACGGATGACAGAGAAAAAAATGGGTGCAATGGTTATTTAATACTAAATATTTAAATAACATAGATCATGTTACTAAAACAAGGGAAGTAATTTATAATTATCGTAGTCGGGAGATTTTTATGTTCGCTTCCATAATTCAAGCCGGGCTCTTTCAAGGTTGTTTGTTTTATTATTATTTCCACTGCCTTCCATTGAAATGATAGTTTTAGTCGAAAGAAGGTGATAATTTAGGTACAGTTAAGGTCCACTCAAATTTTCGAATAAATTAAGAAGACTTACAAAACCTTGAAAAGGGTATATTATTAAAAATATAAATTGCACAGAATTTGAACCTCATTATCCACTGCCTGGACTCTTTCCCGTATGGACATCGCGTTTTCGTCGTCCATATTGCTTTTTAAGGCTTTACTGACCTCCATTTTCCTTTTTTTTCTCAGGCCAGATTTGGGTTGTGGGTTTTTAATGAACCAAAATAAACAAGAATCGATGTGTTGAGGCAGGATGGAAGCTTATCAGATCGAGAATCTGCTTTTCAAGGATGTTTTTCAGTTTCTCGTTTTCCTCTTTCGTGACCTTTTCTTCACCTTCTCGTTTTCCTTTTTATTTGATGACTTAATGAAAGAAAATTGGACAGGAAAGAAGGAAATGAAATGATGAAGACGGGAGTAAATGAGATTATCTACAAATATATTATATAAATATGAATTATTAGGCCTATTATTATTATGTCAATTGTAGGTCATGTTTGTGGAAAAATGTGAGAAGTTTTTATTGCCTTACAGGGAGATGTGTTTGTTTTGCAAAATATATTTTTATACTAAATATAATAATATGATAGGCAAGTGTGAGATGAAATTCTTATTAAATGCATTTTCGGTGGAAATGTGCATCATTTGTATATAGAATTCTTGATAGTGTGAACCATTTACATAATATATACTAGTCAGAAGTGTGCATTACTTATGAAATGAACTCTTCATCAAGCTGTGCGTTACTTTTTGTATAGAAGTTGGATTAGTTCTCGTTTCTTTTAGGCCGAATTCCTAATAGAAGTGTGTATTACTTATGAAATAAAATTTTTCCTTAAGTTCTTCGTTTACTCCAGAGGTTCCCAAAGTTTTTAGACCCCTGGCCATGGTTTTCAGTTTTGGGTGGGCCCCCTGCTTACCTGATATCGATTGTTGTTAGTTTGTTACTGTAGTGAAGTTTAGTGTTCAAAACTTTTAGGTTAAAAACTTAACCTAAAGTTTAGTGTTAAAACCATAAATACTTTTGTAAATAATGTATATGTCTTTATATTATAAGATAGTATAATGTAAGTAAATAGGTACTATCAGTGTATGTTGAGATTCGATACACATTTTCATTTCACGGACCCTTAAATTGTTTTTGACTGACGCAGACCCCTTGCAGGTTGTCATAGATCCCTGGGGGCCGATATAGACCACTTTGGGAATCACTGGTTTATTATTATTATTTCAAAAATTTGACTCGAGAGGTTTAATAGCTATCATAATTATATTGATAGCTGTAGTTCAAAGATGACAAATGCACGTCTTTGAAATTTTTTGGATTTCCTTGCATGACAGTGTGGTCGAAGTCTCAAATGATTAGTTTATTCAGTTCAAGGTTTTCCGTCCTGCTAGCCAGAAGAAAAGCCAAATTCATTATCTTGTCTTATTCTAATTGTAGTCTTGCCTTTTTGCACCGTCATTCTCATTAAATCAACTGATAACTATTTAATTTTAATTTTTACCAAAGTAAATAGAGCAGGAAATAAGAAAAAAAAGTTGGACCACCTTGGGTCCTGCCAAGCCCGACCCTCTGATACTTAATTTTCGGCATTTATACTTATCATCATCAGACAAAATCACCTCTTTGTGTGACGAAGACAAAGTCCTCCTACCATTTTAGAGAGAACGTTTGAACGTGACGGGTGAAATTGATTTTCAGTTGCAAAATGAAGCCATTTCAAAATCCAATTTCTCTTTCTTCAAGTGAAAAACAAAAATCTGGAAATTCAGGTATTTGCGATGAAGTCATCGTAAATTATTATTATAAAAGTTTTTTATTACTTGAGTATAGTATTTACAACGGAAAAAATATGGCGCATTGAGCTAAACGTTATTGTGATTAATTATTCTTGGACGTAACACTGCGAAAGAGGGAGGACTTACCTGGGTGTCGGAACGGGTTGCTTCCAGTCCAGAAAGTCGTTAATTTCTGGAGGATTACGCCTTCTAATAGCAAATCCTACCGATAAATAAACTAATATTAAATTGATTCATTTTTATTTTCCCCTCCGCGTGTGTCGAAAATTTTTCGTTCTGAGTGGAACATCCATTTGTGGAGATGAGAACACGCCGGTGAAATTTTTTTAATTACCAGATTCGCCATTTTCCACTCATAACATCCTTGAGAGGGTTATCAGAGTGTATAAATTTTATCCTTTAGTTATATTTTTTCAATAACTTGTTTTCATAAATAATGCACACTTAATTTCCTTTCCTTTCGTTTCGCTTCGGCCATCTTAGACCTACACTATGGCCAGGTATTGAACTGTCTGGGTTCCTTCTGAGGTACTTCGTCCTAATTTTGCCTTCGAGCAACTCTAAAAGTCTTATTGCGGAAGTCATTGATATACTCCCGTGTGCATTACCTACTTATGAAATGAAATTATCATAAATGAAAAGAGTTGTTCATAATATAATAACATAAATGATGTTAGTATGTTCACTGACCAGAAATGTGAGCCTTGGAGGTATGCTTCAGTCTGGTGAAGAGTTGGTGGGGGTAGGAGAGGTAGTAGAGATCATTAGGATTGAAAGAAGTTATGGGAAGGTGGGGAAAGTGTAGGACTGGAAATTTATGGCCTCATGCGGGATTCAAACTCTGGTCTCCCACACGAGAAACGATGACTCTACCATTACTCCAATCTGATCTCACTGATTAATTGATAGTGACACCGGGAAATCTGTTTATAAAACTATCATTCTGGTTATATTCAAAAGTTGTGCACACTTTTTGAGTGAATTCGTTTCAAAAGTATTGCACAATTATAGTTTTATGTTTTTAATTTTATTTATTAACAAATTTTTCTGGTGTCAAATTTAGTTATATACACACCAGTGAAGTGAATATATAAAAGAAGTTTTTATACAGTGTGAGAACCCTTATACTTAACTTTCTTATCAAGTATATTAAGATAATTATGATTCATTTAGAATGGGGGTATCGTTCCAACTGGAAACCTCCATATCCGCCCCCTTAAAACCTGACAATTCCAGACAGAACGAGGTTAATGACTTTTGTTTGGCTGCAGATCATTTCCTCGCGAAGGACGTTCGACATAATAATTTGCCTCCAGCTATTATTTACTGTCAATATAACTTTTGGTGGCAATAATAACCAGATAAGGCGTGAAAGGAACTTCTTAAGGTGACGTAATCGAAGCCGCACAGCCCACTTCAAATTGAAAACTTCGTCTCTGAGCTCTCTTAAAGATGTGAAAAGTCAAGGTCGAGAAGACGCTGCAATTCATTGTTTGCATTGTTAAGCTCCATCCAATCAAAAGTCTGTCTTCATTTTGATTTAACGTCTGTCTTGATTCACTTTTTTTAGGCCGACAGCCCACGTGAAAGTTTTTTGGTTTGTTTTTCTTCGGTCTACGACAAGTTACTGGTCTAAAAATATTTTACAAATTTTGGCGCCACTTGTGCCGCACCTAAAGCCGGCTAATTGCCAGACTACCGGGGAAAAAATCACGACGCCTCTTTCAGAGACTTTTTATATACGGTAGACTTTTATCTGCAATTAGATAATCGAGTTTTTGCGCTCTCTTAGTTGTAGATTGCTGATAAATTGTTACTTCTTGCAACCCGATTGTGTAGTGGTCTGACCTGATTTATGAAACACTTTGTTTACTTGACAATCGGCAATAGATTCTTGTTTTAAGGATACTCTTTAGTTCTAATCCTTAAATCAAGGTCAAAATTAATTGAACTGTTAGTCTTATTCCTATTTCCCGAAATCGTTTTTGGAAAATTTAATATAAATGCTGCTGTCTTGATATCGGTTCGAATTTTCATTTTCCCTACTGTTGCAGAAATCACTTTGACCTCTCCACTACAATTAAACAAAACTCTCCAATGATTCCAAAAATTTGAATTGAGCGGTGTACTAGCTAACACAATAACATTGCTAACATTGATAGTGACAGCCTCAAAGGCCAAAAAGTTACCAGTGTTTTGTACAAAGCAAAAAATTAATTCAAGGTGTTTTGAGTAATTCTCATTTAGTTAAACACCCATAAATGTTACATAATCATTGAGTAAATTTTTTTTTACTTGAGAATAATCTTTAGTCATTCATTTGAAGAGTATGAATGGATTTTTAGGTATTTCCTATTTAGAATGTAGTAAATAAATTAGTGCTAACTTGAAGTGTTTTCCCAGTGCCTCCCACTGAACACCAGTTGCGATTTTTATGTCCTTTAAAATTTTTTTTTTAATTTTGTAAAAATTATTACAACCCCTAAACGAAGCTAACTTATTGATTGTTTAATGGTGCAGACAAAGTGTTGTTTTTATACAACGTTAAGTATAAATTTATTTATTATAGATTCTTGGTACTCAAGTTTTTTCCTTCCCGGGCCAAATTTCCATTGTGACCATTGCGACTTGGCCACACGACTTACCAAAGAAAGATTTTACAGTCCGGCTTTGACGCATACAGCCCACCCTCAGAGCATCATCTGTATGTACATTTGTCAGTCTGTTTCTGTATGTATTGTCTGTATATTGCCTCATAAAGATATGTTGAGGCAAACAATGTTAACGGTTTCTGAGCACAGGACCCAACATTTTCGTACTGGTCAGGCACTATAGTTCAGACTTAGCAATGAGCCATCGACCTTTCACAAATTTTCACTGAATCGGTTTCCACTGGACCACTCAGTAGAGTTGGATGAGCCGCAGTTTGAGTACCAAGCTCCTTTCTTAGACTTGTGTGACTTGGAATTGTAAAGCTCGTGATTCAAATCAATTTTCCCAGTTTCAAGTAATTCAAATTTCAGTTTTCTAGTAGCATAGAGTGGCAGAATAACAGAATACAGGAGGAAAGTTGAGAAAACAGCAAAAGAAGGAAATTAGACTTAACGGAATAAATGACACACACAGAAATCTTGGATCGAGTAAGAAAAGACAACGAATAGGGACACAAGACACTACAACCAACTACTAGCTTGCTATTAACGTCCAGGCTCGAGCAAGCTAACGAACCGTATATGAAGGTATGTCCCCGGGGGAAGGGATACAAAAAATAGGAAACAGGTTTAATGTCTTTATATAAAAGTGTGCATTACTTTTGAAATGAGATTTACATATAATTGTGCAGTACTTTTGAACTAAGTATAATTTACACTGGAATAAACTCCGACAGGCGGGCTGTTCAAAGACCCAAGACAAAGACAAGTCTTATAAATATGATACAAGACCATAGTTGTAGCCAAAGCTTTTCTCAAAAGACACATTCAGGTACATATCGACGATAATTAAAAAATCAGGTTTTGTCAAAAGCCGTTATTGAAAATTATTATTGGAAATGGCTCATAGAAAGTTGGAGATGAAAGAAAAGAAGGGAAATTTGAATTTGGAGAACGAACTCTTTCAAAATGGCAACTCAGGTACGCGATCATCAAAGAAGGTGTTGTCTTCTAGAATAAAAAGATTCTGCGAATGGGCTTTGACCTTTTATTTTTGAAGTTCACGTTAATCGAAACTCTGAATCGATTCTCGCCAAAGTGAGCGTTTCCATGTAAGACAGAAACGAGAATCAAGTTCCACACAAGAAATTTTCGCTGGCGGGATGGCAAAGTCGCCAAATGCCGCATTTCTGCAGGTGTCCCATTAATCAAGACCGCGAATTTATCTTCCTTTCGGATACAAAAGTCAGAAAATGAAAGATACACTTTGTTATGGGAAAAAAATCGAAGAGAATAAAACAAGGCGAGGTGGTTAATGGTGTTGCGAACCAGGAACCAGATTCGAAATAAATAATTTGAACTAATTAACTCGGGTGTGGTGAGGGAGGATTCTTCGGAGGCCGTACAACTCTCGTTTAAACACTCTTCCAAAGATGGAGGTGTTGGGATTATTTTTCGCTTCCTTCTTCCTTTCTATTTCACACGTTTTGAAAGGAAAATGGACGTGTCTTGTAAACAAGACATCCACAAAGCGATACATTGCAAATACACACAGACAATTACTATATACATAGATATACATGTTACGGTTAAAGAGCGTGAATGTGCACATTCCTTAAATAATCTGCTGGTTAATTTAATTGCTCTCGTCATTTGCGGAGTTAATAGTTTTTCGCAATTGTCTGGGTGATGTGTAAATTAACGGCTTTCTGTGTTGTTGATATTTATTTGTTTGTTTCTCTGATTTCCTTTATTGTATTAATTTGATTATTTGAAAATCGAAAATAAATAAATAATATGTTCCAATAAGTTCTAGTGAGTGGCCCTGTGGAAACCGATTGCTCATTGTTAAGTCTGAACTATAGTGCCTGACCAGTACGAAAATGTTCGGGTTTGTGCTCAGAAACTGCTAACATTGTCTGCCTCAACTTATCTTTAAGAGGCAATATACAGAAGTAGACAACAGAATTAAGACAGTAAACAGATTTACATACAGATGATGCTCTGAGGGTGGACTGTATGCATCGAAAGTCAGACTTGTAAAATCTTTTTTTTGGTAAGTGGTGTGGTCAGTCGTAATGGAAATTTGGCTCGGGAAGGAAAAAGTTTAAGTACCAAGGTGTCAATCGAATGATAGAGGACGTTGCTGTGGTTCCGGCATAGATCTTATACTCACTTTAACAAATTTCTAGTGCAGATTATCTAGATCAGTGAGTCTTTTTGGCAGCGGGTCATCAACCATATTGTATTAAGCAGGTGTTTCTCTCACGAAAGCTTAAAAAATTGCTCCTTCGATAAATTTAAATTTTGTTTAATAAGTTTTCCGACCACTGACCTAGAGAATCTGCTTATTATTTAAATCAGCTATTCCCAAAGTGGTCTATATCCACCCCCAGGAGTCTATGACAACCTGCAAGGGGTCTACGTCAGCCAAGAACAATTTACGGGGTTCATAAAGTAAAAAATGGGTGTCCACGATAGTGGATCTCAACATACACTAATAGTACCTACTTAGTTTATTTTATGTGTTTTTACTTTAAGGTTTTAACACTAAACCTCACTACAGTGTGAAATTTACAAAAATCAGGTAAGTAGGGGGTCTACCCAAAACCGAAAAACACGGCAAAAGAGTCTACGACACAAAAGTTCGGGAACCTCTGATGTATATACCCGAAGAACTTGAGTGATTCTAGGTCTCACATCTACAAATCCATAGAATTGGATTCAACTGATATTGAACGCAGGAACAATAGAATTTAAGATTTCCATGTGTTAAGTTCCTCACCATTAAAGCCATTACAGGTGATGATAATGTGTCTCTTTATCTTTATGACTCGCGTATGAATGGCCTTGCCAAATGTCATAATGTTCTTCGTATTAAGCTTTAAGGTCAGTCTAAAATATCACTAATCGCGTTCGGTGTTGAAGTTTAAATATGTTTTTATTTTTTCCTTTTGGTGCAACGATGTTCTGAAATGTTGATGATCTTGAAATGAGATTTTTATTTTGTTTCGGCCATTTTTGCAGACTGAGGTAAAAATTTCTGGTTTTTGGAAACCGCACATGTACACTTTTTAGGCAAACCGCTTTGTCGTTTTCAAATTAAAAACCAAATTAATTTCCACGATTTCAAGTTTGTCACGCCGCCATTTTTATATTTAAATGAATCTACTTCCTGAAGAGTTAGTCGTTAAAAAAATCTTTTTCTAAGTGAAACTCAAGTAAATTTGAGAGAAATAAGATTTCGTCACTCGGTCTTGTTTATATTCCACATGGCATCACTCCAGTTTCGTAACGATTATTGGTGTAAACCCATTGCCCTGATTAAGTATTAATAAATAATCATGTAATAATATATATGGAAAATATATTAATCGAAAAATAAATTTCTTTTTTTTAATTCAATTTTATTGATTTCAGTTGGTGATTGGTCATGACGACCGAAGGTGCAGTAGACATTTCATTCATACAGGATGAAGACGTACTTCGCCGACTGGTAAGTTTAGTATTGTCAGCAAATCAAGGTTTTTAATTCCTCGACTTAATGTCTTTTCAAGTTGAAACAAGTACCCCCGTTGAGGATTTATAGCCATCCACACCAGAAGTTCGTTACTTGTGCCACTTTTTAAATGGCCAGCATGAGTCTGGTGGAAACGGGTGGGGTGAACAACTGGAAGTTCCTTTCAGCCAACAGGTTTGAGGAGACTTCACAAGGCGATACACGGTGGTCCAAAATTTTCAAATCCTTTTGTCTGAGAGATTCTTGGTTTCTGGAAAAAATCGTTTTACAAAATACAGTTAACGTGAACAAATCGGGTTTCAAATGTTTTCTTAAGCTGAGTTTGTTTTTCTAGGTGTGTCAGTAACGATGTCACCTAATAAAACATTTTATATTTTTGTGTCCGCTCTTTAAATGTTTTCCCGAAGTTCTTTCAGCCTTTTGTAAACGCCCATAACATAACATTCGACCTTGAGAGTTCCTTCGTTTCGCCATTTTTATGGACTCTCGGTACCTGGTAAACTCCCAGAGATGAGGATAAGAATTATATTTAAAATTCGTATTGAACATATCCCGATTGTGTTTGTTGGAAAAGGTCGTCATACTCCATACTCGGATAATGACAAGCCAACGATGAATCACTTAGAATACCAGTTTTTTGATTGTGAGGCTGTGACGACGCGGTACGAGGACTGCCCACGGTAGGAGCAAGTTTTTGTCGAGAATGAGGGGGCGCTCTGGAACTTATTGTATCTGGTAAAGTTATCTTACAAAGTCATCGAAACGTGTGGTGGACCCACACTTCACAACAATATCACCACATTCGCCGTTTTTACTTACGCAAAACTAATCGACATCAAAATGGCTTCTGGTTGTGTACACCTATTTTCATTATTGGTTTCTCTGTTAAGGAAGTTTCTTTTTTATTATTCTATAAATGACTTTGAGAAAAGTAATTTCGTTCTTGTTAGTATTGGTTGGGGTCTGTAAAGATCGATTCGCCCACGTTTTTAGTTTCTCAACAACACCGAGAAAACAGTTTGAGTGAAGTACTTAAGAGTTGACCTAAATAGAGGACATGGATCTCGAGCCTTTGTAGGTGATGTTTGATTCCTAAATATCGTATCGAGCCTTGAAAGTAAAGTCAAAGTCTTTTCCTCTTAAAAGTTTGATGAGTATATAGTATTTCCCGTGTCTAGGAGGCATATAGGGCCTCGACAAATGTCCTCCATTTGTCCCTGTTGCGCGCTAAGCACTTTGATTGGGACCGAAGGCTCAAGTTTGGATAGCTCAGCAGCTATCATTGACCTCCTCGAACCTCTGGGTCTTCCTCTCCGGAGTTCCACGGCTTGGTGACATATCTCTTTTGCGCCGTTCCTTAAGGTGTGTCCAATCCCAATAGTTGTGTGTTGAAAATTAAGGAAACCCAGAAAGCAGTTCAGGCAACAGCAGACGATTTTATGGAGTATAAAAAAGCGCGTAGACATAATTAAACGATTTGTGAACTGTTTTAA
The DNA here is from genome assembly GCA_016920875.1 of Columbicola columbae. Taxonomy (NCBI): domain Eukaryota; kingdom Metazoa; phylum Arthropoda; class Insecta; order Psocodea; family Philopteridae; genus Columbicola; species Columbicola columbae. Next base: position 12,938,500 of record JADMLL010000002.1, read on the forward strand.
TTAAATTTTCGTTAATAAATTGTTGTGTTAGTCTGTTACTGTTCGCACGGATAAATTTTTATTTGAATCAAAGAATGAAATCTCGATTCAAGTTCAAGTAGTTAATTAAACAAAAGAGTGTTTTAGCGTTCGAACTTGCTTAATATAAACGGAAAGTTGTTTTCAAAAACATCATTTACACTCTTCACTAAATTAAACATAAAACAAAAAATAATTTAATTAGCAAAATTTCGGAAGTTAGCTAAAGAAAAATGTTTTTTTGTCAGTCGTTAAAAACCGCATAAATGCAAACTGGCTTCGCCTTATTAAGACTACTCGAAAAGTTTTGTCCTCTCTTTCATTCGAAAGAATAAAAAAATAATAATTAAAAATCTTTAGCAGAAGACATCGTAGGTTGTCGAGGAAAATAATCTCCGGACAAAAAAATAACCAAATTAACTTTCTCTTCCTTTTGAAACTTTTTTTGGATGTTCTTTACCAGTTTTGTTGTGGTTTCCTGCTGTGGGTGGTTGGGCTCGCGTGGGTGTGTCGATGCTATCAGAAAACAATTCTTGTGGGTGAACCACGGCTTTGGAATTGTTTTTGGACCTGACAACACCAAATTTCTTCGGGTTGTTTCCAATCATTTAAAAGAATTGTTCTAAACTTTGGTAATAGGCTTAGACATATTTGTTGAAATGAATGATGGACGACGAAAGTTTGGTTTTGGTGCGTTGGAAGGACCCAGTTTCATTCTTCCTTTCTTCCTGGTGTCTTAAAGTGTGTTATCTGTCGTATAGCCACAGCTCTTTTGATGTTTTATTATTAGTACAGTTAGATGATAAGGGAAATAAAGCCTAGTGCCAAGTGAAGTAGCGTTTAACAAGGTCATCTCGAGTTGGTGAGACAAAAATGGAATAGAATCGTAAGCTTATTTCATAAGTAATGCACACTGTTAGGAAGAATTCATCTCAAAAATCTAATAAACTGATCCCTGTTGAGCTATATTTACAAATTTGAAACTTAATTTGCTGTTGTCTTTGATCCTCATCCTTTTACTAATTCTCGTTGAAAGGTTCTTTAGTGTTCATACTAATTCCTGCCATCTTTTATTTACTACCTCAACCTAAGACGTCTTAAACGACATACACCACTTCACAGACACTCTTCTTTTAATCAAACCTCCTCTTCTACCTCTTCCCATATAGCTCCTGCCTTCCTTGGGCTTCAACCAAACCGTTTTTGGGGTTAAGACGCTGATCTGCTTCTCAGACATAACCCATCAGAGCTATGGGGTCTCATACTTGGTGGTAGTAAACCACTAGTCTTTACTACCTAACATTGACTGATGAACAGTCTCTCTATTAACTACTACCTCGTGGGGTAGATAATAACGGAGATCCGAGAATAATTTTGGCAGTTGGATAAACAGACTCTTGAATCTCTTCTGTAGTTTCCAATCCACCCAAACTCGAATCCTTCAAACCTCCGCTTTCCTAATTAAAAATAAATCAGTGGAAGGAAAGAAGGAAGTCGTTATCCCGAAAAGAGTGTCACTTTTTTTGACAAACGGACAGGTACCTCACTCACTTTCTACTGAGTAGGTTAAGAAGGCAAGAAAAAAAAGGCCATCCATGATTTTTTCATACCTGTTACAACAAGACTGAAAGTTCTTCCTACGCATAATCGATCCACGTATCAATTCATACATGTCCAATCCCACGCTGCCTCGTGAATTTTTTTTTCTTTTTCGTTTTTATGGGTTAATTTCTAAGGTGATTCATATATAAGCACCCGGTATAATTATTATTAATAAAAACTTCAATGGATTTGGTATAGGCGTGCGTTGAAATTAATTTCATTTCGAAATTCTCACTTCCTGGAAAATTGATTTTTCCTTAAATCAAATGAATAATTCAACTCCGGGATTTATCTTTAAATAGTTAGGCGCGTTCGTGACGGAGAGATAAAACAAAAAGAAAACTCTGTGTTAGTTGCCAGGTTTCTATTTAACCGAGCTTCTCGATAAGTAGTAGGAAGAGGGATAATGTTATTCATTATTATTTATTTATTTATTTATTTCTTCAGTTATTTATTATTATTATTTCTTTCCCTTCCACCAACCCCTGAGATATTTATTGCGTTTTGAATTTTGTGCGGGTTTGTTAGACTGTATCATTATTAACTGTACATTAGTTAGGGTGTTAATAAAATTCAAATTTCTCACTTAGTGTTAAATAAATAAAATGATTTATGAACCAGATAAAGCCTTTAGGATAGTGTAACCTCCTTCGGTATTGCACGTCATTTGTTTGTGTCACTCGTTTTCCCTTTGCCTAGGTAACTGCGTTCTCGTTCCTTGAATGAATTCCATTCCACACGATTTTTCAAAAAAAGTCGTATCCACTCCTCCACTTATCGAGGGCCTTCGAAGGTGTCCTCTGGTTTTGGCCGTTTCAAGATTTGTTTAGGTCATTTGAGTTTTTTGAAACCATTTCCTCTTTCTTCTTGGTTCACTGTCTTCTCATTTCTCGGCTTTGTTTCTTTTTTCTTGTACACCTGTACCTGAGTTCTTGGTCTTGGCTCAAACTTACTATTCAGACTCAAATCCTTTAGTTGTTGTTTTCATGGGAGGGCTTGACTTTCTAACACACTGCTTCTTACAAGACCTGATGTCTGTGTTGTAGTCCCCCGAATCGGAGAGGACCTTCCTTTTGGATGGGCCTACGTTTTTAGTGGTCTTAGGAGTCTGGTAGGTTTCATTCGTACTCCTACTCCTCCCAATCAGTTAAGTACAGTGGTACCTTGAGATACGACATGAAATATTCCAAAATTCACATCAAAAATTTGAGATACGAATTTGGGTTGTGCGATAATTGCATAGGTGACTCCTAAATTGCAAAACCTTCGCTCAACTTTCCTGCCGACGCTTTGAGACACAACTCTTTTGACATAAGATCACAGAACGAATTAAATTCGTATCTCAAGGTACCACTATATCTGTTTTATTATCCAGTGTTTATTAGACTTCTTTTATCTATCCCACTGAGGTGTCTGAAAATTGAGTGTCTATTCGTTAGACATATATAAAAACGCGTCAGTGCGTCCGGTGATTATAACCAAAAAGGACTTTACTCTGACAATTACGTCCACATAAATAACGAAATGTTTTTATAGCAGTTAAATAGACATTAAAAATTTTTACTGTAAATATAATTTTGTTTGTTGCCCTTGCAGTCGTGCGGCAAGCCCAAATTTCAAATCAGTTTAAATGGATTGACCTTGGCAGTGTCTGATCCTATTAATAATAAAAAATTATAATTAATATTTGTTTTTATGTAATTTATCTGGTATATATAATTTTTTATTCGAAAGGAATAAACAAGAGCTTGAGGCCGTTTCTCGGAATCAATCTTCAACGTTTGTGGATTTAATAATGTGAATATACCGATTGTTTTTATTTATATATATATATTATGCGAATGAGGACTATATATAATATGAACAATGATGATCAAGGTGTCGATTCGTGCTGTAGTAGATGAGGTTATGTTGTCGTTAATATTGTGACAGTCTTAGGTGTGACAAATTGTAATTAGTACACTTTGTTCATGATGCAAATTTTAACAAAGAATTCTTTCAGAAGAGAGTCTTTTCATTAGTAATGCACACTTTGTAGATAAATTTATTTTAAAAGTAATCGACGATGTTAAAAGAATTCGTTCTGTCGTTGGAACTGTTGTTGAAGGAACACATGTTAGACGGCTTCAATTAAGAGGTCTTGTTTGTTAGATATTCATCACGAAAACTTTTTTTTATATTGAAATAGGAAAAGCGTAACTTTAAATTCGCGTAAAATGAGACCTAATTGTTCAGCGATTATTTTCAATCTTTTTTGCATTATTAGAAGGATAGAGAATCAGTAAGAGAAGAACTCTGGGTCTAGACAAGGAGAGGAGGGAGCATAGAAGAAGGTATACATAGAGTTATACAAGCATCTCCCCAGAATCTCAGAAGCATAACACCTGAGTAGAATGGGCACAGGAAGACTATAAATATGATCTTCCAGTACTTTCTGAAGAAGAGGACAAGACTGTAGTGGTTCCTAGAGACGGAAAAATATCTCAAGGAACTGGGAATCACGCAGTAAGGCCTTAAACAGGATGAAGAACAAGAAGGAGTCACAGAGGTTTCTGCCGAAAACTAGGCTGAAGACAGTAAAACGTGGTCCGAGGAGAGAAAAGAGCTCAGAGCTAATGTTGTGGCTCCATCTTGTTCTTCATCCTGTTTAAAGCTTTTGCTGAGTTCCTTGAGATATTTCTCCGTCTCTAGGAACCACTACAGTCTAGTCTTCTTCTTCAGAAAGTACTGGAAGATCCTATTTGCAGTCTTCCTGTGCCTATTCTACTCAGGTGTTATGCTTATGCTTCTCTTCCTCATCAAGATGGTGGAGTATTGGAGTAGGCGAAAGTAAGAAGAATAGACCTAGAAAGACTGATTAGTAAAATATAATTCCTGTAAAAATATTTCTGGGACAATAAGATCTGAGACTCTAGGAATCAATCAAAACAACTATAAGTGTGGGACACAATGGATAGGAAACTGGAACAACCAGGTATATGATCTAAACCCAAGACAGGAAGATGGTAGTTTGGCGAAGGACAAAGTGTACACAAAGATGGCTGACACGGGGAGGAACAAAATCAATAAATCGGAACTAAATAATAATGATGATGATTAAGAAGAGCATGGCTAGAAACCAAAAATAGAAAAATAAGTAGGATCGGAGAAAATGGAAGAAAATAAATAAATCAAAACTTATTTAAATAATTTATTCAAATTATTAAAATGATAAACATGCCATCGATGATTTTCGAAATCACGGTAACGAACAACAATAAGACTTGACATCTACTTAAAGGTGGGTCCCTCAAACATATTTGACAATTTTACCAGAATCTGACAAAAACTGCGTTGTCACACTTGGATTTTGCTTTCCTTTTCTCTCTCTCTCTCCTTCCTCTTCTTCTCCATCTATTCTTTATCTATTCAACTTCCCACACTTTCTGCCTCTTTCGGTTTTCAAATAAAAAAAAAGTCACTGAAAACGTAATTTATATCTGTCAAATATTTTTTTTTTTATAATTTGCATTTTCAGGCTCGGAGATATACATTTTTTAAATATATATTATTTAAGAAGAAATTCCTGATCCTGAGAATTTTATTAATTCGTAGATTGTCGTTTTTATTCTATTTTATTTTTGTTTAGTTTCAAAAGTTGTAGATGACCTTCAAAGAAAGAAGAAAATGTCTTTCGGTTTGGTGATAGTAGTCGTGGTGAACGTTCCTTCGTTCGTTCGTTAACCGCTCGTTCTCAATCGAAATTTTCGTTCCTTCTTTCCCAACAATCCTAAACCTGGATTTTATTTTTAATCGTGGCAGAAGATAAATTTCTTTGCTCGTGTCCCCTCTGTCTTATAACCCGAAGCAGGTGAATAAGAAGTTGGCGATCCTGTAATGAAACTTTTTGAAAGATTTTTCATTAGTGATGCACAGTTTCCTGAAGAGTTGGTTTTGGACGTAATTTACACATTTACTGAAATACATGTCATAAATAATGCACACATTTATCAGGATCCCGTTTCAAAATTAGTGCACACTTTTATTGAGGTTTCATTTCATAAGTATTGCACACTTCTATCGAGATCCCGTTTCAAAAGTACTGCACACTTTTATCGAGATTTCGTTTCAAAAGTATTGCACACTTTACTTGTGATTTCATTTCATAAGTGCTGCACACTTCTATCGAGATCCGTTTCAAAAGTACTGCACACTTTATCTTTTCAAAATTAGTACACTTGAGAACCCCTTTCAAAAGTATTGCACACTTCTACGAGATTTCGTTTCAAAAATAATGCACACTTTTATCGAGGTTTCATTTCATAAGTATTGCACACTTTAATTGCGATTTCATTTCATAAGTACTGCACACTTTTGTCAGGATTTCGTTATAAGAGTAATGCACACTTTTGTTAGGACCTCATTTCAAAAGTAATGCACACTTTTTTTCAACAATAAAATCCAAACACAGTGCTCAAAAAGCTACGAAGAATTTTCTCTACTTATGTACATACTTCATGTTTATTAAAATTTCAAAATTTTAATAATGTTCCCAGCAAATAGAACTAACAGTTACAAATTTGATGAGTTTATTACGATACCAACCGCATAAAAAGTCAGAACGATCACGAAGTAGCACTTCGAACTGTTTCTCTCAGTGTAAAAATCCAAAATTGTTCTGACTTTTTTTACGCGGTTTGTAATAAACCCATAAATACGTAACTGTGACTAACGGCCGACGATCTTAAACGATCTCATTCTCAATAAAATTTATTCTACTACAACCCAACAAAGCTTTCCTTAACTTTAGACAGTCCATCAAAGATTGCTGACGATTTTTTTTAATACAGTGGTGTCAAACTCAAAACCTAACTTGGGCCAAAGCACCAATTTTACTTTAAGTGGGCCCCAAAAAATCAATGTTCTTAGAAACAAGTATTTTTATTTTGAATAATACATTGTAAAACGCAAATATAAAGTTAAATTATTGTTTAGAATGACTCGTATAGTTTATAAATAAAGTATATTATAATTTTATACTGCTGCTTTCGTTTGTAATTTACATTTAATTTTATTTTTACTTTGCGTCGGATATGTTTACAAAAAAATGTTCATCTGGGCCCCGGTTTGACTTCCCTGGTTAACGGATTCTATGGTAGTACATTATAACGTTTATTTACTCTATGATTAAGTTAAAAGATTTCACTCAGACGGCAAAATGATTGCGTCAAACAACAAAATAAAAGAAAGAAAAAAGTTGTCTCTTATGAAAACATTTAATTTAAATTTTCATTTCATTTGGCGTCTCCATTATTAAACTATCAGCAAAAGATATAATCAATATCATATGAAAAACAGGTTGTGAAATGTATTGATAATAATAATGATGATGATGACATCAACCTGGTGAAGACAAAACCCAAAACTTTCGAAAATAAATTAATTCAAAGACACAATTAATTAGGAAGAAGGAAGAAAGTTCACAAAATGGCAGGACTTTACTGTTTTAATTTCCAGCCAATCAGGAACCGAGTTTTGTCTTGGTCACTGGCTACCGAAAGGGTTAAAAGTTTGGAATTTGCCGTCATTTAAACCTCTCAATTATTTTTGGAGTAAAATGGCGGTAATTAAGAGAACCGAGTTGTAAATTCAGCAATAATTATGGCAAGTTAGTCTTGTCATAAATCCTTCGTGAATGAGAGAGAGAGAGAGAGAGGATCGCCCATGCAAATTTATCGCCAATACTCGCGAGTACCTTTGTGCACTTCAGTTCTCGAGGAGATGTTGATTGGCGTGGTCGTCTTAAAGAAAACCTGTACCCGTGTGTAGATCTTCGATATCCTATACGTAAATATTACGTCGTAGGCCCGAGATTATGGTCGGCAGTTGGTAGTTCGCGGATTTGTTTTTCTTCAATATTTCGCGTTCGGTTCTTTTTCTTCTTCTTCTTTTGATTTTTCTTAAAAAGTTTTTCTTTTCTTGAAAAAAGTGTGCAGAGTGTGGTGTTGTGAAGGAGAAAAAAAAATTTTTTTTCGCAGCGGACTTTTCACGGATTAATTGTTTACAGTCGGCGCAAAGTCTATCTGGAAAGGTTAGTCTGTTGGAAAAGTTTTTAACGAATTTCAGTTATCGATAAAAAGAGAGGAGGCCATATTTTTAATATAAATTATATTATATTAATTATTACTTATCGTCTCTCGCATTAAATGAAAGTCTAAATTACCTTTTTACATTCTCGCGAAATGAATTTTCTTGGTTTCACATTTTAAAAAAATAATTTTCGCCAGAATCAGGTACATTGAATTTAATTAGAAGGAAAGTACCTGAGACTTTTGAAAGTAATTTGAAAGCTTCTCAAAATTTATTTTTTAAACATGTTTTCCCTCGTTTTGGTTTTTGAAAATTTGAACCAGGAGGCGTCAAATTCATTTAAGTATCAGCCAATTTAAAGGAAATAGTTCAGTCGGGGCCACAGAAGTTATAAAAGTTTCTGTTGTAGTTTAATTTCGAATTTAGGATTGAGGGACTGCGATGGGGTTATGAAATCTTAGTATGTTAGTATATATTAATATTTATGTGTAGTATTGTCTCCATCTTTCATTTCCTCTCTTCTGTATGCAGTTTTGTGGTTTAGTTTTAGATCACCGTGAACTGTTTAAGCTTATCTCGCAGCCACTAGTTTCGCATAAGCCTCCTGTTTTAATTCTCTATAAAAGTGTGCAATACTTTTGAAACGGGATCTCGATAGAAGTGTGCACTACTTTTCAAACAAAATCATGATATAAATGTGCAATACTTTTGAAACGAAATCTCGATAGTTGTGTGCATTACTTTTGAAACGAGATATCGATAAAAGTGTGCAATACTTTTGAAACAAGTAGAAGTGTGCAATACTTTTGAAACGAGATCTCGATAAAAGTGTGCAATACTTTTGAAACGAAATCTCGATAAAAGTGTGCAATACTTTTGAAACGATAAAAGTGTGCAATACTTGAACAAATTGAAACGAAACTTTTGAATAAAAAGTGCGCATCACTTTTGAAACGAAATAATAATAATAAGTGTGCAATACTTTTGAAACGAGATCCTTTTAAAACGAACCCTTCAACACAGTGGCGGATCTATTACTCTTCAAAATCACTAAACACATTTTTAATACCGCGGCAAAATTTCAAAGATTTTAAAGCACCGCACCTTCTTCGCCTAAAAAAAATAATCAAACAAGACAAAAAAGAAAACCATTCATCTTTTTTAAAGATGTCTGACGAACCTGAAAACAAAAGTTATATCCTTAAATAATACCTTAAAATTAGCACGTTTTAAACACGAATCACAAAAATTTTCTTTTAAATTTTAAATGTCTTGTTGAGCGAGAACAAAAAACATTTTTTTTCTACCTTCTGGCGTGATCTAGGTTCGTTGAAGGTGACTACAATTAACAAATAAAAATTTTCGAGAGGAAAAAAAAAGTCGTCCAGGTACGTTTTCAAAGCCAAACCCGTTTTCGATGGCGCTTCTCTTTGCGAAACGTTTCCAAGGGAAAGTAAAGCCAGCTGGAAGAAAAATTATGTCAGCATAAAATCGGTCGTAAATGTGAGTCGCCATTTTTATTTTTTTCCTGGTTTGGAGTTCCTGGAATGTTTTTTGGGGGTTTCGGAAGAAGTTTGAGTGAAAGGTTGGTAGGTGTGACTGATTTTTTGGAACTCAAATTAGTCTTGTTATCTCGGTTAGGATTAATTAGCAAGTAGATTGCCCGCTAGTTACCGGTCGGTCAAAACTATTACAGCCACCTAGCTTAAGATCATTAGTGTTATATAAGGAGACGTTTGGAATGATGGAGGACAAGTACTTGGAGACTGCAATGGTTTGTGTAGGAGTTTGCCGCCCTGTTAGGCCTTTGCCGAAGTTATTAATTGACTTTGAGGACGAGTTCAGTGGACTTTGACATGAGTAAGAGGAAATACACTACGACAAAGAATGAAAATGTCGGCTTGATTAGTTAGGTTAGCTTTTGGCTGTGTCAGATTTTGAGTGCCGCAACAGTGGAAACTCTTGCCTCGAACGTTTCGTCTGCTTTTCTGCGAAAACGGAGATTCGAAGATGAGAGAATTGGGTTATAATAATATGAAGCGATGGGTTAGGTTTTAGATTTTGAGGTTGGCAATAGTGTTAGTTAGGTTAGCTTCTGGCTGCGAATCCTCCTTCTCTTTTTCTTGTAAGTCTTAACCCGAAGGATGCAACATCAGGACCACGGACGAGTCAAGACGACGCAAAGCTGAGGACTACCAGACAGTGATGCCTTCTTCACGGGCGGGTCTTCATCTTCAACAGCTCAGGGAAAAAGCCTACGCTGTGTCACTAATCAACCTTATTTCATTTTCATTCTTTGTCGTAGTGTATTTCCTCTCACTCATGTCAAAATCCACTGAACTCGTCCTCAACTCGGCAAAGGCTTAACAGGGCGGCAAACCCCTACACAAACTATTGCAGTCTCCAACTGCCGTTCGAGGCAAGAGTTTCCACTGTTGCGGCACTCAAAATCTGACACAGCCTAATAGCCAAAAGCTAACCTAACTAACACTATTGCTAACCTCAAAAATCTAAAACCTAACCCATCGCTTCATATTCTTATAACAACTCTCTCATCTTCTATTACCAACCTCACAAATCTAAACCTACACTCTGCCTGAGGCTTATATCTATCTAGACAACTCTCATCTTCGCAGACGAAACGACCGTTCGATGCAATAAATCTCCACTGTTGCGGCACTCAAAATCTGACACAGCGTAACACCCAAAAGCTAACCTAACTAACACTATTGCCAACCTCAAAATCTAAAACCTAACCCATCGCTTCATACTCTTATAACCCAACTCTCTCATCTTCGAATCTCCTTTCCTGTATCACCGATCAATCCGACTTTTATTGCTCTTACGACTTGATTTTTTTTATGCGTCGTATAATAAAACATAAAAACGCCTCCAAACCAATTATGAATAACTTTCAGTTTCATCTTGAATGGAGTGTCAAGCCTTTATCAATGTGGAAACTGTGAGAAAAGTTGGAGTTTCGTAAAGCATATTCGTCACTTGTCCCAGTTAGTTAAAACTATTAATTATGTCCTTGTTATTAAATATTAAATTGATTCTGAGAAAATGGTTAAATGCCAATCGGCACATGGCAAACCCTCTTAATTAATGCAGGGAGATGAGAGTCGGAGATAAGATTTGCTAACAGCAGACGATTTTTATTCGTATTAGAGTCATAGAGAGTGTGAACAGTGTTTGAGGGTTTTGCTAATTGGGGCCCTTTGGATTTTCATTGAAATTGTTTTGAAGTTAAAGGAGATTTTAGTGGAAGTATTTATTAACGGAAGTAGTTGAATATAACTTTATTTGTTATTAAAAATGTTTTGAAATATGATATTAATATTATATATATAGCAATCGAGTCGGATTGTTTAAAAAAGTATCCATGAAGCTGTATAAATAATGAACTGCTTTCTTGAGTAATTAGTTTAATAAATAATGCACACTTATAAGTAGAAGGTTGAGGGCCTTATTTTTTAAGTTGCTATAAATTTTAGACTTCATTTTTGAGGTTACTACATCAGGCATATTTTAACTAAACTGAGTACACAAGAAGCGAATATTTGTTAATAAATATCAAAAACAAAACTGTGCATTATTTTTGAAAGAAAACGTTTAACCATGACTCGATTAATCCGATGAAAAAGGAAAGTCAATAAGGAATAGGCGAGTCCTCGCTCTATCACTCTCTATGACTCTCAACTCGCATCACCTGCTGTTGGCTGCACTGCTTTCCGATTGTGATGTTATAACGAACTCCATATTCCGACATTCTTTTTTTGGAAACATTGTTCTTTTTGTGTGATTAATAATACCAGACAGTATCACGTGGTTACCAAACGCCATTATCTATTGCCTCATTCATTAATAATTTTGAAAGTCCTTGTTGGATTATCTCTTCGAATCATTTTTTTTTCCCATCGAGAGAAACAGGAAAATGAAAATTAAAAGAGCGAGAGAGAATTGAATTGAACGTGGATTCGAAACGAATGGAAAACACAATCCCTCGTTTCCTGTTTTATCGTTAGCGGACACAATTCACCATAACGACATAAACTACATGCCAAGGTTATCGAGGCAGTTGTTTCGAGCTCAGGTCCAAAAATAGTCGATATTTTGCCACTACGGGTGTCTGAAGTAGGTTCGAACCAAAACCAAACCGACCGGGTCCTACCAAGTTAAGCGCACGAATTAAAAGTTTCAACATCTTTAAAGGTACGGACATATTTCGAACAAATTATTCAGGTTCAGGACGTAGAAAGAAAAATGAAAAAAAAAATGTTTTCACCGCACAAGAACATAAATTTTGCCTTTTATCGTTGTATCTTAATGTCTTGAGCAATTAAATTTGTCGGGAAAAAATCTTTTTTCGGTAAAATGTCTTCCATTTCCTTCCAGAGGTGACCGTGTTTACACAGAGTTGTCGTCTCTTTTTGTTCTTCCTTTTTAATTAGTAAAAGGTTAGTCGTTTTGGGTTTCTACCGCTTATCTTATGAGACTAACTGATTTTTCATATTTTATGTTATTGAAAGAAACTCATATCGACAAATATGATGACTTCTACCGCTCACGTGATGCTATAATCCAACGCCCAAGCTACTGTCACTTGTGACGTTATGTTGTTGTTTCGCTCATTTTTGGTCTATTTGCTGCTGTCGAAATTTGTTTCAATTAAATGACCAAAAATCAGTTTCATTCAAAGTTGAAGATAACTCCAGTGCTACCAACTTTTAATTCCACTGATGAAATTAGTTACTTAGCTTTGTAGAGATTTTAGCTTAATTGCTGTCATTCAAGGTGTATGTCATTTTATAATTCAGACAAGTCATTATTTGAAATGTAAGAAGATAGATAAATGTGTTTAATTTATAACGGTAAAATAATCATTTTATATTATTGTAAAACTATGTTTTGAATTTTAAGAAGACAGTATGAATAATATTTTTGATTTTTTGAAATATTGCAGTTATCATTTTTTGGTTTTTAATTGGAAAATGGGCACCAACAGGGGGCTTTTAAGTTTAAACAGTATTTTTCGTTCTGAGTGTAATTAATGCGTGTGAAAAATTTGTTGGAAATCCGTTTAAGCGTTTTGATTTATGCAGGAACACACACAGAAACAAACAAAACAAGTTTTCTGTTAAATATATGTAGAGATTAATAACATGGTTTTGCGTTTTTCATTTCAGTGGCAAGACACAGAGGACTTTTCGCGAAAGAAGGAAATCCGAGCTCGTATGTACAAACTGCGAGAACAGCGCCTGAAAGAATTTTATACAACCGGTGAAGTTTTATCAGACGTACAAAAGGCAACGCCGCAAAAATCCGAACTCGAATCGACTAATATCATTTTGGAGAAACACACGTCGAATCCATCAGAAGCAATGACGCACACCAACTCAATAAAGGATTATGATTTTATGACGATGAAGTCGAAGGAAATTCGCGATTCCGAGTCACCGACCCGGGATTACCAGATGGTTCAAAGGAACAGAGGAAACGATAGCCAGAGTTACTGGAAAGTGGAATCATCCAGTCAAAGCTATCAAGCAGTTGGAACGGACGGGCAGTATCAAGTGGCGAGTCAATCTCATCACAGGAATATGGCTGGAGAAAACGATAGAATCACCGCCAACTCCGCGTATTCTTCGGAAAATAGATCTGTCATCGATAGAAACGGAGATGTTAAAGTTATCAGCTCTCGAGAGTTTGATTCTTCCGGTCGTGAGGTATCACCCTACGGATCGTCGAGGACATCTGATGGACATACTACGCATAGAGGCTTGAATCAAAGCGAAATGGTTCAGAACATTGGAAACTTGAATGATGATAACGTTCGCTATATCGATGATGGTGAGGGAGGACAACTTGTGTGCAGAACTTCTGGATCAAGAAGTTCTGAAACCAGAGTTTCTTCATCGAGTCAAGTTCACAGATCTTCCGTCCAAACTCAAAAATGGTCTTCAAGTTCACGAACATCCTCCAGCACCATGTCATCTTCCAAAGGTGATACTTTCATTCAGCAGGGAGGCGATTTTGATTCTCTCGGTAGTGGTGGTGGAAGTAGAGAAATTGTCTACTACACTGAAGAATATCCCGGTGACAAAGTAAGAGGATCATCCAGTGAAGGTCGTTCAGTAAGCGAAGTATCGAAGCGAAGTGGTGTTGTAGAGGTGAAGAAAACCATAATTCGCGGAGGAAAAGTTATAACAGAAACAGTCACCTACGTGGATGGAAAACCGATCGATGGAAACCTTCCAAGAGAATCACCGAATGCCGGAAACAGGAAAAGTTCTCCGACGGAAACTGTTACGGTGATTCGGGGTGGAAAACTCATAAAAGAAACCGTGCCATCTAAGAAAGACGATAACGTCAGACGTGTCACCACCGATTCGCAGAAAACTTCCACCGTTGACAGCTCTAAAAGAAGCTCAACTGAGTCTTTCATTGCGTCTGAGAAAAGATCTACTGAGAGACAAAATGTTGAGAACAGAGAAAGTTACGTCAACCAAAAAACCGATCAACCTGACACTGATTCGCAACATTTGAGAGAACCGTATGACGATGATGAACCTCAAAGACGAGAGCCACAGTTTGTCAATCAGAATAACATTCCACCAAAAACTGTGACCGTCATTCGTGGCGGTAAAGTTATAAAGGAAAAAGTGCCCTCCGATTCTGAGCTTACAAACGAAATGATAAAACACGAATCATCAGTGACCGAAAGGTCGAAAACTCAAAAAAGTTCGAGAACAAGCTACACTCAGAAAAGCACATCAGAAACCAGTGAAAGAACCTCTGAAAGGTTCGAGAGAGACGACCAACGCAGACGAGAACCACTTTATGACGATGAAGATACTCCTGATTATCAAGAACCTGACTATGCTCACCCGGACGATACTCAATCACGTAAAGAACCACAAGATACCACTGGACGTAGAACATCACCAGCAAAAACTAAACCTGAAAAAATGTCCGAAGAACCTAGAAAGAAACCTTCCACTACTTCATCGACTAAAACTGTTATTCGAGGAGGTAAGCTGATAAAGGAAACTGTCGTCGACACGGATGAAAGTCCTGATCAACCAGGAAAGAGGGCCCCAGGTAAAGATGGTACACGTCCATCTCAGCCATCGTCCACCGCGCCTGGTTATTCAAGACAACCGAACAGGGATGTTGATGATGAAAGACCGGACAAAACAAGGGATAGTGGGTATCCTTCTCAAACAAGACCTTCAGAGAAACCTGGCAGGAAGCCAAGCGGTGATCAACCTGAAGATGACGACAGACAGAAAACTGTACCAACGAAAACGGTTACTGTAATTAGAGGTGGTAAATTAATAAAAGAAACGGTGTCTTTATCAAAAGATGAAGCAAGTATTTACGATCTGGGAGAAGAGGATTCGCCAAACAAGGATACTAGAAGAACACCTGAGTACACATCACCTGGTGATCATTTACGAGGAAATATTCCCAAAGATGGTGCTCCAAAAAAACCGCGTGGGAATGAGCCTGATTCAGAAGATACGTGTTATCCTCGACAGAGACCGAGAGATGATCAGCCGGAATACTATGATGATGACGAGCAGCGAGATTATCGTCAGAGCAATGTTGAATATAAAACAGCGACTTCAAAGCAACATAAAACTGAAACGCAAACTGTTACTGTAATACGCGGAGGGAAAATCATAAAAGAAAAGATCACAAAAACGACAGAAGACGATGAACCCGAAAGAGATGTCAGCGAGCCCGGGCGACGAAAACCTTCTGATCAATCGTCACCTCGAAAGGGTCATCCTGAGAGAGATGAACCCGATAGGGATAACAGAAAACCTTCCAAAACTTCTCCCTACGAAACGGGAGACAGGAAGAATAAAGAGCCCACTGACACTTATGATGAAAGGCAATCACCACAGTCCAAACAGCAACCCGCTCGTGATGATTTATCTCCTGAAAAAGACCGCCAGCATCCTTTGGAGGATGAGACCATCTACCACAAAGGAGGAAAACCATGTAAACTCGTCACTGTCATTCGTGGTGGGAAGTTAATAAAAGAATTTATTCCGCTCACTGAGGAAGAAATTCGTGAAAAGAAGATAAGCAAGACAACTCCCACGGATCAGGTTGACCAAAGGAAACCATCTCAACCCTCTAAGCAAACTCCTGATCAAGATCGACCACGACAGAAGACCCCAACTGATGGAACTTCACAAAAGCCCCGCGGCTCTCAACCCGGAAGGGATGGCGAACCTAAGAAACCAACTGACAAATCCGAATTACAGCC
The DNA here is from genome assembly GCA_016920875.1 of Columbicola columbae. NCBI lineage: Eukaryota > Metazoa > Arthropoda > Insecta > Psocodea > Philopteridae > Columbicola > Columbicola columbae. Next base: position 12,954,473 of record JADMLL010000002.1, read on the forward strand.
AGTGCCCACAACTCAAAAAGGTAGAAAGCCACACGATACCTACCCAGAAGATGAGGAAGAGCCCGAAGACGATTACCAGAGGCCTAATAAGTATGTTGACGATAAAAGACCAGGCAAGAAATTGTCAGAACCTGAAAGAGGCATTCCTGGTTTGAGACGTCCTGATGAACAAGGAAGGGAATCTCCTATCGGGGATAGAAGAAGACCTGAAGATGACAGACCTGGAAGAGATTATCCTGAAGGTACGCGGCCATCACACCCAGATCAATACAGGCAATCTCCATCTGGGGATAGAAGAAGACCTGAAGATGATAGGCCAGGAAGAGATTACCCTGACAGTGAAGGAAAGCGACCATCTTATCCTGACCAAGAGAGAGAAACTCCAGATAGATATTCGGATAAACCAAAAGATGGTCGACCGGATAGATATTATCCTGGTGAAGACGGTCAAAGACCAGAAGATGATTTAGACAGGGATTCGCCTGACAAAACTGGCAGAAAGCCAAAAGATGGTCAGCCAAGAGATTTTCCTAAAGGTAAAAGTGGAAAACCAAGAGATGGTTATGATGATGAAGAACCTACTGACAGAAACTTCCAACAGCCAAGAGATGATCAGCCTAGAAGAAGCACCACTTCACCAGAAAAAGGAAAACCACGTGATAGCTTCCCAGAGTCAGAATATCCTGACAGAGATGGCGATAGACCTTATGGTAGACCAGAGAAAGGTCAACCAGATGATAAGTCAGGGAAACCATCTAAAAGCACACCCGGCACTGGCAAAGAGCCGAAACCTGTTAAAACCATCACTGTCATCAGAGGTGGTAAGGTTGTAAAGGAAACAGTCGAGTTAACGGAAGAAGAAATTCGTGACAGGAAGGTTGAGAGTGAACGCTTTATAAAGATGGAAAGACCAGATGAACCTGAAGATGATAGAGAAGGACAGAGACCTCTTCAACCTGGTAAACCTAGACCTGGTGACCAGCCTGATAGAGAAAGCCCAAGAGGAAAACCGCGTGACGGTTTCCCAGAGTCAGAATATCCTGACAGAGATGATGATGAACCCTCCAAAACATCTCCTTACGGTAGGCCAGACAAAGAGCAACCAGATGATAAGGGCAGGAAACCATCTAAAGGCGCACCTGGTACCGATAAAGAGCCAAAACCAGTCAAAACCGTTACTGTCATTAGAGGTGGTAAAGTTGTAAAAGAGACCGTCGAGTTAACAGAAGAAGAAATCCGTGATAGGAAGATTGAAAACGAACGATTCATAAAAATGGAAAGACCAGATGAGCCTGAAGACGACACAGAAGGACAACGGCCAATCCAACCTGGTAAAACTAAACCGGATGATCAGCCTGATAGAGAAAGTCCAAGAGGAAAACCACGTGACGGTTTCCCAGAGTCAGAATATCCTGACAGAGATGGTGATAAACCCACAAAATCGTCTCCTTACGGTAGGCCAGACAAAGAGCAACCAGATGATAAAGGTAGGAAACCTTCGAAATCATCTCCTCATGATAAACCACAAAAAGGTCAACCAGATGATAAGTCAAGGAAACCATCTAAAGGCACCCCGGTACTGATGAGGAACCAAAACCAGTCAAAACTGTTACCGTCATTAGAGGTGGTAAAGTTGTAAAGGAAACAGTCGAGTTAACGGAAGAAGAAATTCGTGACAGGAAACTTGAGAGTGAACGCTTTATAAAGATGGAAAGACCGGATGAACCTGAAGATGATAGAGAAGGACAGAGACCTCTTCAACCTGGTAAACCTAAATCGGGTGATCAGCCTGATAGAGAAAGTCCTAAAGGGAAACCCGGGCACCCAGACTCTGAATATCCTGGCAGAGATGATGACAAACCCTCAAAAACGTATCCCTACGGTAGGCCAGACAAAGAGCAACCAGATGATAAGTCGAGGAAACCATCCAAAGGCACTCCAGACAGCAAAACCACTACAAAGGAAAACCACGTGACGGCTACCCAGACTCTGAATATCCTGAGAGAGATGATGATAAACCATCAAAAACATCTCCTTACGGTAGACCGGAGAAAGAGCAGCCAGATGATAAAGGCAGGAAACCATCTAAAGGCACACCCGGCACTGATAAAGAACCAAAACCAGTCAAAACCGTTACTGTCATTAGAGGTGGTAAAGTTGTAAAAGAGACAGTCGAGTTAACGGAAGAAGAAATTCGTGACAGGAAACTTGAGAGTGAACGCTTTATAAAGATGGAAAGACCGGATGAACCTGAAGATGATAGAGAAGGACAGAGACCTCTTCAACCTGGTAAACCTAGACCTGGTGACCAGCCTGATAGAGAAAGCCCAAGAGGAAAACCGCGTGACGGTTTCCCAGAGTCAGAATATCCTGACAGAGATGATGATGAACCCTCCAAAACATCTCCTCACGGTAGGCCAGACAAAGAGCAGCCAGATGATAAAGGCAGGAAACCATCTAAAGGCGCACCTGGTACCGATAAAGAGCCAAAACCAGTCAAAACCGTTACTGTTATTAGGGGTGGTAAAGTTGTGAAAGAGACAGTCGAGTTAACAGAAGAAGAAATCCGTGATAGGAAGATTGAAAACGAACGATTCATAAAAATGGAAAGACCAGATGAGCCTGAAGACGATACAGAAGGACAACGGCCAATCCAACCTGGTAAAACTAAGCCGGGTGATCAACCCAAAAGAGAAAGCCCTGAGAAAACACCGTCAACCAAAAGCAAGCCGAAAGGTGACCAACCCACCAAGGAAGCACCCGAAAGAGATGATTTAGTTCCAGTTGAAACAGTAACAGTCATCAGGGCAGGTAAAATCGTAAAAGAGAAGGTGCCTGTGAAAGATGATGGAAAACCAAGAAGTGGTAAAGAGCCGGAAAGTCAACGGCCTTCTCAAACAAAGCCGAATGAGAAGGAACCTGGCTTTAGAGAGCCTGGTAAAGATCGTGAAAGACCAGACAAAACTTCACCTGGGGATAAGCATCCAAAAGAAGGATCGCCTGGTAAGAAGCCAAGGGACGATGAACCAGATGAATATGATGAGCACCCTCATTATCAACAACCCGATGGTAAACGCCCTGACCAATATGGTAAAGCTCCCCAAGGCAGACCAGAGAAGGATGGAAGACAACCAAGGGATGGACGCCCTGGAGACGAATATCCAGATGATGATGATACTTTAAGAAAACATCCCAAAAAACCAGGTGACATCGATAGTCATTCTCCTGACGAGGACACCCCTGGAAAAAGAAGACCTTCAGATGATACAAGACGACCCGGTGATCGCCAACGACCAGATGACGTCGAAGGTGCTGACCGGCCCGACGACAGACATCCATCTAAGGTCAAGCCGAGAGATGGTTTCCCGGGTGAAAGTTCTCCAGAGAAAACACGACCAGATCGGGAAAGGGAGTCTCCAAACAAACTTGGAAAGCCTCAGAGCGGTTATCCAGATGAAAAGGACAAGTACCCTGATGGCAGAAGACCAAAAGACGCCGAACCTGGAAGGCATTACCCAGATGAAAATGATAAAGTACCACGTGATGACCGACCCAGGCCTGGATATCCTGATAAAGATGACAATGAACCTCGGTATGGTCGACCTGAAGGAAGATATCCTGATGAAAAACCAAAAAGGCCAGGGGACGACCAATTCCCAGTAGGAGATAACAGGAGGCCGGAGCCTTACACTGATCGAGATGGAATGAGGCCAAAGGATGGTAGACCTGGCCAAGAAAAACCGAGACCAGGTTCAGATGATATCAATAGAAGACCCGAAAATGGCTATCCGGATAGTGAATTTCCTGACCAATATCGTACGAAACCAGAAGATGATTATGGAAGGCCAGATGGAAGAAGACCAAAAGATGGAAGTCCGGACAAAGAAGGTAGAAGACCACAGGATGGCAAACCGACAAGCGATACTCCAGATAAAATGGGTAGAAGACCAGAAGATGATCGACCTGATAGAGGTTTTCCAAGAAAACCAGGTAGAGAGCCAGGAAGTGAGCGTCCAGATGAGGAATTTCCTGATCAATATAGAAGAAAGCCAGAAGATGACGATAGGTATCCTGACGAGTTTGATAAACGGCCCTCTGACAAAAGGCCTGACAGCCGGTACCCTACCTCGGATGATAGAAGACCTCGAGATGATAGACCTGATAGAAGATTTCCTGATGGAGTGGGTAAAACTCCTTCCGATAGACAGCCGAAGGATGATCGGCCAGATCAGCAGCATCCTGATAGATATGACAAGAAACCCAAGGGTCGACCTGGAAGTGAATATCCTGACAGAGATGGTAAAAAGCCGCGAGACAGTCAACCAGGAAGGGATGCTCCTGATAGACTTGGAAGAACTCCAACAAAGACTTCACCAACAAGTCAACCAACGAGAGGAACTCCTGATAAGAAGCCACAAGATGACAAACTCAGAAAGACTCCACGTCCAGGTCAAAAATTAACAACAGTCATTCGTGGAAGTAAACTTATTAAAGAAGTTGTGCCCGTCGATGAACCGAGTGATGAAGACGTTGATGAAGAAACACCGCTGAAGTATGGAAAAAGTCCTAAAGACTATCCTAATGATGTTAGAGGCCAGCCTGGCAAACCGAAGGCAACCAAACCCAGAGATGACAAATATGACGAACCTGAACGCGTCATTGTAACTTGTGAAACTAATAAAATTAGCATCGACGTTAACTCTTCTCATCAACAGTTTGCCAGTTCTTTGCGAGCTCCAAAACTACATCCCGAAAGACCTGAGTCACCCACCAGGCAATACATTGAAGATTATCTGTCACCAGAAAAGAAATCGCCATTAAGACCCACTCCCAAAGGAGTTCCAACTAAAACCACTCAGAGGCCAACAACTCCAAGAACAAACGATCTGACCAACAGATACCCGAAATCAAGTCCGATCACTAGACCGGGTTACAAGAGGCCTGATTCTCCGGAAAGAACAGGAAGAAGTCCGACTAAGGGAACGCGTCCAAGAACGACTTCGCCAGAAAGGGACACAAAACCTTTGAGGAGGGGTGAGAGACCAACCTCGCCTGGAAGGGCACCTAAATACACGACTCCAGACAGGCCACAGTCAAAGATTACAAACTTGATATCTCGCTTATCATCAGATACAACATCTTCAAGAGAAAGGAGAAAACTGACGAGCCATAATTCAAGGACCAGTATCAAAAAGCGAACGGGAACGCCAGGAGTTTCCCCGTGTGCAAGTCCTACGCGGGATAGACCTGGCAGACCGGACAAAAAACCGGAGAGAACTACTTCTTCGGGTTCTACTTCATCCCTTCCAACCGAACCGGAGTCCGATGGTACCTATCAAAAACCTGTTCGTCTGGTGTCTACAATTAAGGTTCACAAATACGGAGAAGTCACAGACTTGTTGGAATCGGAAAAAACTGATTCTCGTCGAACTCAGAAGATCACACCTGAAGATGACGATGACTATCCCAGACCCGGAGACAATGAGAGACCTACTCGTAGGCCGGATGACGACTCAACCGATTTCATTACACGAGAGTCGTACCCGAAACGACCTTTTGACAAATATCCGAAAGATGATGATGATAAGCCATATTATGGATCTGAAGATAAACCAAGAGATGGTGTTCCAGGATACAGAAGACCCAAAGACGTTGACTCCGATATTGATGACTTAACAAAACCTAAAAGTCAAGATAGGCCTCGTTACGATAGGCCAGAATCTCCGTCAACACCAGACTATCAGCGTTCTTCTAGAAGACCAAGCTCGCCATCTTCAAGGTCACCAACTTCCCGAAGACCTAAGTCACCCACGACGCATTCATCCAGCGTTTCGCCGTATTCAAGCCCCGAGAGGAAATTCCCATCAATTGGCAGGTCTCCGGATAGAGAAGGATTTCCTGTCAGCTCAAGGGAAGGTAGTCCGGGCAGGAAATCACCAACCAAGACACCCAAAACGCCAGAGAAAACAACTCCTCAAAAGACCACACCAACCAAGAAAGGTCTTACAGAATATCCAGCTCAAAGAAGATTGCCAACAAAAGAAAAGAAACCGACTGATGATTCCTATCCGAAGAAGCCTGGTACTCCTGGAACAAGAAAACCATATGATGGCCAACCTGGCACGAAAACACCAACAACAACGACTGGTAGAAGGCCGGAACCTTCAAAGGTCAGGCCTGAGCCCACAAAACCTTCTCAGAAAGTTCCACTCGATCGTAAAAAGAGTGATAAACTTTTGCCTCAGAAGTCTACACCACAAAGGCCAGAAACGCCCAGGTATCCCGGAAGTACCACACCGAACAAGTTGCAGAAACAACCAGATGGTCAAAAACCGAAACCTTCAAGCGTGACACAACCTACGAAATCTAAACCGAAACCAGATACGACCAGTCCGTACGGTAGAACACCAGGAAAGCCTTCAGACAAGCCAGAGCCATATGGTAAGACACCAGGCAGGCAAAAATATCCTAAAGATACCGATGAGGATGATCAACCTAGACGTCCAGGTTATTCCACCTCCAGTATCACCTCAACAACAAGACATCAGAAGACAACAGTTGAATCCAGGAACTTCATCAATACTGAAGTTCGAGATCAGATTAAGAAAAAGCCATCCAAGAGGAGGAACATCATGGATTTCGACTGGAACGAAGACACACCACCTGAAGAATTTTTGGTCGATGCTTCTTCCACTAGCTCCCAAGAAAATCTCTCGCCATTAGATAGTCCAGACAAAAAGCCAACGAAGGGAACTCCTGGAACAAAAGGAAAACCCCAGGATGAGGATGAACCAGAGCCAAGATTTGGGTCGAAACAACCTGGCAGAACAGAACCGACAACCGATAAGCCAAGAACGCCTTTCTCAACCGACGTGAGAAAACCAAAAACACCGCAGGAAGGTGACAAGAAACCGTCATCAAGATCTAAAGAGCCAAGTAAGAAACAGCCTGACTGGAAGACTGGAAAGCCAAAATCCTCAAAGAAAACTCCAGGTCGTACCACTTCAGAGTCCTCAGAAGAAGATTCCGAGAGAGAGCCTGAAACGGAAGTAGATTTCATTAATGGAGAGAAATATCCTCCTTCGGCACCCACTGATGAAGACAACAGGTATATCGGACAAATAGACTTCATAAGAAGAGAACAGGAAACGACTTATGGCACCAAGGTAACGTTACATGATATGCTAATCAGGTATAACAAAGCTTTTCCATTCTACCTTCACCCCCGTGACACGTCCTCGACGTTCTTTGTTTCACTTTTAATTAATTCTCTTTTGTAATTTCAGGTTGTAACAACAAGAACAGACGTGGACGGTCTTCAGGAACCAACTGGTAAAGTCGAGATGCCAAAATCATCTCGAGAATCAACCAGATCTCCTGAGGCTCGTCTTTTGAAATGTATTTCCGTTAATGAAATGGACACGGAAGAACTTCGACCGAGGTATGCCGACAAAGTAGATGAGCCGGAGGAAGAAGGTGACACTGATTTTAGACGTAAATCTCCTCAAAGACAAGGTTTGCGTCCTCAAGCAGTTAGAGAAGAGGACGAAGAGGAACCCAGGAAATCACTAAAGGATAAGTTGGTGAAGACCACTTTGGAGAAAATAACGAAGGACAGCATCCTTGATTTGGATGACATCGATGTGAAGGATGAGACCGATGAAACGGTGAATGTGAGCGTAGCCGAAAGGGTCAATAAATTTATGGAAACTGCTTTGAAACCAAGTAGCCCACTTCCGTCAAGACCAGAAGACATCACGCTTAAGGGGTTGGATGACACCATTAACGAATATATAGAAAATAACGAATTTGGGGAAGACGTCACTGATGTTCAACAAAAGCGTGGAGTCAACTCTGTAATCAAAGCAAAAACTATGTTCGAAACGATTGCAAATCAGACTGTGGTCACAGGGACAGCAAGACGAGAGCTTTTGAGAGAGGATGATATTTTGAGTCGACCTTCTGTGTTTCAGTCAAGGACTCCTCAAGATAAAGATAAAGCGCCTAGAAAACCAGGTCAAGATTATCCAGAAGACTCCCCAAACCGCTTTGGCAAGGCTCCAGGTTATACGGATTCAATGAGGCCTGATGATGAAACTCCAGATCGTTATGGAATGTCTCCGAAGAAACCGGGTGACAGACCAGACGATAGAGATACATTCAAATCTCCAGATACTTATGGCACATCTCCAAGAAGGCCTGGTGATAGACCAGATGATAGAGATACACCTAGAGATGTAGATGGAACGCCAGACCATTATGGCACTACACCAAGAAGGCCAGGAGACAAACCAGATGATAGAGATACCTCTAGACGTCCAGGTCAATCTCCAGACCGTTATGGTACTTCGCCGAGAAGACCGGGCGATAGACCGGATGACAGAGATTCATCAAGGCGTCCGGGTCAGTCACCAGACCGTGACGATACAACGCCGAGAAGACCAGGTGATAGACCAGACGACAGAGATACAACGAGGCGCCCAAGTCAATCTCCGGATCGTTATGGCACGTCACCAAGAAGACCTGGAGACCGGCCAGATGACAGAGATACAACAAGACGTCCAGGTCAGTCACCAGATCGTTACGGAACAACACCAAGAAAACCAGGAGACAGGCCAGACGATAGAGATACATCAAGGCGCCCAGGAGAGTCACCAGATCGTTATGGCTCACCAAGAAGACCGGGCGATAGACCAGATGATAGAGATACATCAAGACGTCCAAGTCAATCTCCAGACCGCTACGGTACATCACCGAGAAGACCAGGTGATAGACCAGATGACAGAGATACGTCAAGACGTCCAGGCCAATCTCCAGATCGTTACGGAACAACACCTAGAAGACCTGGAGACAGACCGGATGACAAGGATACATCAAGGCGTCCAGGAGAGTCACCAGATCGTTATGGCTCACCAAGAAGACCGGGCGATAAACCAGATGATAGAGATACGTCAAGACGTCCAAGTCAATCTCCGGATCGTTATGGCACGTCACCAAGAAGACCTGGAGACCGACCAGACGACAGAGATACAACAAGACGCCCAGGTCAGTCACCAGATCGTTACGGAACAACACCTAGAAGACCTGGTGACAGACCGGATGACAAGGATACATCAAGACGTCCAGGTCAATCCCCAGATCGTTTTGGTAGCACTCCTAAGAAGTCAACCGACAAACCATATGACAGAAATGCTTCACCCATTGATCGGCTGCATAAACCAACTGACAAAGGCACCACACCCTCGCGTCCAAGTGGTAAATTATTCGACCAACCGACTTCACCAAAACCTAAAGGCGCAACCCCAGATCGTTATGGGGTAGTACCTGAATCACCAAGGAAGAAATCAACATCACCAGATACTTCAACTCGTCGACCGGGACAAAGACCAGATGACCGAGATACTTACCCGAAAGGCAAAAGTCAAGCTCCGCACTCTTCACCCTCAAATCTCTACCAGAAGCCTTCTGACCGGGATAGTCCACAAAAGCGTCCTGGTCAAACACAGCCAGACTCTTATGGAGTGTCGCCCTCGAGCAAGACCAAAAAGCCTGGTGACCGCGAAACCTCACCTAGGCGCAAGAGTGAATCTCCGGATCGATACAACTCCTCACCTAAGCGTCCAGGCCAAAGACCTGAAGACAAGGATACATCACCGAAAAGTAAAAGCCACCATCCCGACTCTTCACCAGGCTATACAAGACCCGGAACAGCTCCATTGTCCTCGCGTCCAAAAACCTCAGATGGCTATGATTCACCAAAATATGGATCTCAAAAGCCAGAACGACCAGGTTACTCACCGGATGACTTGGATCGTGGCTTTCCAAGATCTTCGCCAACTCGTCCAAGCGATATAACTGATCGTCGACCTTCCAGCAAATATGATTCTCCCGACACTTTGACAAAGAAGTCACCCTCAAGAGAATTGGCTGATGAGTTCCGTAGATTAGGTTCTCCAAAGAAGGAAACGCCACAGGCACCAACACCTTCGAAGAGCGTTACGAGCAGGTATCCCTACTCCAAACCAAAAGACGACATTTCTAAACCAACCAAAAGCAAACCTTCGAGCGTCGTAGATAAACATTCTCTGATGAGTTACGAGAAGAAAACGAGCACCACGACTGTCGATACCTATTTAGGATCACGAACGTCACCCGAGAAGATATATTCACCGAAATCAACCAAACCACTCTTTGACGACAAACCTAAGATGAACGGATACCTTCCGGATGACACGTGCATCTCTCCAACTTCTGAAAAACCGACCAAAATCCCGGAAAATTCCATCTTAAAAGCTCCAGCTCTTCTGCAGAAACAGAAAGAACCCGATGAGAAGAGATACACCAGCTCCATCTATCGCTCTATACACGAAGACACGCAAGAAAAGGTGTATGACGAAGATGACAGTCCTCTGTACGGGAAACCCTCAAAGAAGAGTCCTTTGGATAGTACCCCAGGCAAACCTTTCGCTCCGTCGACAGCAAAGTGTCCAAATTTGGAGTGACACTAAAGAAAACCACTTCCGGAGGAAGTCTAGTTAAAAAAGGACCTGTGGATGTGGGCAAAAAGGAGACGGAACTTGACCGTACCTACGACTTAGATCGATTGGAAGCCATGGTACGTAGACAAGATTAACCTAATCACGATAAATTAGATTTTTAAGAATCTCAAAAACCTGAATTTGGGCTTTTTATAATCCGAAAATTTCCTTTTCGCATAAATCAAAAGCCGGATATTTAGGCGCGTTCACGTCAAGATTTTTAGCTTTTCCAGTCTCATAATATCCGACATATTTGGGAAAATTTGCATTATTAAAGATTTATGTATGACTTGTCCTTTATGTATTATAAATTAATAAGAAGGCGGACTCGTTTGTTAACCTCCTAATAAAGGTTGCTCGTACTTTGGGGGCGCAAGGGCCCCTCGTCGGATATTTTTCTTTTTTTTTTACCTTGTGGGCGAAGTAATTGCTGAATAAAAATCTCAACAGACTCGGAAGTCGAAAGACTTGTCTCGTTTTTCACAATTACTGAAACCCATAACTTGCTATCAAAAACGAACCTAATTTTCATTTGTAATTTAGCCGATAGATGGAGTTCTTAGCCGACAAAATAATAAATCAGACTTCCATCAAGTTTATAATGAAGATATACTTCACGACCTCTAATTTATTATTTTATTATAAAATGGCGGCGCTCTTTTTCTTCTCATCTGATTATATGCTAATCGTTTTAATACAGACAATCAATGGAAGACAGCTCAGGTGGATGTCTTACCTTGGATTTCATTTCAATTAAAATAATTAACTCGTGGAGGAAGTCTTGTTGTTTGTCTGTCTGATTTGTGTTTGACTCAACGCCATTCATCATTGTTACAGTTGGAAAGAGCTCGAGGGTACGAAGAACGACGGTTGATTCGTGGTCAAATCCGAATCGTTAAAAAGTTGATCGAAGACAAGAAGTTACCTCAACCAACTTCTAGAAGACCATCCGATTTCGATAGAGACGACTATGATTCTCCCACTCAAAGACGTCCAAGCAGTGATATATTTGGAACTAATGAAGGGAAGTACAGTACGTACAGATCGGAAACGACAACTGAAACTACCATTCGAACTAGTTCGCCTGAAAGATATCAGCCAAGAGAAGGAAGTCCCGGGAAATATCCGATGAGGAGTAGCGTCACTTTGACTCTGTCTTCGAAAGAGCCAACGAAGAGGTCTTCCCCTGAGAAATCTTTGTTTACGGATAGAAGGCCTTCCGACAAAGGCTATCCTAGGTGGGTGAGCTTAGAAAATCTTTTTTAAATTATCGACCTTAATTGGGGCACTTGAATCGCTTATCTTGATGAACCTTTTCACACACCTATGGTGCACGCAGAAGTCAAAGAAATTTGTTCACTCATTACAATTAATGTCTTAAGAAATGTCATCTTATAAGCTCTTGAGGAGAGACAGGAAATACAACATAATCCTCTGTTATCATTCGCCATACTTCTTTTTTAAGTAAACATTCTTATCTGGAACCTCAGATTTGTGAACTGAAGAAAGCATTCACACTCATTCATATTTGAACTCTGTAGATTTTTTTGGCGTATTTTTGGTAACCAATCACATGATCTCATTATTACTATGACTGATAACAGGTTCTTATCTTCACATAAATTTGATTTATAATAACGTTTGTAATAATTATCGCATTTTTGGAAAATAAGTTTTCGCTCAAACTCCAGCCTTCTAGTCTGATTAACTTCTATTGTTTGATTACCCTCCTGTAGATCTTTCTTTCCTCTTGTTTCTGTGTTTCCATCTCTCTCCCACTCTCTTTATTCTCTGTGCTCCTTGTTCTCAAAGTCACCAACTTACCCAATTTTTCTTTTACAGCGACTTCACCAAGCCTGGCTATAGAAAACCAACCCCTGACAGAGAATCATCTGGTACTTTAATCGATTCTGAAACTAGGAAGAGGTCCATCGAAATGCAAAGAAGTCGTGTCAGTCCGGATTCAACTAAGAAACCAAGTCGTCAACCCTCGAAAGGAGATGATCTCTATCCAGGAAGCAAAACATTCAGCAGCACCCGTAAGTGATTTAAATTTTATTTTTCTGTGTTTCTCTGTGTCGATCTCGTCTTCTTCTGTTTGGAAAACAGAAATTATTCTTCGAGTATTTGAAGCAACTTGATAGTCGAGAATAACTCATAGAATTAGGTTACAACTTAAAACCTAATAAGATAGTATTATCTCTTCTCCAGTTCTAAAAAAATTAGTCATCTTTTAATGAATTATGTCTCCTGGTCGCCGATAAAAATGTCTGCCAAACCAAAACCATTCATCAACCACGTAGTTTCAACCTCTCTTTCGCCACTTTTGGTCCAGTTTCTTTTCATTCGGTTGTTGGTCAGTTCCCAGTTTTTGTTTTGCTGAAAACCTGAAGTTTTGAGCTCTACTTCTCAAATTATAAAATTTTTGCGTGTATTGTTGTATAAGTAACAGTTCTACCAGACCCTTGTGCGATTCAAGCGAGATGAACTACTTTTGAAAAAGTTCCTGATATTTGTAAAATATTTTCTGGTCAAATCTGTGCATTACTTATGAAATGAATTCTTGATACAACTGTGCATTACTTATGAAATGAATTCTTGGTACAACTGTGCATTACTTATGAAATAAGCTCTTGCATGAGTATGCTACTTATCGTTATGGATAGCTACTAAGCTATCTGTTACATTCTGCAGGGTGTAGACACCCTAATGCTGACGTAGTTTATGAGTCAAATTGGCTCAGATTTTTTTGTTCAGGAAGTACTCAAATATCAGGTTTCAATAGTCTGTCTATAGAAATATATTTTCAGCAATTTTTAGACCAGAATGTGATTTAGATGATTCTTAGGCGCTAGGATTGGCTATAAATGCACTGAAAGGCATCTGGTTGCATACCTTAAAAGTTGCTTTCCTCTCTCAATATGAAAATCTAATTATTTAAATTATATTACCACACGAATTATCAAAACTAGATTTTCGAACCGATTTAAGGCTATTTTTAGCGAGCCAGGCTCGTAACAGACCTGAAGGATTTGCATTACAAATAGTTGAAAATCCATTGAAATGAGAAGTGTTATTGAGGCGGCATAATAGTCAACAACAAAGTAACATGACCAACATTATTACTTGGCCCTGGTCTGTTAAATAATTGAATAAAAATGGGCCCAAATTTTTAATCTCCTTGAGCACCTGCTTCTCTTTTGCAATTTTACAATACCAACCTGTCAACCACACCATCCTTATGCGTTGGAAGTGTAACCCACCTTTTAGTCTATTCAATTTATGAATAGAGAAATGGCCAACTATCAAAAGATAAATTCCAGCCATGAATAAGAAGAAAGCTTTTGTTTGGAAACAATAAAAGAAAACTTCAGGTAGAAGATTGAAATTTTTTTTGTGAATTTAAAAAAATTTCTGTTAAAAAATGATGACAATAAATAAGGTGGACACCTGAACAGGATTTATGGTTGGCTGTGGGTTATTGGCTTTTATTACCACCTCTGTTAGGTACCTAATTCATTTTCTATTCTTTTACTTCTAATTACAAAATTTCTGGACTCCTCTCTGAGGACATCTTCACATTACAATCTCATATCATTGTCTTATGTTTAAACAATAAACAGATCAGAGTTTATAAAATATGAACAACATATATAACATGTCCAACATGTATAAACAATAAACAAAACACTGTTTTCTTACTTAACAATAAAATATTTCATGAAAAAATGTCTGTTAATAAGAGACACTCCTACACAGACAGTGTTACATCCCTAGGAGTTTGTGATTTAGGTCCAAAAGAATACTTGAAATTATTTCATATGAGCCTCAAGTTATGTTGACACATCCACCAAGATATTTTACTTTTTATTTAGGTTGAATCACATCAGAAGAGCTGATCTGTTTGTTCAAGTCATATGACTTTATGTCATCTTAAATTTTATCACAGAAAAGTGTGCACTGCTCATGAAATTTAGTCCTTCAATAAGTGTGCAACATTTATGAAACTATAATATAAGTATTTGATGATTATACCTGATCCTAAAAGTCATAAACTTATTAGCTTAGTAAATATTAAGCCTAATTTTAATGTTCTCTGATCAATAATGGTTCACTCATGATGGCTTTTGTGTTTCTTTTTGAAAAAAAAAATTGTTTTGTGAGATAACACTTCATTCTTTACTGTCAAGTTATTTTAACTTAATGTATCTTGAAATAAATAATTAGTTTTTCATGTTAGGAAGCTTCATGTTCAAAAGGAAGTTTCAAAAGTTTCTTTTATTTTGTTTTTTGGTTGAACCAATTCTCTCATACCAAGGTAGGAAGGTGTTGGAGCCTTTTCATGTTTCACTTTGAATTTATCGTCCAGGGCGCGGGGGATTCAGTTGTTTGGAAAGGAATGAAGGAAAACTAATAAAATCTTTGAACTTAAAAACGAAAGTATTTAAATTATGAGCTGATGAAAATAAAATTTGTCGACATTTTGATATAACGACATAAGCGCCCCGCACTTCTCCCCCTGACGGCTGAAGGACGAAACCTTTAGTTCGATTCAAGATGGCGTAAATTCCTAAGGTTCGTCCGTTTTTTTTTATTCGTTTTTAGATCGTGGAAATGATTGTTTATCTTGATCCGCTTAAAAAAAATTCTTCATGAACCATGACAATAAATTTAAATTGTCACTTACTTCTTTTTGTACATTTCGAATTGGCAGCACCTCTTCGATTAATGCAGAGTTGTAATCTATACCTGTCGTCGTTGGAAAAAGACCGTTCCACACGTAAGAAAACCCTGTTAGACGTAGTCTTTTTAACGTAATAATTTCATTCAGTCTTTAACCGAAGGCAGTCAGTCCATCAACAAACGTTCCCCAGTCTACCGTTGAACCTGTGCATTGAAAGTTGATGATTATTGGTCAAGTTGAAGGTCTCTCGGTTTTATCGGTACCATGTAGATAGTGTCTAACCTTTTTTAAGTTTTTATTTAAATATTATTAAATTCGAAAATAAGTTTTGTAAACAAAGATGGGCCGTCTTAATACCAGTAAGTACCCATGCTAAACTTATGCTTTTTAAATTCTAGAATTCAAAAATTTCCGTTACAAAAATTCGTTTTCAAAAATCAATTTTGAATATTTTTAAACCAGATTAGGTTAAATAGGGGTTTGTGACAGACAATAAAAAGTCATTGTCTCGTGAGGTGGAGGTTCTTTCACCATTTTGAGGCTATCATTTAAAAATGCCACGGGAATGATGACTTTTTCAACGGTTTCATTCTTAATTAATGAGTCATTCACGGGGAAGCGTTGAAATCTAAAAGCATCTTGTTCGCGGTTAACTAGATGTTCCTTGGTTTTTGGCATCAGAAAACGTGAATGACCTTATTTCTTTAACGAATTTTTTCTTCAACGGTTACCTTTAGTTACAGACAGGTGTTTTAAGTAATCCAAACTAATTACTAAAGCAATCCAATGTAGTCAGACTAATTTGGTTTTAGATTTTTGACAGAGCTGGGTAAACCTTTTGTTAGAGAAGTCTTGGCTTTGTGAAGGAAATAGGATTTGGAGGGTTGATCAAGCTGTGTGCGTGGTTTGTGTTGGTCTTATTTCAAAAATATTGCACACTGGGTTGGTGAATTCATTTCAAAAGTATTGCACATTGGGTTGGTGAATTCATTTCAAAAGTATTGCACAGTGGATTGGTGAATTCATTTCAAAAGTTTGGCATCCTGGGTAGATGAGTATTGCATGGGTTGGTGAATTCATTTCAAAAGTATTGCACATTGGGTTGGTGAATTCATTTCAAAAGTTTAGCATCCTGGGTTGATGAGCTCATTTCAAAAGTATTGCACACTGGGTTGGTGAATTCATTTCAAAAGTATTGCACATTGGGTTGGTGAATTCATTTCAAAAGTTTAGCATCCTGGGTTGATGAATTCATTTCAAAAACATTGCACATGGGGTTGGTGAATTCATTTCAAAAGTTTAGCATCCTGGGTTGGTGAATTCATTTCAAAAGTATTGCACACTGGGTTGGTTAATTCATTCCATAAATATTGCACACTTGTAACCAGAAATTGTTTCAAAAACATTGCAAACCTTTATGAGGAATCAATTTCATAAATAACTTAAACTTTCAAGAGGAATTTCTTTCATAAATATTGCACACTGCTAGGAAGAATTCCTTTCCCAAATCAATTAGTCTTTTGTTGAAGTTTGTTCTTAACTTGGGACGTGATAACATGGGTTTACATATGATTACATAGTCGTAATCTTAACAAAGTATTTAATTATGAAGTATTAGTAACATTTTTGTCTCTTTCTAAGTATCGCTTATCTTGACCTCAAAGCCTAGTGGTAACATGTAACACCGAAAACCGTCAGCGATTGAAATTGATATTTGTAGATGGAATTCCTTTGTTGGCGAATTGTTATTCATAATTTTTTTTTCTTGGTACTATCGGTTGAGTTATGAAAAAGATGATAAACCATGCTCGAATGATTTTTTCCCTTTTTCCCTTTAATCGGAATCATTGTTATTTCTCTTTGTTTCCGTTTTGTGCTTAGGACAATTTAGCAGGAAGTGAGTTTTGTTATTAATTCGAGATTGTCTTCTTTGGTTTCGTTTTCTGGGTAGTGAAAATAGTAACTGATTTCTTTGTGTATTCTTCTGACGTTTTTTACAATTGAGGGCTGTATTATAAATTTTTAATTTCCTAGTTAACTGACATCTGTCTCCTGGTTTGTACTAGTAGTTGGTGGGGATGAGGTTTTACTTGGGATATAGCCGTTTTAGCCACAGGATTGGATAGGGGATGTAGTTGGGGATTTGGTCAGGAGGAGAGTGAAGTACAGTATATAGTAATATCAGTATAATTCAGAACGTTTTAGTAGTACATCAGTATGTCAGTATAGTAGCAGAGCCGTTTCTAGGCTTTTTGGGGCCCTAGGTAGGGAGCGTAGATGGGTGCTCAGAGCAAAAGTGAAGTTGCCAAGTGGACCTCAGACGAGAGATTTAGTGTCACCGTCACTGCTCGCGCCTAGTTCTTATATTGATAATTCTGCCACCACAGAAAATTTGTAACTGTACTTCTCAAGTATAAGGGCATATAATAGGTTGTCAGCTACCTAAAAAAAAAGGACCCTCGGCAGTCGGGGCCCTAGGCGGTTGCCTAGTTCGCTTATGCCTAGGACGGCTATGATAGTAGTACATCGTCTATCGCGGTGAATTCACCTTCACCAATCCAGACCATTCTAAGAATAAGAGCAAACTTCCTCAGTTATTGACAAAACTAAGCAATAATAACTAATTAAACACATAAGATAAGGTGAAAGAAAGTAAAGAAGGAAAGTACAGAGAAAGGAAAAGAAAACCTTAGAAAAAGAGACAAGCAAATAGAAATATGAAGTATGGGGTGGTAGATAGAATCCAAGAAGAATAGGAAGAGGGAAAGACAACAAAATAGTTATGAAGTTATAGAACTAACAAATATGTATCACAACAGCCTGTTAGCTTAATCAATCCCTGTGCTTCCATCTCAAACTTCAAATTTTTCGGTTGTTTTTCCTTTTAATCTCATTGAGAATAAATATTTTCTCAAATTCCTCAACGCTATTTCTACGCCCATTAATTCATTCCTCCCTCTGGTTCTAGACCTTGACTTGCTCACATAGCATACAAACCCTGTCGGATTCTGTATATACAGAAAATTTTCTCGTATTTTCTATTTTCTCTTTACCAACTTCACCAGCCTTAATAATCCTGTTTTTGAATATTTTGTGGACTCATGATTGTCCTCTTCCTTACTTTTATTATTCCTTCAGGCTGGGAGGAGTAGTGTAGTGGTTAAGTTCCTGACTTAGACGCAATGGCCGTGAGTTCGAATCCTCCTCCCGCATCCTGTTATACCCAAAAAGGGTGAAAAACGGGATTAAAACCACCACCACGTTATTCCTTCAGGCGTGTTCTTGAAGGTTTTATTCACACCACCTAAACCTATCTTAGACAAGTCCTGTATAATGACATTTTGCGAATGTAAAAATGATAATTAAATTGAAACCGAAGTGCAAGAATGTAGAAAATGGTACCATGACTCGGTTAGGAGTTATAAAGATATGTTTAAAAATTTTTTGAATGATTAGACTTGAATTTTGCTGTAAGTTTTGGGTTTGTGTAGAAATGTATGTAATTTTTTATTTTTGTGTAGGATAATTACAATTTGTTGAGTGTGTTTGTAACCAACCCACTCATTCATAGTCTTCGGGGAAAAGGTTTAAACTTTTCATTCGTGCTGGGTTAGCAAGTTTTGCGAAAAATGAGTATTTCATTACTGAAACCAACTCAACTTTCCTAAATCATCACATTCTTACAACTCTTCATGTAGTGTACTAGATTGGTTTTTGTTTCCAAATGACCAAAATTAGGGGTGTCAAAAAGATGGCCCCTGGGGTGACTTTTTTGTGACTCACGATGATCTAGGTCCTATGGAAGAAGACTGTATATTATGAACGAAATAGAATTTCGAGTGGAAATTGAGGGAGTGTCATGTATAATGACACAAAGTGGGGTTCTCATTTCATAAATAATGCACATTGGTATGGTGAAGTTAATTTTAGAAACTTAGAGGTGTATAACTTGAGGTTGTCGCCGTTTTAATTGTTTGGCCCCCCTGACCCAAATCACTGTTTACAAACTGGGATCGGGAGAGAGAGGAAGGAGGAGTAAATATGGGAAAACGTGAGTTGCATTAGAATCGTAAAATTTTCTGGAGAGATGGTCACATTTATATTGAAAGACACACCGGTAGATGAGTCCAACGAACACGTTTTTTATATGTGCCACCTTCTTCACCTTCTCTTGACCCATGTCGCTTTCACATTCCTCATGTTCTCGCGTGAGCGGCTTTGTGACCAAGAATACATTGGGAATTATATTTTCACATGTAGGCAAAGAGCACGATCGATTGTTGTTTTTCATGACCCACCTTTTCCGCCATTTTTGTCATGTTTATAACTTCGGCTGTCAGTTATAGTCACCAACTCCTCTTCGGAAATCGTATGATGTTGAATAATGTTTAGATAATTAATTCTCGAATCCGGTCGGGTCATCACCTAAATAATGACATAACTTCTTACCAGACTATTCGAAGGTTGTTTGTTTTTCTTGAAGAGAGAGCATTCCAAAAATAATTTGGGTTTTGTAAAGGGGTCCTAAGATAAAGAGTTGGTATCTTAATGTAGCCGACATAAGTAAAATGCTTAACGCTCTCTAGCCGCAGGTTGCATACCTCTGCATATTTTATTTACTCCGTGAAGCATGACATTTTTAAAAAAATACCAGTTCTTTGATCTCTCACGGTTTTTACGATGTAGAATAAAAGGTTGCACTTAAGCCATTGAAATGGCCTCGAGGTGATTTTTTTTTTTTTTTGGCCACTAATCTCCACCGGACGGGGCAGCGAACATAATTAATTATTGAATGACAAATCCTCGATGGGACTCCATTGAATTATTAGAGCTAAATTTCAACCTGGGACTCATTCTCGACCTCAAACACTGTTTTCGTAAATACAGGTGTTCGACTTTCCTACGCGTGATGGAATTTGGTTATGTTTTCCTTTTTTCTCACACACTCGAACACCGCGTGCACACATTTTCTTTCTCTCAAAACAAAGCTAATGAAAAACCTCTGTGTAAATAATAATATTTTAGAGAAACCGGAGATGAATGGATCAACCGGATCTGGACACACTCACAGACGTTTCTATGTCGCTTTAATTGGGTGTGAATGTCTTGAGAGGATGGTACAAGTTCACGCGGTTGGGGTATACAGAATTACGATCTGTAATCAGCTTGTTTGAGAGGTGTTATCGTTTACTAAGGCGCAGATCACGAGCAGTGTCGCCGGATCGTTTGATTCAAAACAAAAAAAAAGTTTTGTGGGGTATTTGAAAATAGATCACGCAATTTTCGGCAGGCCGTAGTGAAAAGTCTTGAAATTGTGCATTATTTATGAAATATTTCCATAATAAATGTGTGCGATCTTCGCCGGTTTTTGAGTGTTTTAGTTTGTTGATTAGCGCCTGAAATATTCTATTTGGTAAACAATTTTGTCACGCTTTGCGTTTCTTTTGTTTTGTTTTTGCATTTGATAACATTGGAGTTGAAATGCATTTTTAACACATTTAAAAACTTATTTATTTATTTTTATGTTAGTTATAAAATTGTTGTAAACAATGATCGCGTAAAAAAAAACCGATCAACGTTTTCTTCTTCCAACTCCTATTTTTCCCATCACAACGTGAATCTTGAATGTTTCCAATAATAATGGCGGAATAAAAAAAAAGTTTGGGTTATCAGAAAATCATTTCCTCTTATTTTTCGTTAATTGGTCTGTTAATCTTAATTTGTCGTTAGGAAATAGGCTGTCATTAATGAGATGATGGCCTCAAAAGTTGGGTTAGGGAAGGATGTAGTGAAGACTCATCTATGGACCATCCTCGCGGTTTTGGACTTTTGGTTTCCTTCCATCTATTATATCATCTTGATTCATATCTCTTCATGTTCTGTTCGTACTTCCTTTATTCTCCTCACATTCCTTCGGTTTTTCAGTGTTTGATAGTAAAACAGTTTTTAGGCTTTGTTTTGAGGAATACTACGTATTTCTGTAGGAAGACCTCTGTGAGCTAGTGTGCATTACTTTTGGAATTAGTCCTTTGTACTTGTGTGGATTTTGATTGAGATAGTTGGTTTGTGATTCCCAGGTCTTCTATTCTTCTTTAGCCTTCCAGTTTTATTTATTCCGGAAGTATTTGTTCTGTTTCGGGTAGATTCTCGTTGACAGTTGTAGATATCTGTTCGTACAGTCCTTTTTTGTGCCTTGTTTTGTACTCGTTTTCTCACTGCACATTTTTCTCCGAGTGATTCCTCCTTTTGGGAGCTAAACAATGACTTGTATGACCTCAGTTGCGATAGTTGTGTTATGGTACGTCAGAATTTTGCTCGTAATAAAAATCCCGTAAACACGAAACTATATTTTGAATGATAGGCGTTTCTTTGTCGAGCTGACTCATCGAAGGTAGAGCGTATTACTAGAGAATGGGTTTTCTCGCGCTAAGACCTAGAAAGAAAAAGATAAAGTCTTTCTTTTACAAGAAAAGAAGACTAATAATAAATCTGCTTCTCGAACACTATTATTAAACATAATTCAACACTTAATACAAGAACAAGGTAAAGAGTAAAATGACGCCGATGAGAGTATTAGTTTTCTTACTTAGAGAGTGTGTAATTGTCATCCTCTCACCTTCTTGCACTAGTTTCCTCTCCTCACTCCTCGAGAATTTTTATTTTATTCATTTGACATTTTGTTCGGAGTCGGTTTTCCAGATTGACTTTCAGATCTTTTTTTTTGGTTTCTTTGTCTGTTGACTACCATGAAAACTAGAAGAAACTGGAAGGTTGAAGAAGACTTATTTGGGGGGGATTGGGAATTATCAAGATCTCATAAATAACGCACACTGTTTCATGTTTATCTGATTTGAAACTGATTCCAAAGTATTGGTCGGACACTATGAGTCAAATGGACTCGCTTCAGAATAAATAAGTGCATAATCGGGTGTTAACAGTTTCTTGAAAGTGCGATTAGATCACGTCTCAGCTTTAGAAGACAAAAAAAATTTTATCCGGTTGTTACGACACCGTAGATAAATCGAACCACGTTTTATAGTGTTTGGGTCGCCTTTCTCACATTCTGTCACCTTTCGGTAAAAAGTTGTCTCCGCGGCAGCGGCGGCGGCGGATGGAAGATTATTATGTAAAACAGGTAGAATAGGCCAATCTTATTTAACTTAACCGCCATCGAGGATCGGTAATTCTTTTTTTTGGCGACGGGGCTTCAAAATTCATAAATTTGAACAAACCGCCTGTCAGTGATTATAACGGTTAAATCAACTTTGAAATGTTAAGAGGAAGAAGAAGAAGTTTCCCAACACGCACTTTATGCGTTGTTTCTGTGAGTTGTTTGTTACGTAGAGGAACCAGTGAAGGCTCAACGAAAGAATTATTAGGCTTTATTCGTCAAATATTGATCTAATAAATTCCATTTGTTAATCTTTACGTCGGTTAACTAATTTTTAAACAGATAAAATGCTTTCTAGCGCAGGAATTTATTTGTCAAGAACCTCAACAGCATGCCTTTCTCCTTGACTAAGATGTTACCCAACAAGACAAATAAAATGGGAACAGCCTGCATTTTACACAATGAAAATTTTCTACAAGTTTACCAAGAATGTGCGTAATGGCGGTTTTGTAGTCATCTAGATAACACAGGAATTTGGAGCTTTCTGTATAATAATAGTTAATTCATGGTTTCCTTTGGTTAATTACAGTTACATTAATTAAAAGATGATTTTTTTTATTAACTCGACTTTCGTTTGTAAAGGTTCTGAGAAATGTTTTTGTTTTCTGAGAATATTTACCGAGATTATTGTCGATGTTGTCTCCTTCCTCGACTCCTATTGTTGTCTTGTAAATTCTTTATATCACAGCCGTGTGAAAGGAAAATTGTAAAACCAAAGTCACGCAAGCTTGATTTTAAAAGATCGGATGATTCCTCTTTGTGGAATTTGGTTCCCTGACTTTCAGGTTTCTTTATTGTCCGGATACATATACCTCAGTGGTATTGAAGAGTCTGCCACCTTCTCTTCCTCTCATTTGGTCTCCGTTCTTTTGTTGTACTTCATGTTTACTTTGTTCAACTACAACCATGTTGTCTCAAATGTCTTTTTGCGGTTTTTTTCTTCTTTCTTCTTAGTCATGTATCTGTTCTTTTACCCGCTCTGATGTTTCTTTTGTTCATCTACCCGTTGTTAGTTTTTGTCGTTTTTGGAGGTTGGTTTTCTGCTTTTTCTGTTTGTCGCAGTTTTGTAGATATTAGTGTGTGATTCTGAACCTACTTAGGTCTTTGAAGGTGTTTGAGTAGCCTATTGAACAGTCTGAATTGAGTGTCTGTAGATCAATTGTTTGGGTTGTTCAGTTATGTATTGCTGGTTTTCTGTTATTGGAGCCGGAATCTTCAGCAATATCCTAAAATTTTAGGTGGCCTCCCCAAACACCCTGTTGCGTATAGAAGCTTGGGTCTAACGTCTGTTGAACAGCTCTTAGGCTTGTAGTGCTGACCGAATGGTAATTTATTATTTGTTTAATGTTTATTTATTTATTTGAGCATAATATGAGTACTCATTCGATAAATAGTAGTAAATTCGCCATATTTTCATTATTTTAAACCAAAAACCGTGTGGTTGAGTATCCAAAGCTCCTGAGTAGCGGAATAATAATTGAGAATTCGAGCCCGCTCCCGCATTTTCTTATATTCAAGGGTGAAAAACGGTATTAAAACTCAACCTGAAACCTTAAACTTTTAAAAGGCAGACAGACTCTTTGTTATTTATTTATTTATTCATCCTCGCAGAGCGATTTGCGAAAAAGAAAACTGGACTTCTCGTTTAAACACCTCACGTTTGCTTGTTTACCCTATCTCGTAATCACAATTAACAACTCAATTCAAGTTCTTCAATTGTTTAAATTCAAGTTCAAGTCTATGCGGAAAAAAATTATGTTTGTATTGCAGTCCCTCGATTTTTAATTCAAAACTAAGAAAAAAGAGATTTGCTATGAAAGAAAATTATTCGGTTCTCAGGTCATCATAATAACCGTCATCGTTGAAAAGTTGAAACTTGTTCTGTTAGCATAAGTCAAAAAGCCGAGGTGTTTGAAGTAATAATTGTAAAAACAATAAGTTTTGCGTGGAATGCACAAGGCGATGGCCCAATTCGTGGGAGCTAATTTAATATATAAGAGTCGCGAGTTAAGATTGCAAATTACACTGGAAATGAACCCCCTAATATCACATTCGTGTAATTTCTTCCCACAGTCTCTCCCATTTTCCTCGAATTACATTTTTATGTCTTCGTGAAGACATTGTAGTGTGTGTTGTCTACACTACACTGTAGTGTATTGTACCCAACTTTGTGTAAATTGAGTGGAAACCTCAAAGACTTAACGAACTCGGTATCTCGATGGCTTTGTAACCAGCAGCAGACGAAGTCATAGAGATAGAAACAGTGAGTAATGGCGCGCGTGGATTTGTAAACATTAAACTCGCTTCGAACATTTGTTATTTAAATCACTCAAATTTGAATCGTTTTCATTCCGATTTAGCGATAGGCAACTGAGTTTTGTTCCACTAGAGTATCAGGTACATCTATATGCAAATTATTTACAAATAATTATCTCGAAAGAGATTTAATTTATTAATTTATACAAAGCATTGACATGAGCCAATGAAAATTCATAGCCCAGTTTTACTTATTTTCATTTACTAATTGGGACATTTTTTATTTTGGCTGTTAATTGAAACGATGACAAGAACTGTCATCGTGGAAAGAAATGTCTTCGGGTCATCACCTTGGCTTCCATTTTTGTCGCGACCAATTTTAGTATTAAGTCAAACATATTTTGTGGTGGTCATTACTGAACGATTTTGGATTTGTCGAATTTTGAATTTGAATCAGTTTAGGGAATTTAACTGTTAGTCGAAATTAACTGAAGTAAATAATTTTAAAATGTCGATTGAATTGTTGGTTGAGTTATTTATAGAGTGGAGTGTGATTTATGAAAACACAAAATTTATGGTTGATCAATAGATATTGTGATCGGTTCTTCATTATTAATAAGTAGGTGATTCGTAATTTGAAATTGGAGTGTTTTGTCTGTTGGGGAGGTGAAATAATTCAAAAATTGTCTTTTGATTTATGTTATTTTCTCATCTTGTTCCAACAGTTAACAAAACGATTAAGAAATCTCACACGGAACATGAAACGAAAGAAACCAGCATCACGGATTCGGTGATATCAAGCTATGGAGTCGGACCAACGGACGACAAAGGAAGGCCTCTATTCGGTCTTCAGGCTCTGAGACGACAGAAGAACAAACCTGATGTCGACACGGAATTCCTCGCTCCTCAAGAAATCGAATCTCCAAGAGACATCAAAGACTCTTCCGGTAGGGCTTTCTTCGGTTTGAAAGCTTTACGAGCTCCTAAGAGCGAACCGGAACAACCCGAAAGTCCGACGCTCAAGGATTTGGTTTCCAAACATGACTCTTATTCAAGTGAGTGCGATTTAGTTTATTTCATAAATATTGCACAGTTTGAGGGGGAAATTCAAATCAATACTGGGACACAATTCGAAGGAGGATCCATTTCATTGGTAACTTTAAAGGGGGATTCACTTCGTAATTGCTTAATGAATTTGAGGGACGTTTTGTTTCATAAATATTGCACACTTTTAGAGAGAACTAATGCACAGTTATAAGAGAATCTTGTTTACTTACAAATTCAGATATTTTTTTTCGGAACGGCGACATCTTCGAAGGTGAGAAAAGTTATTAAAGTTAATTAAGTTTACTTTTAGAAATCAATTTATCACTTTTTTTCGAAAAGTTGTCCGACTAACTATGGATAATTTGTGAGTCATTAATTACACCTTCGGGGAGTTTCTCGCATTTGGATAAAATATTTGAATAATAACTATGTTTTCTTTCTTTTTTAAACAATTTTTTTTCGGTTGATAATAAAAAATAAGCAATCCATTTGGTAATTTTTGCTTTCAGTCAGCGTAAGACATTTTTTCTTCTTCTCCGAAAACCGTTAAAAACATTCGAAACGAATGAATGAATGAATGATTGTAAAAGTTAAAACAACGTTCTAAGTAGATTGTTCTCTTCCGTTGGAACGAGTTTCTGCTTCCTGTTAGGTGTTTTTATTGTATCCCAACCCCCTGCCCCACTTCTTATCTGAAAGAATGAGTGCAGTGCTTGTCTAGCAATAAGGTATAGTTTGTAGGGAAAGGTCAGTGTTAACCTCAGGATCGGGGCAGGAAACCTATTGATGATGGTATTAGAATAGATAATAAAAAGGAGGAAAAGGAAATAGAAGAGACGACGTAAATAATAACAAATTTAAATGGAGCTTTTTTCATAAATACTGCACACTTTTAGGGAGAATTTATTTCATAAATAATGCACACTTTAGCTTAAATGTATTCTGTTACCCTAAATTTGGAAGGTGTTAGTTTAGTTAGAATGACTTTAAGTTGTTTGTCACCTTAAGTTTTGTGACAAATAGGTGTGCATTATTTATGAAATGAGTGATTTACTTATGCTCCTAATCAGGAGTCCTTTGTGACTCGAAGGAAAGGAAGTGGTTAAGACATGACTACGGGAGTCGAGTGTCTTATTTAGTCGTAGGCTTAGTTTTGTAGTAATAGTTAGTTGGTTAGTTAAAATTTTTTTGGTCATTTTTTTTTAGTTGGAAGCACATATTCACAAACTCAGCAACATTCCTCAACTCGTTTGCGAGATTCCCTACTACGAGATGATGAAGACGACGAATTCATCCGAAGGGAAATGGATTCGGAGGATGTGAGCAGTCTGCTGGCGGAACCTGGACAATCTCTCAAAGACATGATCAAGAAACACGAACGATTGATGGACGGAGAGCCGAAAAGGTCCGACAACGTGAAAACATCTTCTTATTCGACGAGTACCGTTATCAGATCCTCAGCCGTGAGAAAACCTGACGGCACCATCTCCGTAAAGAAAAACGTTGTCCGAGGTAAGAGCTGAGGTTCTTCATTTAAAACGTCACTAACAATTGATTCGAGTTCACGTTCAAAGTGATTAATTGGCTAATTGGCATTCTTGGATTTGTCAAAGTGCCAATTATTATTATTATTTGTCACATTTCGATGCAGTTTTCATCAAAACTCGCTTATTTATCTCTTCCTCGAGGGCTTTTTGATGATAGGGGTTTCTGACGAAGGTGAAACGGACCAGAGAGCTAATTTATAATTTTAGATTAAGAACTTTTGTTGTTGTGCAATTGCACGGGAGGAAAAACGACTGAAATTAAAACGCACCGTTTATCACATTAACAAATCGAAATAATTACACGGTAACTGAGCACGTCAGGAATCATAATCGCCCACGCCCACTATGACTTATTCTTGCACCTACTGTTTAAAAAGTTTGTTCATCATATCAGGTAGACTTCTGGCGCCTACAGTCACAGACTGTAGAATCTAATTGCTCAAATAAAAGTCTGAGGCGGCTGTCAGCGTCAGGTTCTCTGACTAAGCAGACCATCTCTTTCTATGTTAGCAATAACGGCGTTGTGGGAAAGTTTCATGTTTGGGGTTATACAGACTTCCTTCAGTGACCTGTTATGATCTGAATGTTGGTTTTGGGTTCAAATGTAAACCGGATTTGAACTGAGCCAACTTGACTCATTTAAAATTTTATTCCATTCCAAGTTCTTTCACTAGACTCTGGTTTCAAGATCAGATAAAACATTTTTTAAATTATGTAATTAGGCTCTTTTAATTCATTTCTTTTTGTTCTAAGCACCGGATTCAGGATATGAAAGGTAATTTAATATAATTAGATGGAGGTTTTAAATAGTATTTAATACGAGTTAATACTTGCGATTAAATCGTAAAAATTTCTTTGGTTATTAACCATCATAAAAGATTCTGTGATAGTTTCTTGAATAAAAATTTTGATTCATGGCAAAAACCCCGGATTCGATATCCGCAAACGTCAGAATTTTCAAATTTCTGGCAAAAATCCCGGGGAGAATCAAATGACCAACATAACTTGGCTATTTAAATGACATGTGAGATATGGATCATGTAGTTGCAGGAGCTAAGTTTCCTCCAATAGTCTTCGCTCAAAATGTAGCAAATTACGATTGAATTCGCGTTTTAAAAATATATCTGTGGATTTTTTGAAGAATTTCGAAACGCACCACGTGGTACTTATATTCTTCGTCGAAGTTATATCGCGTATAATGTGAAACTTTAATTTCATTCATTTGGTCATCTTTAAAACCTGGAATCGCGAAATGATTTCCTCCTTCGGTGTTAGACCTTCTGTCCTTCGATTTCGTTGTGAATTTCTCTGTTCCCTGTTAACTTTGTGTATATGAAATTCGTGTTATATTTGGTTCTGAGCCAGAATCCAAAATAGTGGAGGAAAGTGTCGATGGGTCTGTCGCCAGTTGGAGCGAAATGATGGGTTTGGGTGCGAAAGTCTCGGATGTTATAAAATGTGCTTTCGCAATAATAATAATAATCACATTGAGATTCACGCCGTGGCATTGTGTTGGCATTTTCGCATTACTCGCGTCATTTTTTGCCTTCACCATATTTAGAAAGGTTTCCGGTAAGAGGTTCTCTTTGATCGAATAAAGGAAGGATGTGATGCAGTCGGGTTACATTCCTTATATTCATTTCAGGGGAAACCACTGCCGAAAATGATAAAGAACCGCGAACGAGGATTACAACGTCTGAGTATTCGTATGAAACTCCGGAGCGTGAGCCGATTAACATAACTGAAGTCGACAGCGAGGATGAAAGGTCGTTCAAGAAAAAATCTTCGACGAGAACTGTTAGCAGCCGAT
This sequence comes from Columbicola columbae, assembly GCA_016920875.1. Classification (NCBI taxonomy): domain Eukaryota; kingdom Metazoa; phylum Arthropoda; class Insecta; order Psocodea; family Philopteridae; genus Columbicola; species Columbicola columbae. The sequence goes on from JADMLL010000002.1 coordinate 12,983,526, forward strand.
CGACAACAAGCGACTCCATCTATTCGAGGTATTTAAATCCATTAAATGCATTTGGTACATGAGTCTGATTTTTTTTAGTTTAGATTTCTTCGAGGCACGCATGTTGTACAATAACAGTAGCAAGATTCAATGACCCGAGATTTTGTTGAAGCTTTAAAACAATTTTCTTTTTTTTAATTTTATTATACCGTATAAATTAATTTGTATATAAATTCTATTTTTGGCCCATGGCATCATCGACTTCTTTCTAAAGCCTAAAACTGTTTACTGTGGCGTTTTTTTCTTTTTCAAACTGTAAAAGTTGTTTTCTATTTTTCTTTAAGGGGCACCACTTCCTCGTCGGTTAAAACCACGCGTAAATCACAATCTCCAGACAGAAAATCGACTGAACGATATCCGACCTCATCTGGTCGCCCGATCACCCGCTCTGTTACCGATGACACGACCAGTTATTCAAGAACCAGAGAAGAGACTGACATAAAAAGTCAAACCTCACGAAATTCCATTAGCGATAGATTGACACAACTTTCTAAGAAATTCTCTAATGACTCACTCGACAGTCCTATTAGAAAGTCAGGTGCCAAGGATCCTTTGTCAGACTCTCACATAAGTAGTTATACCAGGTGAGTACTGCATCGCTCTTTCTTCTGTTACGGTATCTCTGGTATGAGAGTTAAGAATAAATGGTAACAAATTGGCTCTGTTTCCTGTAATGTGTATCTCTAATTGCTTTCATATACGCTGATGTACTTAAATACTTTTGTCTTTTCAGAACTTCAAGCACTTTCCGATCTTCCATAGACAGCACTTCTTCACCATTAACAGATTCCTACAAATACGAACCGGAGAATGACGTTCCCGGAAGGCGATGGTCACCCTCACACCACGATGATGACACAGGTCACTATCTCACTTTATAATTAATATAATTTTATACTAAAAAACATTTTGAGACGCTAATGAAATTAATTAAATAGGTGTTTACCGACGAGGATCATCAACTCCCATCGATGACGTTAAGGAAACTCTATACCGAAAATTTTCCGGTTCCGAAGATACAGACCAGAGTCTCTCGAGTTTCTCACGAGTCGGGAAAGGAGGTTCGGTGAAGGCGTTGTCTCAAAAGTTTCAACAAGCTGCAGGTAAGAGATGCAGGTGGAGGACAGCAGTATGATTCATAAACCCCATCAAAGTCTTGACGATATAATCCACATTTTGCTTTCGAAACATCTTCATCATTTAATCAAACACCTTGTGATGTTTAATGGATAAGAAAACATTATGATTTAGTTCGAGATTAGGTTTCAGTCATTTTAGACGTAATTCTATACTCAAACTGCGAGTCGAAAGAAGTATATTATAAATCTGAAACCATCATTTTGGAGTGAAAGCAACTAAATGTCACAAAGCATTTAAATCGTTAACTAAACTAATTTTTAAACTAATTCCATTGTTTTGTTTTGTCGACGGCACATATTGTATTGCACTCGTACACACATAAAACTCACTAATTTCATATAATATATTTTGCTACTAATAAAATAGCCGAAGCGGAGGCTCCCAAGACTGTTGCATCTTACCCAAAAGCCGGACTAATACTACGGTCGACTAGCTTCAAACAGACGAACGGTGAATTAACGTCTCCAGGTAATTTATTTTCATTTTTATTAATCAAATTGGTTTTTGATAAACCTAAGAATGATTATAAGTAACCATCTGTCCTTAAAACCAAAATCTAAGAAGAGGAAAGTCGTCTAAAAGTTATTCTGTCTGTTACTGGTTTTAATGTGAGGGATTTTTGTTTATGTAGATTCACCCGGACTTAAGCAATCCATTTCAATGGAGGTTCGGGTTGGTTCTCCGACACGAAGCGGTATAAATACGCCGAGAACGGATTATTCAACTGATAGGAGCCGAAACGAACTGGGAAGAAGCTGGTCACCGGGTAACAGCGACCGAATTGACAGATTTGGTGACGTTTGCGAACGACGAGTCGTCACTCAAACCACAACCGAAATTAGGTCCGACGGAGGGAAATCTTTCCTTGGGAATTCGTCGAAAGTGACGGGAGTCCAAGACATCATTAACCGAATGAGGGCAGCAGATCAGGGTAAATCAAGGCTGTGACGATGAGTTTTTCTTTTTTTATTACTTTCGAATTAGTCTTTAACGAATAATATTTTATCTTGCAGACAACTTGTCCGACGATAATTGTAATGACGCGGAAGCCAAAGCGCTTCTTAATAAGTTTTTGGGAGCGTCCGTCATGATGTCTGGAATGGAACCTCTTGTTAAAGGTTCAGGAGCTACAAGTGCTACTCTCGTTTCCCAGGTCGAAAGACAACGACTCTTAGATTCACCTCTGAGAAGTGGTTCTAGGGTAAGTCATGAAGAAGATAAAATTTTGAAGCCGGATAGGGAAATACTGTTTAGATAAATTTTGTCTGCGTGTCAATTTTGGGCTGGGTGCAAACCCAATTACACTTTTGTTCTGGTCGTTCTACGTCTCGCACTGTTTAACTCGCGGCCAGATGACATTCGCTTTGACTTTTTTTTGTTAAAATGACGTCACAAAGTTTCCACGCAGAAGAGTTTGTTTTAAACAGTACAAGAATCCTTTTGTCGAAGTCAATGTTAGAAGAGAATGTTTGTTGTATTTGGAACAATGGACTCGGTTGAAGGGACGTCGATTCTCTAACCGATGTGATCTTTACTCCGAGTTCCGTTGCCAATTTCCTTAAACAAGGAACTTTAGTACGTGAAGGAAGCAATGTCATTGGACTCAAAAATGGTTTCCACATCAAGGATATTGCCAGTGGGATATTGCCAGTCTATTTACAAAAAGTTTTTTTCCCTTTGAGCTTTGAAAATGAGTTAAAGAGTTTTGCCTTAGGTCATTTATAGCGGTTTTGTCAGCGTGTTTAACAGTTTCTAAAAATTTTGAGGAATGGCCTTGGCTTTAAATTGGAGAAACGTTTTTGTTAATGACGCAAATCCGTTAAAATATATGCTACCGCTAACTTGCAGAGATAAGTTGATGTGCACATCACCTAGATAATCTGTAGATTAACTTGGATGATTCTGTAAAGAGACAAAAATTATTTCATTTCTCAAATTATCTATACAATTTGTACATTACCTTCAACAGGCACTAGTTTAAGATCTTTACTAAAACAACAGCAACATTTCTGTACGTTATTAGGAGGGCTTTATTTCATAAGTAATGCACACTTGTGAGAAGAATTCGTTTTAAAAATATTACACACTTTTATGGAAATGTTTCCATAAGCTTGACACCAATTAATTTCTATAGTGATAACTAGATAATTTGCAGATTATCTAGTAGGAACTCGTTAAAAATAACAAAAACTAGTTGAAGTTGAAGAAGAATTTGTATCTCTCATTATTTAATTAAACAAAAAAATTAATTAGGAACTAAAAAGAACATAATTCTGGTGGTTGGGCAGGTAATAATGTTCTTCCTTTCGAGTGGATATGTATGTATATTTTTAGAAGCAGGAATAAGTGCAGTTTGAAGTTGGACGATCTGAAATGTGTAACGGTTATTTGTCACATTGGTAATAGTTGGAACCTAGACAATTTCTCCCACCAGTTCTGACGTCGGAAATTCCTTATTTTTACTAAACAGACGGCGAGGAAGAGAAAGATTTCTACAAAGTCATTATTACGTCTCAACATTTTTGTTTGTTTTGTCACGGGGAAGTTTGGTTTTCCTCCTTTTTCGAAATTTTACTTCCTTTTTTTATTGCGAATATTTAAACCATAAGTTTGGTTGTTTGTTTCAAGATAATCCTTTGTCTTTGTTCATATACATAGCGGAAGCAGGGATGATTGATGAGAAAAAGGCAAGAAACTGAAAATAGAAAGCTCCTGCAGTGTTACACAACGCGTTACAAATAATAAGAGCGACAGGAATGAAGCGCGAGATGAATAGTTAACACGTTGACTGCCAACGATAGTTCGAACGTTTTTACTTGCCCACGAGTTATCCCGTAGTTAAGTTAAATTGGCTTCTTAGACTGGAATCCTGAATAGTTTTGTGGTTGTCAGAATGTTGGATGTAACAAGTAGTATCACATGAGGTGAATGGGATGCCTCTAAGTTACATCTTAACAACTCTGAGTAAGTAGGGAGATGTATGGTCTTGTTTAGGTAGACTTCTTTTATGCGATTCGGATATAGTTTAAGTGTTTGTTGAAAGCTGAAGATCTGTAGTGTCTTGTGCACTGAGTTATTCTGTGTTTCTAATGTATTTTGAGCTAGTTTGGCATTTTGCGTTTTGGTTCTTGAAGGTCCTTTCGAACCTTTGGACTACTATACTCTACTACAGGGTAATTGGGTGATAGATAAGAGAGAGAAAGAACTACGAGGGGGTATACCACTTGTCGTTCCTTAATTATAGTTTTCCTAAGAATCAATGTCTTTTGAATTGGAATTGTTTAGTTGCAGTTCATTTTAAAAGTGGTGTAAGTTCATTCATCTCTGATCATAAAATTGTGTGTTGCTTTCATTCAGACCTTGGTTATCCAAAATATCGTTCAGACTAGTCTCAAAAACCGACATCATCATTAAGTCTAAAAAAGAATCTGATTATAGCGTTCAGGAAGCAGAACAAAGAGTCGGCGGCGATTTCCTAGCCAAGATTTGTTGGCCATGTGACTTGTAAAGGAAGGAAGGAATGCAAGCCGAGTTGCGAAACGAAAATGCAAAAAATGTTTTATTAAACCGACAGCAGTTATTTAAATTTAATGTCCATATAGTAGGGCGCGTAAACAGCTGTTAAATGTCACATTCGGGTTACCCAGCTTCGGCCCTGTAAAGTCCCTCGCAACTTACTCTATGTTTGTCTTCGAAGCCATTTTTTCCTTTTTGTTCAGTTCGAAATCTGTTCATTCGATGTTTGACTCGATGCTGCGTCGATTTCGTTTTTTTTTCTTTTGGGATGTGCGTTCGTGAACGTTCACGTGTTTTAGTTTTTTAAGAACTATGTTCTGAAGTAAGTTTTCTGTTGTGATATTGTATAAAAGTTTGAAATTTGATTTGTTTTTTGGAAAAGGTTTGAGGAAAAATTTTCTTTTTGTTTAATTCTGTGTTTCTAATTTTGTATTTTGCGTTTTGGTTCTTGAAGGCCCTTTTTGAGGTTGGTGAGGTTTTGAAAATGGATTTTATTATACTTTTAGAAGTTGGTTATATACTGACTTTGTATAACAATTTTTTAAACTTTTACCGAGTATTTTGAATTTGATTTAAATAATTCATTTTGAAAGTGGTGTAAGTTCGGTTCTTTTTTTTAATTTGTGATTGATTTGGTGTAGTATAAAGTCATACTTATACCTCTGTATAACATAATAAATGTTATATTGGTCGTGTTCAAGTTAAGACATAGTTTAAACAATTTTTTTAGTCGCTAGGTTCTTAAAGGACATGTCTTCTCCAGCTCTCTGTGTTGCTTAGTTTGTGATATACCATTTTGGGCCAAAAACGTCTCTGCCGTCATTCTGCTGACTGTTGGTCTGCCTGTTGTTCGATTAGTAAAGGATGTCTATCATATTTGTGTACCTTTCTTGTTTATTGCCTCTACTGTTTTACTGTTGTGTCATTTCTCTTAAGTCTTACTACTCTTCCAGTTATCTTTTATATTTCGATTGCTATCTCCTGCTACTTTCCTTCTACCTACTGTTTGTTCTGTCTATCAATATGCTGTTAAGTCAGTAAGACAATATCGTGCCTACTGGTTGTGTGCTATAATATAATCAAGACCAGACCCTATGAGAAACTAATATTTATCTACTAGATAAATTTACAGTAATAAGTGGCAATTCTGAATTGAAGTTATTTTCTAAATATAGAGAACCATCAGCTGTGTGAACAAATTTGGGGAAGTGTTAGCCTATATTTATGATATAGTTTTAAACAAGCAGGCAGATTCCAACTGTTTAATGCTGTTGGAGATGTTTTTTGGTAATCGTTTTGGTGTTCTGATAGTCTCAACAATATTTCCTTAAGTTTATGGTGTCAGATTTTAAAAATTTCTTAACGTAGGTGAATGACATTGAAAAGGGAGAATGTTACTTTTGACAGCTGTTACAAGGTTTTTCTCTCTGTCGGGATTTGAGTGATCGAAGGATTTTTTATTCGTTTCGAACTGCGCCGTTCGGGTATAAGTCCTGTCTCTTAAATAAATCAAGGCGTAATTTGAACTCAATCCAAAACATTATAAATAAATATAGATAACTTTTGCCCAAAAGTCTCACCTGCTTTCGTCTAAAAATATTGTTTTTGGATGGGTTTTACGCGCGCGGAGCTCTCCTTGAAAGATTGGAAATTAGAAATAAATCAAAAATTCTTAATTGGAAAGGGCACTCGTTCGCCGGAATCCCCGACTGACTTTGCCAAAATTAACTTCGTCAGAGTTATTTAGACACACACACACACGCAACACACTGTATATACATTCGAGGACTGAATTTCTCTTTAAACATTTTTTTTGAGCTTATTCTTTAATGGTATTCGTTGAGGAATTTGAGTTGGTTTTGGCAGAGGGAGTGAGTGACCATAGATGCAGATGGTTTTGTTTGGGAGGTTCTTCTTTAGAATCGAATCGCCTTCGCTCGAAATTAGAAAATTTGGGTTTATTTTTAATTAATTGTTACAAATCGGATGTTAATGATGGTCGTATCTGATTTGGCACAAGGTGAAGGTCTTAGTTGAGTCTGTCGAAACGTGGTTTAAAATTTTTTTATACGTGAGTGTCTCTAGAGAAACCGATTTTCTCATTTTTTGAAGCCTAATCGTTGGGATATACTTGGTAGTCGAGAGGTTGAGTGCTTACCTACCAATTCTAAGTGTGAGTGCTTTGATATCCCCATGTGGATGAGGTGATGTTGTTCTAACTTTTGAATCTGTGGATTAAAACTTGCCACTTTTTATGAAAGAAGTTTTTAATAAAAGTGTGCAATACTTATGAAATGAATTTCAACTAGTAGTGTGAGATATTTGTCAAATGAATTCCTCGTGTACTGTGAAATCCACCCCCAACTCTTGGGGGTTGGTCTGTTATCCTTACACATGATGCCCAAAGTCATGCCAACTGTTTCCTCACCCATATTTGGAGGCAAGTCATTTTTAACTGGGTAGACAAAAAAGAGGTTAGTGGGCGGATGGGGGAAGAAAGTGAGACAATAAGATTCGAAAATTTGAAAATCGTTAAATGCATTCCTGAGTGAAGGAGGAGGAGTGGGAGGGAGCAAAAGAAGATGTGGGCTTTGTGTTTGTTTTTCCCTAAAACTTTTTCGAAATTTAAAATAAATAAAAAACGAAAGAGATGTTTAACAGTGTGGATTTGATTTCATAAATAATGCTCAATGATAAAAGTAACTTATTTCAAAAATAATGCACGCTTTTAAGAAAAATCAATTTCGTGTACGTATTCAAAAAGGACCTGTTTCAAAAGTAGTGCACTCTGTCAGGAAAACATCATTTCACTGTAATCCGTAGGTTATATGAACCTATAAATTCCCATTAGGAGATGGTATTTTATAAACCAGCCGGTAAAAGTGATAAATATTCAATAACCTGTGACATTAACCAAGCTGATTTATCACTTTATTGGCCTGATTTATCACTTTTACCGATCATATACTAAGTGTAACGCACAGAAACGACATCATTTCCCGGTTCACCTAATTATTATCTATTTTTAGAAGCAAATCTTCTAGCTTTGCCATCCTATTTACACAATTAGTCTTAAGTCTCGTTTTATGCGTTTTGTTTTTGCACGGTTTTAAAGTTAGAGGGGTGGACAAAATTAAGGTACCCATTTGTATTTCTTTAACGTAAAGCTCGGCTCTTTGTTTAGAAACTATTTTGAGTTTGCGGTTTTCATCTTTCGCATAAAATGAAACATAGTGTTATCTAAAAGGATGAATATTTTAGAACTAACGATTTTTAGATGGAGACAATATAAAGTACAAATCGCACAGTTTCTAGGCCACATGTTGCACCGCCGCACACGTCGAAATTCCTCCCGCCGTTCAAAAGATGATGGCTTTTACTCTCTATTAAAAGGTCTTCGAAAATATTTGATCTTTTTTTTTATTAAGATCTTTTCTCAGTGTAAACAGAACGTGAATGAATAAAGTCCGAACGTTTTGTCGAGAACGTGTAAAATAAATCTCGAGTCATTTGTCTTCCGGTTTGTTTTAATTTTTTTTCGTGTGGAATGCGTTAGCATGAAAATTTTAATTAAAGACGAAATCCTCTCATAATTAGAGTAGAACTAAGGAATAATGCAAAGAGTCGTGATAGAGTTTTTAAAAATGTCTCGGAAGATGATGTAATTAAAATTTTTATAACGAACCAAGCCGAACGGATTTGAATTTATGTTTTCATCCGCTGGTTTTGGTGGGTAGTAACACCAAGGAAACAATAAACAAAGAAAGGAACACGGAAAAGTAGGAGAAACGTTTTCTCACACGCACTATAGAGAGGAAGGATGGGTGGAAGTGGGTAGGAGGAGGAGATGAAATGAAAGAGAAACATTTTTAATATAAGAAAGAAGATATTCATTCGGGAAGATAGAAAGCCAAGGTTGCGGCCAAATGACTTGTCTTGTCTATCAATTCGAACCAATCCCAGCTTTTCAGAAAAATTTTTTTGCCAATTTATTTCGATAATGTCGACCTTGCCAGTATCTTCTCTTCTCTTAATCCAAACGTATTTCTTCTGGGTGTCCTCGAGGTCCTCGGTATTATTATTATTATTGGTGCTGGCTGTGAATGGGGGAAAGTTCGATTCAAAGGGATGCTTGTGTGTTTTGAGATCTTCGCGGTCGTTTGTGTCAGTGTTTGTATTGTTATGGTGTTAGGCCATCTTTGACTTGAATGAATAACTTTCGCAAAACTCGGTCAAAGGTTTAGTCGAGTTCGAAAGGTGCAAGTTGGTTTGAAATCCATTTCGAAACGTTTAGTGGGTTATTCAGTGATTTCCTCATTTCAAAAGTTATGCACAATAAATTTTCTTTTTCTCTCAAATAACTACCACCTTATTCTATCGTATTAGTCTAGATGCCTTAAAATAGGTTTTATATGGGTAGCAGACCAAAGACAGATTCAGGTGTTAGTGGGTAGAGGGCGGTCACGGAATCATTGTGAACTGGTAGCTAAGCAATTAATTGCTTCTTCAGGAAGAGTTTTCATCTTAGAAGCGACGGGACATCTTACTATAAGAAACTGATGGTGGAAGGAGACTCGTCCTCTCTTATTAATCTCGAATCTTTAAATCGATAGCTCAACACTCCACTAAGTGACTACCATGTAACACCCAGAAGTAACATTGATTTGGGAACGATATTCTCATCTGAAACAGATCTGTTCAAGGTCCGATGGTGATCGATACCTGGGAGCGAAAACCTTACAGATTCTTCTATTACATTCCCTTGTTAACTACCACTGTTGTTAGTCTCTTTTTTGGTCTAGTTTTGAGGGGGGCAGACCAGGCTCTTAGCGGAATCTATAAGAGAAGGCTTGGAAAGAGAAAAGGGAAAAGCAGGAGAGGAATAAGGTTTGACTAAGAGGAGATAAATGTGAATGAGATGGGCTATGTCGTTTACGGTGTGTCTGGTAGAGGAACCTATAAAATAAAACGCGGTTCGTGATATTATCCTATAATATATTAATATAAGAGAACTTATCTAACATCATCTCTGGTTCTTGTGTTAAACTATCACCAGTGAGACAAGAGTTTTAAACAAAATAAATTTTCGGTTCCAATGTAAAAAATTTTGGACTAAAAACAAGTAAACGAACAGTAACTATAAAAATGAAACGGGGAAAATTTTTTTTTATTATCTTTTTTGGCTGTGGTTCCTCAGCAGTTCTGAAGAATCCGGCATTTAATTGCTACTAAAAGCGAAAAACATAAAATTCCCAGAATTTATTTATTTAAAAAAATTTCTTTCATATAAAAATGGCTTCTCCTTGAAATTCAGGGACATACGCGATTCAGCACAAAACCTCTTCTGGCACCCTAATGAGGTAGCCACTGCAGTCGGGTCGAGCTGTTGGCGGGATTTAAGTCACTAAGCCATTTGTAAATAAAATAGAAAAGTAGTTCAGGGGCGGTGTTAATCACTTTAACACTTTTTCTAAAGGGGGAAAAATGGACACTGAAATATATTTTAATTCACAGACTAATGAAATGCAACATCGCGAATAATTTTGGCGTCCCATTAAAATTTTAAAATCATCGAGGTGACCCAAATAAAAAATTTGGTCGACCATTAGATAACGAGCTTCTCATTCTCGTGTCAGTTAAACCTGGCAAGGACTGTTAATAATTCGGGGTGTAAATCTGGCAGTCGAGTTATTGAGTGTTAGTCTAGTGCTACATAGAAACTCTAAGTCATCTGAGTTAAATATCCAAGACAGGTGGTAGTTGCGTGAAAGAAGAAAATTTGATGAATAAATCTTGTAATTAACGAAAATTTGTATTATTGTTAAAATAAATTCCCTTAAGAGTGTGCATTACTTTTGAAATGAAATATTGTTAAATTTGTGCATTATTTATGAAATATGGATGTTACTTGGTTATTGAGAGTGATTAATCGTCTACCAGTTAAAAGGTCCGTGGTTCCATGTGTCTCCCTCTCATCAACTTTTGACTTTGTCTTTGGTCCGTTTTCTAGATAAAAATTATTTTTAAAGTCTTAGCGATAGGCGCTAGATAAGTGGTAGATAAAATATCGTAAAAAACATTTAATAACCCATTAAAAAAATCTTTGAATGAACGACAAAGTGAAACCGAAAAAACGTTGGCATCCATGATCACAGCCTTTTCGTAAGAATCACGTAATTCGTATTTTGGGTTTCGATTTGACTTTCTCTGCTCAATAACTCATGGTCTGATGTAATAAATTATTTATTCATAGATAATGCGCTTGGATTTGATGATAATGGTGGTAGTGGAGGATGGTAGACGAATATCAAAACCAAATTTGTATAAAATTTTAGTTCGGAAGCTTTTTGGCCGAAGGGAATTAATTTGAAGTTTGAAGTTTTGGTTTGTTTATGGCGAAGTCTTGAGAAAATGTTATTGACCATAATATAGCGCGTAAAAGAAGTCGAGCAAGCGAATTTTTCTACGTCCGAAGACGAGGAGCACGTGTTAGTTTTGTTTTGAAAAAAAAAAGAAAGAAACGAGCTTTCCACAAACACATGATTCTTAAAATAGGTGGACGATGGTTTTTGATGAGCTTGCGCGGAAAACGCGACCATTCTTCGTGTGCCCAAAATAGGCGAGATGAACACATTTTCGCATTGGACTTCTTTTGTTGTTGTGAAGCTTTTTGGTCCCGACATTTTTGATTAAAAAAAAATTTTTTTCTGACTGCTTCGCGCGATTTTTGAAACTTTGTAATGTGAAAAGCATTCCTTCACTTTTGTCCAGTTTACGACCATTTTTTTTAATTTTTGATTGGCTGATGTTAACTTTTGTCAGTTTCCGCTTTTTCGTTTCGAAATTTGGTGTGAAATTAATTGTTTCCATCTGAAATCTAAGGACAAGGTCAAGGGATTTCCGTGTGATCACAAAGCTCTTGGACGTTGATAAAATCGTTTTTGATGGTATTTAATGAGGATTTCAACAACGCGGATTGATTGCCTTCTTAAAAATTTGGATTTAGGCGTCGGTACTTATTACCCGTTTCTTAGCCTTTCAGATGTTGCTTGAAAATGTTTTTGATTTTGGATGATTGGAGGTTAAAAAAGGTTTCTCCTGAAGTACTCTTTTTGGGTGGCGGTCTATCCTGCAGGATCCTCCAACGAATGATCAGATCATCGACGGCTCAGTATTACGTAACGTCCAGACTCCATAACAGGCTTATCTTAACCTCAACATTTTAATCCTTCCTTACCCTTCTTCTTTATTATCTTCTTTTCTGTTGTTATTATTCTTCTCTCCGTCTACTACCCACTTCCTATATTTTCATTTCTTATTTTTCTACTCTTCGAATCTAGCCCACAACTCATATTTCTCTTTCCTGTGCCTCTCTTTTTCTAATTACCATTTTCTTTTCACTCCTTCCGGTGGAATCCCGAACTATTTCATTTAAACAACATTGGACTGAAGCACCAATCTCTTCTCTATATAAAATGCCTTATAGCTGAGAGTTCAGTGAAACGAATTTCGTGACGTTTGGTTTCTGTTTTGTAAGCAATAAGCTGTCCATCGTCGCAGGTGGCCTTTTAAAAGTGTTGAAACCTAATTTAGAAAGGAGCCATTTTGTCGAGCCGTTGATTTCTGTTCTTTCCTCCATTAAATAAATAAACTTTTATTATTGTTCGGCAATAATTTATTTTACAAAATATATTTTTAGAATTGGTTGCCGCGCAAAAGATTCATTCGGAAGGAAAAGGTTTATTGGATTTTGCATTATTGTCTTTGTGTGAGTGTGTTGTGTTGTGTTCGTGTGTTTTATTATTTTGAAATTAAGAGAATTTTATGGGGAATAAGTTTGTTGACATTGAATATATCACTTTGTTATGAGTCGTTTGTTTCCATTTTTATTAGCTTTTTTCGGAAACGAAAATCTTGTTAGGATCGGGGTTATCCTTTGTTCTTGTTTGTTGCGTTTTGGTTGTTTCCTCCCAGGGAAACGGATTCTAGCTAATATGTGGAACTAAGTGTTTACCCCAAATTGCGATGTGTCCTGTATACTGTGTATGTATTTACGAGATGGGGTTTGAACTCATGTCCCTTGGAATGATTGACGATTGTTCTAACCTCTCACTTACCAGGTCCTTTTGTGTCATTGATGTCTTATTGTTTGTTTTTTGTTTTCAGGATTACACGAGTTCAAGTGAAACTTACAGAGATACAGATAACTTCGAAGACATCTGGGACGAAAGAAAATTACGTCAGTTGGTAGGTTCACGAATGAAATTTGATTAATTGATCGAGAATTGATTTTGACTTTTACTCTGTCATCTGTTTTTAAATTTAACACCTCATCCATGAAAATATTTTGGCAAAACATAAGAACACGTGTTAGGATCATTGAAACCCGAAAATTTTATCCAACTTCCTTGTTTTCTTTGTCAGTAGGGGTTTGACTGATTTCTTTGTTTCTGTTTAGTTGGATGCCTGTACGGACTACGAAGGAAGGCGAAAACTCAGGGCTAGGCTTCGAACTGTCATGGCCGAAAAATCTGGTTTGTATACATTTTGTTTTTGGAGGGTGAATCTCCGTTCGGACTGTCGTTAACTTGGATTGTTCTCTTTCAGCTTGCGAAGACGTAGTTGCCGCAGCCCGTGAAGACGAGGAATCCAAATTGTTGGGAGATTCGAGCAGAAGCATCCGTCAGGGTGAGTCAAATCTTCCGTACCTAGTTGAACAGCTGAGAACGACTCTCGCCTTAGAGCCGCGTCCCAATTCGAGTCCGAGCAGTGAAGAAGGGGCCAACCAGCCCCATATCGAAGACTCTGGCACTGAATCCGGCGAAGACTTACGTTTGTTAGCCGGTTTACGCGATTCTATTAGTGAAGAACAAATAACACAGAAAAATGAAATCGATACGGGACTTTTGGTAGAAGTTCAAAACGCTTTAAAAAAGTTACAGACTACTCTTGACACGGGACTAGCGACTGATAAGGTTCTGGATTCGGAAACTAGAGACAATCTCTTGCAACTTGTCGTCCGTTTACAGTCATCGTTAAAAATGGGTCCCGGAAACACTAAACCTCCCGAAGACGCTAAATCTCCCAACAAAAATCGTTTCGCGAATCGAAGACTATTAAGGCAAAACAGACATACAGTGGGTGTGACCAGTGAAGAGTTAGCTGATGCCAGACGTCTGTTTGAAGAAAGTAAAGACAGGGTACCTCTACGACTGAACACTGGTTTAAGTGACACTTTCATGAGAGCTTATAACAAATGGGAACCGTCTAAAGTAGATAAAACTGATGTCGCTTTACCACCCGCTTCTTTTGCTGTTGTCAAGCAAAGTTCAGCTGGCGATTTAGTCGCAAATCCTGCCGCCAAGTTATTTAGACCTGTACAGTTTAGTCCGACAAAAGTCAAAGGCCCGATTTCATCGACCAATACGGTGGCGAAACCTTTCTCTCCCCCCACAGAGTTTCAGGCTGTCGAAAGCAATTCACCCAGTCGATTGGCTAATTATAGAAGGATGAGTGAAGGTACTCATCTTAAGGCTTTTAATTATCAAACCGCCCCGTTTCCTTCCAAAGACAGCGATTCGGTGATAAACACAGAAAAGTATTCTCGTTGTTCTGAGTCAGCGGCCGAAGACAAAAGTTTTGTTAACGAAACTCTTTCAAAAGATTCTTCAGATAAAAATTTATCTAAAACATTATTTGATTACAATGATAAGAAAACTGTTGAGAAACCAGGGAAGGGACCTTTGAGTCCACCTTTAAAAAATATTCAGTACGCTGCCAATTTGCAACTCGAACATGATTCGTGCCAACAAAAAGTCTCTCCGGACAAGAAAACAAGTTCAGCTGATTGCAGAAAAGATTTGAACGGAAGCAATGAAGTTCTATTAGACGAAACCGAATCTAAACCTATGCCAAGGGGTCAAGAATTGGTTCACTCTAACACGTTCGTCGAACAAAGCAACACGACTAAACCTCACATATTCAAACATTCTCTGAGTGAAGACCATGGCGGTAGCTTATTAGAATACGATCCAAGTCTGAGTCTGTTCACACCTGAGCAGTCGGTGAGAATAGCGGTTCATAAGGCCGCCATCAACAAACAGCTGTCACGTGAAGAAGAAAAACGAAAAAGACGCTTGAGCATCGAAAGCGATTTGGGAAGTAGTGATGAGGAGGCTCTGGATGATGACGGAGACATTTCCAGTGAGAACGAAGAGGATGAATTAACTGTTAAGCAGGCGAAAGTTGTATTGACCGATGCGAACCGTTTTAGATCTGAATCTTTGAAACCAGAGTACAACTCAAACGAACACGAGGCTAAAGTTCCCACGGCTCAGAATGAAGTGAGAGGAAGTAGTTTACCTCAGCAAGTCGCAAAACCAAGTTATCAACCTAACAGAAACCAAAATAATCCAGGTTTGAATCGGTTCGAGAAGAGAATACAAGAGATACAAAGCGAGAACAAAGTTCAGAGTAAAGGAAATCCTCGGTCGATTGAGGAACTACAGAAAATTTATAACGAACGGAAGGAGAAGGAGACGGAAAGGAAAGGAAGCATCGAATCTAGATCTCAAATGATGCAAAATGTTCAGGCTAAATACGAGAAGACTCTTGCTAGTAAAGCGCCCACCGTGAAAACGTACAATCATCCGGGTCAGCAGTTTAATTCAGAAGTTCGCTCGAAATACGAGCCGAGATCTCGAAAAAGCGACGAAAGTTTGTTTCCTAAAGAGAATCAGGTTTCGGAAACAGCGATTTCGATCGCAGTCCTGGAGACATGATGGACGTCTCTCAAACCGAAAGCGAATTGTCCATTTCGTCTACGAGCACTGAAAACAGTTTTCCTCACGCGCAAAAACTCTTGCAATTGGCAACCAACGATAAAGGTGATCGATATCATTGTAAATCAGATAAGAAAACAAAAATGAAAAGAGCTAACACGATCGATATACCAAAACCTTTAAATTTCTATGAAGTAGAAGATGACAGTGAGTACTCGGAGGATGAACAGAGCTCGACGAGACAGACTACTCCTTTAAATGGACACTTTTCTGCGAGTTACAGACCGAATCCAAATGTCCCGCCGCAGTTGAACCCTAAATCTGAGTCTGATAAACGATTTCTTGCCTTTTTAGCGAAACAGTCTCAACCTGTAATGAGTGGTACTATTTGGAAAAAAGATCAGACACGAGACGATTCTTCAGCATTGACGGGAGGTAGGGCACCATTTTCGGAACATCAGTGGGGGAATAGGTTCAGCAGGATTAAAACTGCCTTCGAAAACCCTGTTGAAGATGACGGAGTTAGTGTTAAATTAAAGTCACCGGCTGTGTCTTCGGCAAAGCTTTCTGGAAAAGTGCTGATGATTCAGCTGCAGTCATGAAACCAAAGGGAGGATTCTACGCGACGGCAAATGGGCCGAGACTCACAAAGCAAGGAAGTAAATTCCTGAAGAAATTGTTCGAAGAGAAGGAGAGGGAGGATAAAGAGGTGAAATTGCCTTGGACAAATTATCAAAATGATAACGTCGTGGTAGGCTCGTTAACTGTTCGCACCCAGAAGCCGGATAAAAGTGCAAGAATGTTTCCATCTGTTGATCATTCCGTGAAACCGGCGACCGCTAAAATCAGTCAATTTCATCCTGCGCCCAGCTTCACCCATGCACCCACGTCAGCTTTTAAACCGGTTCCGAAAAAGTCGACAGGTTTCAGTGAAAATCAAAAGCAAAGTCCCATGCAGTCGATGCCTCCGATGCAATCGACGAAGATGAATTCTTCGACTAAACAATTCGCACAGAATTTCGAAGATTCGAAATCTCCTTTGAGTCCGACGTTGCCTTGGATAAAAGAAAACGGCAGTGCTTTTGGAGATAAAACAGTCAATTCAACTTTGGCCAAGTTTGAAACGCTTTCCGGAACCAAAAATCAAGAAAGCTCTCCTTCTCGACCTGATACATTTGCCAATTCAGTTGCATCACCTCCACACTTTGTAACTAAGTCTCCAAGTCAGCCATCTTTGATTTCAAGTAGGGATGAACCGTCATATTTCAATGTTGCGATGAATGTTTCGAAACTAAATCAAATGCAGCGAATGCCGTTTGTGCCCTCTCCTCAAGCAGCCAGTTATATTCCTCCCTCGCAGGTCAGGGAAAAATCTAAAATTTCCAAATCCCTTATCAAAATGAGCCGAGTGCACATGTTGGTAAAAAATTGATTGCTGAGCCGGAACAGGAAAAGTTTAAACCGATCGCAACTTACAGTGTGGACGTGGCTGCAACGTCCACTGTTTACGCTAACTGTGATATACCTCGTGTAGAAACAGACTATTTACCATCACCGGATGTCGATACCAGTGCATCCACCCCTGAAGAACACGTGGCAATCACCAGAGTCATGGGTTCTGCTGTCCAACAGCAAGCTGTTACTGTAAGGCATAAAACCCACCGCAGAGATGAAGATGAGGATAAGTCTTCGGCGCTTAGAAATCTGGCAAATGTTCTGCAGAGATTTTCTAGCCCCGAACAAAGGGAGTTAGAAATGTCGAAAAAGCTTTCACCTTCCAGAGGCTTGATGTCCGAGTCCACACCACCTCGTTCCCCTCTCGTTCCTCCTAAGTTACCCACCGGGAAAACTTCACCAGTGTCCTCCGGTCATCCTAACACGGGAAATTCGGTTCGTTTTCGTGATGATAACTCCTTTGGGAAACCAAACTACTTTAAAGACAATAATCTAGATAGGGCAGTGAAACAAATGTCTGCGGAAAGACACTTGCCGGTGTCAAGTTCGAGGAAAACCGGTTCGGCAGAATCATTAGTGACGACCACTAGTTGCGAAGAACTACGAGAAAATGGTGAATCGGTGCTGACAACGAGGCTGCAGATTCCCGTTTACGCAGCAACAACTCAACAGTACAGAACATCTTCTCTCCAAGACTTGTATCCAAGCGAGAGTCCTTCGAGATCACCCATAACTCCGTCCTCATCTCCAACATCATCCGTTCAGAAATCCGAATCGTGGCATCAACTAAACGGACAATCGAAAGCGAAACGACCTCAGAGTCTAATCATACCCAACCTTCCAACTCCTCAAAGAAGAACTCCGAATTCACTACTCAAGACGAAATCTAGTCACGCTCTAGGATTCGGAGGAAAGCAATTCGAAGCGGTTATGAGTCCGGCGGCTGTCGTGACAAAACAGAAAACAGTCGAAGAATATTTTTCGGTGAAGAAATCAGTTCCAAAACCAAAACAAACACAAAAGAAGACGACGGCGGCGACGAATCTGGTCGAACTGGACGACAATCTGGAAAACGTCGACGAAGCTTTCGACGCATTGTTCACCTCCGTGGCGAATAGTTCAAATAGTTGTAAAAAAGGCGGGAAAACACAAAACAGAACAAGCACGAATCAAATAATGAAAAGCACTTCCGCCACTTCCATACAACACCCACGAACTAGTAAGTAACATGATTCAAACAGTAGACAGAGATTTTGGCAAGATCGAAGTGACACTTAGTGCTTTCATACCTTAAAATCGATTGTGAATGATAATTTTGCAAATTTTTGTTTTTTTTTTTGGCTGCAAAACTGAGAAACACGATAACAAGTAGCAGTGAGTTGCCAACTTAACAAATAACTTTTTTAAAAAAAAATTTGTTTTTAATTATTTTCTTGTGATAAGTGAAAACAGTTTTCTTTTAAAACAAAAACCTGAAAAGAATCGAAGTAAGTCATCAGGACAGGAGGAGAAGGAATATCGAGAAGATGGTTTGTGGTCTGGAAAATACAATTTTCGGGGATGTGATACCAACGTGAACGACAGCGAATCCCTCACAGCGTGAGTTAACATAAAAAAACCAAAAATGTTTTGTAGTGAATAACATCTTCAGAGTGGAGTGAAATGGATTGACAACTATAACCGGAATGAATTTTGTAGCATTTTGGAATTGATTAACCAAAGGAATTGTTTTTGCTGACCCGAGGATGACCTGTGTTTTAGTGTCCTTAATAAAAAACATGAGCCTAACTAGCAGCCATAATTAATAAAAACGGTTTTGAAATGAATAACTGTATCCCCGTCGGTGTTGTATATAGTTGCTACCGCCGCCGCCATTTTGTTTTGTTTTTGCTGATTGATTTGATTGGATTGATTTTTTTGTCGTTGTTGTAGCCGTGGTTGAATTTTTTTTTTCCTTAACTTGTGTTTTGATTCATTGTTGACCGTAGTTTAGACAGGTAGAGGAATGGTTGGACGAGACGAGCTGACCATTTTAGTGTTGTCAGTGTTACTGAGTTAGGGTGATTGATGTCTGTGGTAGATGTCCGTTTGCCCGATGTCTTAGTCACGGGTGTTGGGATAAGATTCAAAATCTCAAAAAGATCCCCCCGACAACTGTTGTAATTTATTAGATATATATTTTATTTATTTATTTATATATATTATATATATAGATATTTGAAATTTTAACTTGATTAATGTTGTTCAGTTGAAGTTTAATTTGAGGTTGCTGACGTTTTTTTTTTCTTGGTAGATTCCGAAACTGTTGTGACTACGAGATCAGATCCAGGAGCGTTGTCTAAAACTCGAGGTAAGTTTTTGTTAGTGTTTTCATTAGTTACTGTTCCTAGAGAAAGAATGACTAATTTGAATTTGATACAAGAACAATTTGTCTGTAAGATAAGAATCGCACAAATCTGAAAGAGCAGTAGAGAATAATCCGCACAAAAAGATGACTGTCTGAGGACTGAATAGAGATCTGTGGTTGAGAGTTGAGCCCTTTCCTTATCTTGTCGTGCTCAAGAATGGAAAACGGCATTAGACCCTAAATTGTGAGAGATTCTTGATGAAAGTGTGCAATATTTCTGAAATAGGTCTTTGGCCAGTGTGCAGTACTTTTGAAATAAGTGTTGGCCAGTCTGCAGTATTTTAGAAATAAGCCTTTGGTCAGTGTGCAGTATTTCTGAAATAGGTCTTTGGTCAGTATTTTATTTTGAAATAGGTCTTTGGCCAGTGTGCAGTATTTTTGAAATAGGTCTTTGGTCAGTGTGCAGTATTTTTGAAATAAGTCTTTGGTCAGTGTGCAGTACTTTTGAAATAGGTCTTTGGTCAGTGTGCAGTATTTTGAAATAAGTGTTGGCCAGAGTGTAGTATTTTTGAAATTAGCGTTTGGCCATTGTGCAATATTTTTGAAATAAACGTCCGCTTAGCCTATACAATACAAGACAGCATTATAACTATATATTAGGTAAAGCGGAAAACAATGTCACATTTGTGTGTTACACCTGATAGGTAAGCTACAGCAATGTTCGCTTTTACCCCATAGTATATATTGTAGTTTTAAGATTGAAAAGTTAAGTATACGAAGAAGAAGAATTATAACTCCTTAATTAGAGACATAGTTGTCTATAAAAATAAATTAAAAAAAAATTAATTAGTAAAATTCATCCTAATTTAAATTTATTTATGTTTCAGTGACATCAAAGACGACGTCGACCTACAGCACAAGTAAAAGTAAGTTTTAAAATCTCACATTTTGTACAAGTTAATAAATAAGATATTTATTCAATTAATTAATTAAAAAATTAAATTAATAATTAGAATAATCAAATCATGACGTCATAATTGAATTCCCAAAATATTTTCTTGATCATTCTCTCTGTTTAAAAAAAGCTTTTATGAAGTAACCAAACGAAAAATTAATTTTATTAAAAAAAATGGTAAAAGGTTTCATTTTAATAATCATCGAGGAAATTATGTTAATTATTAATTAATAATTATAACCTAATCATTGCAGTTTCCTCGACTAACAAACCAATTTCGCCATTTGCCAAATTTCAACAGTTAGATCGTCAAAGCTCGGGGTCTTCCTCTTCTCCGAGGTAAGTTGTATTGGAATCTCACCGAGAATCATTCACGGGTCTCAGATTTATTTATTTATTTATTTAATTTATTTATTTATTAATTAATTATTTATTATTTGTTTGGACGATCACTCCTTCTCGTTTCTTTGTTCTGTGTTCTTTTGTATAAACGAAAATTCATTAGGTATAAGATAATTTATAGGATCTGTTTTGGGTTCGATGATCTTGTCGCAACTTTTATATTATACATTTATATATATATACAAAGAGAAAGGAAAGTTTTATACGGAGATTTCAGTATAAAAAAAGGTGTCGTTTACCGCTTTTAAATAATTGGAATAGTTATGATAGAGCTTGTACTAACCCTCAGCTCCCCGCGTGCTGGTAATGCGCCTCTCTTCACGTTCACCGATCCAAAACTGAGTCGTTCTGCATCCGGTATCAAGGATCGCCTTCTCTACTGGTGTCAAGTCAAGACAAAAGACTACAAGGTACCCAACCAAGTTGAATATTTCAAGCTTTTGGTACTTAACTGCATGCTTGTCTGGGTTTTTTTGTTTTGTTTTGTGCGCCGGTTTCGCTTTCTTTTTTCACCAATCTGCTGTTTGCTTATCTTTTGTTAGTGCTGTCACTGCTGTTGTTTTTGACTGGGTCTTTTAGTGTGCGTTTGAAGTTTTTGTTGTTGTTGTTTGGTTTTGTTAGACGAACGAGGAGTGTGTTGTTTGAGATTTTTGGTAGATGAGTTTTTGATGGTTTTGACACTTTGGTACCTGTTGCTAGTACCTCCTATCTTGTTCTGTTTGAATATTGTTAGAAGTAAATCAACATCTCCCAAATGGAAGTTATAGAAGAAGGCGAGAACCAGATGATGGAGTTGTGTTGATATATCGTATATACGTGAAAGGTTTCTGTTTGATAACCTGACTTTGGGAGTAGTGGTTGAGGTCTCAAGTTCTCGACGACAGGACGGCAACCTTTTTCGTGTGGTATGTCAGGAGTCAAAAAAATAAGAACTAAGATACATAAAACTTTATTTTAATCTCGACCGCACTCGTCAATGCCTAAAAAACAACAGTCTGCCTCGTCCTAGGCGCCACAGCGTTGGACCAGGATCATCCTCTCGATGGTGACCATTTGTCTCAATGCCAAAACGGCATATCTACTACATTCGGTTTCGGGACGGTGGGCCATTTTCAAATTAAAGTTTTTTAGACAGGCTGCAGATTCAAAAGTAACTTAAATAGTGCTTTATATGAATTATATAAAGTTTCAGTATAAATATTATTAAAGATAAATATAGAAAAAAATTATTTTTATTGGCTTAATAACAATAATGTCGGAGAACAAAAATTTTTTAGTTCTTAAAAGGAAATAAAAAGAAAATACAATTCCAATTATATATATATTAATATAAATATAAGTATATCGGTCCTTGGCGAGCCGCATAAAAAGTTGCAAAGGACCCTGCTCTATGACATTCTGTTTTCCACAAATCACAGTGATATTGAATGAATATTTGTCAGTGATATGATATTAATATATATTATACAGTTAGTGATATGAATATTTATATATCCCGGATTGCGTATTAAAAAAATTTTTCGTTGCTCTTGAATTTCAGTTGGCACCATTGGTAAGACAGTTAGACAGATTCCCCAGGTTTATTTCTTTAATATATTCTCCTCGTATCGACCTGTTTGCTGTTTTGTTTTTGTTGTGATGAGTTTTAAGGTTTTCGCGGCTGTCAGTATTAATGTTAGTAGTGGCATCTTGTTGATCATCACGACTGTCAAGTCAAATTTTTGGAAGAAGTGGAGAGTTCGCTTCTACCTCGACTAAGTGTTTCGTATATTTTGAAACAGTCAGCCGACTTGAGTTTAGTTTCGTTTAGTCGAAAATTTGACTTGTGGGCGTGATAGTCAACAAAATTCCATCACTAACGCTTTTTATTGTTTATAAATTGTGCGTTTACTCTGGTTTATAAACCAAAATGCACAATGAGTGATTTTATACTATATTTTATAATATTATAGTTGTTTGGAATTCAATAATTAAAATTTCTTTGGTAATATAGATGGTTAACAGTTTGTTTTGTAGTGTTTTGTAGTTTTTGGCATCAGCTAATTTTTAGTATCACTTTAGTTAGTATAATATAATCAAAGAGAAAGATTGATTCTAAATTTGGGTCGATATTTTGGGGGTTAAAGGTCGAGGCCAAAAGGCGACCGAAATCAGTATACTTGTGATTGGAATCGGGGGGTAGTTTCATGTGTGGTCGGATGAAAGGATTTAGTAAGTCCTCTTAGCTTTCAATTTCCAAATTGGAGCTGGTAGTTGGGTTGGGAATTGAACTAGCTTGGGTATAAGTACCCCCTAACAGTTTGTTAGTCAGTCATAAACGGGAAGAAACAAATCCCAGAGTGACGGGTCTGAGTTTGGGTCTGGGTCACCTGGAGGTGGCATAAATTGTATTTTTCGGCTTTTGACGAAATCCTGTAGGAAAATGGGGCGTTGTATCAAATAATTAATTTGAAAAGCGAGAGAAGGAATTTGTTTTGTTGGTCTGTTGCGTTCCATAAACTCTAAATTGATAAAAGTTGGCCAAATGTTTCCATAACTTAAGTCTGTGCTGTCGTCATCATCACTATCATATACGGACATAGTAAAAATGTGGTAGAATCAGTTTTTAGATCTTAAGTTTTAGTGTATTAGAACTGTTTTTAGTTATTTGGGGTAAAATTTTAAGATTTTAGAGATTTTTTGTAGAATTATTTAACCCATTAAAGTGCCATTTTTGGGTTTCAAACCATCGCTAAACAATTACTTCTATAGAAGCCTGTCTTTCGTGATTTTCTCCCCACCTCTACAGACTTACCATCAGGGAAGTCGTTATACTGACACCGATATTCCTCATTTGAGGATGTCGTTAGTGATAGCGATCTAAATAGCGAATTTGAAGGGAGACCAAAACTCACTCAGATAAAAATCGGCAGTTAATGGGTTAATAAATAGAAAGTTGAATTTATGTATTTATTATTAGATGTAGTGGTATCGATTATGCTGTTGTTATTAGAACAAATTTGCGATTTGTTAAGTTTAGGGAACATTTGGTTTGTTTTTGGCAATAAATTATGTTTTTATTTATTTATTTATTTATTTTATATTATTTACTTCCAGAACATTCAAATAGAAAACTTTTCGACGAGTTGGAGTAACGGTTTAGCTTTCTGCGCTCTCATTCACCATTTCAGACCCGAAGCTTTTGACTACGATTCACTATCACCGAAGGAACGTCGAAAAAATTTCGAACTTGCTTTTAGAGTGGCAGAGTAAGTATGACTCAGGATCCAGACTAAAGAGTTATGGTTATTAATTAGTAGAGAATTTTAATTCGCCCTTTTTTGGGTTATAAGAGGATATGGGAGGACGATTTGAACTCACAACTAGTCTGACGTTTAACCACTACATCAAAGACTTCCCAATGTTGTGATAATAATCGCTGTTGTGGTTGTAATGATATCGTGAAAGGAAAGAAATTTGGATGTTTGGCCGACTAGGTAGTGAAGTGAGTGGTTAGGGCCTTAGTACTTAGGTTGTGTGTGGGTTTGCTGCTTGATTTCACTTATACAGGCGACTGCTGATGTTTATTATCACCTCTTCCGTTGTTTAGAATCTTAATTAAGGGTTTGTAGCGTCACCAGGTAGAGACTGAAGTTAGGCAGTCAAACTTAACAGACTTTGGGTTTCTAGAACTCCCAACATTCTTTCACCTTCTGTTTTCCTGTAACCGTCCACTGACCCCATTCCTTTCCTACCTACTTCCAAGCAGTCGTTTCCTCTATTTCTTCGGTTCAGTGTCTGCCTGACGATGTCCACAGCTGCTGAAGTGGACGAAACGTTGGTTTCTAGTTACGCGGTGTAAAATCCCAGTTCTCAACGTATTTAGCCCCGCAGCTTTTGTTCTTTTCCTTAACAGTAACCGTCCGCATTCTTTCCGTCAACCGCTTTTCCGCTTTAACCCCATTGGACCTTTCGCGAACATCCTTTTTTCCTACTGGCTACCCTTTCATTCCGGCTTCTACCCAATCCAACCGGGTTTTGGTATATTGATAATATACGCTTCTGGAAACGACTATAATGTACGACAACAGGTTATGTATACCTTGGTAGTCGAATCTTTGAAGCATCGCTGAGTGTTCTCCAACGCACAAAGTTGCCCACGATACGGATCAGTTGTTAAGAATTCTGTCGGTTACACAACACATAGGTCATGGATTCACCCTCCTTAAACTAAACCACAACCGAGAACCCAAAAACTGATTCTCATAACTTAATATATTGTAATTTCAGTGAAGTTGCTGGCATAGCTCCTCTCCTAGACGTGGAAGACATGGTCATGATGAAGAAACCTGACTGGAAATGCGTCTTCACCTACGTCCAGTCAATATATCGCCGCTTCAAGGATGAGGAAATATAATCCTTCGCCATATTGTTTTTCTTTAATGTATGATTCCTTTCTTAATATAAAACCAAAAAAAAAAATGTTGCTTGATATGTCGTAGACTTCACTGTTGTATTGTAGTTAAATTTGATTTATGTAAAATGTTTAGTGATGAGAGCGCTTAGCACGTTTACTCTGTTTCATTTTTATATTTTATTATATATATTCAAAAGTTATTAAAATAGGTATCTAATATATTACTAATTTTACGTTATATGGGAAGATATAATTGTTAAATTATGTATTCTACTTAATCGGGAGGTCTGTCTTTCAGACTTCTTAAAAACTTTGTTTTATTCAATTTTTTAAAAAAAAGCAAAAATTTTTAGTAAAAATCGCCTTAAATAAATCTAATAAATGTTATTGTTTAAAAAATGTCTCAAGAACATAAATATATATTATGTTCTCATGTTGATTAACTGGGAAAAAAATTATGTTTTTAATATTGATGGGATTTTTGGAAGGAAAGCATCCAAATGATCATTGGTGTGCTTATAGTGTAACTCGAATTCCATAATTTGTTAGCATTTGCCAAGACTTGACAATATTTTTGTAATAATACTAACCGAAGCTTGTACGCCTCGAATATAATTCGCCTTTTTTTCCTTATTTCGTTTATTTTATTTATTTTTATTGAGTTTCCTTTTCCTTAATGATGAAATGAGAGGAGAATGAATAGTCACGTAGGCACCTGTCTCTGTTGTGACACGTTCTGACCAAAGGTTAAGAGTTTTGATGTCTTTGATTTCTCTTAAAAGTGAGGATTAGTTGTGGAATGAAACATCTTTGAAAGTGTGCAGTATTTATGAATTGAGTGTGTCTTGATTATGTGCAATGCTTAAATTCTCCCTGAGAGTGTGGAGAATTTGTGAAATGAATTAGTGAGAGCGTGTAGTATTTTTGAAATGAGTCGGTGGGAATTGCAATGTTGCTGAAATGAATGTCTTGAACGAGAGCAATGTTTATATCCCCTTGAGAGTGTGCAATATTTATGAAATGAGTCAGTGTGCAGTATTTTTTAAATTGATCAGTGAGAGTGTGCAGTATTTATGAAATGAGTCATTGAAGTGTGCAATATTTATGAAAAGAATGTCTCTTGGATGTGGACAATATTTATATTCCCCTTGAGAGTGTGCAATATTTATGAAATGAGTCAGTGGGAGTGTGCAGTATTTATGAATTGAATGTCTTGATTATGTGCAATGCTTAAATTCTCCTTGAAAGTGGGGAGAATTTGTGGAATAAATCAGTGAGAGTGTGCAGTATTTATGAAATGAGTCAGTGAGAGTGCAGTATTTATGAATGAATGTCAGTGCAAAATGGTATTTATAAAAATGGAGTGCAGTCAGTATGTATGCGGTATTTATGAAATGAGTCAGTCGAATGGCAGTATTTATGAAGTGAGTCAGCCAGTGTGCAATATTTATGAAATGAGGTATCCAAAATATCATTAACCTAAGTTCACCAACCAGAAATACTGCCAAGGTTGTGAGCCTTTAAGAGATGCTCTACTCAGGAGTGAAGGGTTTGGAGAGGTGTTAGTCTGGATCGTTTTATTCATATTCCTTTGTACAAATAAAATTTGTGAGTAAGTTGTCGAATGTTCATCCACCTTGTTTGTCAAAAGCATTAATATTTACAGCGAACGATTGAAATCAGTGCAGTACTCAAGAACTACACTCTCAGAGACACAACTTTTTATAACTTTCTCAAACCAGAGAGTAGTATATACAAAATAATATCGAAGGGTCTGGTACTTACCAGGCTTCACCATAAACTTCCAAGTCCATTAAGTAGATCTAATTTTAGTTACCAGTTCTAAAACAACACAACTGACTAATGTCAACACATACCTCCAAGACCAGTGTGCCTTGATTTCTAAAATTTTTCCCATCAAATCCAAGACTATTCACACAAATAATGAAAATCTTGATGACTAAATCGATTTATTATATAATAAATAGTTAAAAATTCGATATTATATCCTTTTTATTTTTGTATATATAAAAACTGAAATCCTCTCTCTCACACCGAACTCAACAAATGATTTTCAAAATGGAGGATTTCAATATTTTAAAATTGGAAAAGTGTAAATATATCCGTTAATAAACATAAAACGTAAATATGAACTTTAATCAAATTTTTAGTTATTTCGGCGGACAATCCCAATCTGTACTGAGCACACAGCAAAACACTCCTGAGTTTTTGGACTTGATCCAGTCACTACAATGTGGTGACACCATGATTAGCATTTTCCCTTCTGTCATCTACTTGATCGGAATCGCTTTGTTGATACACCACATAATAACGATGAACATAAGGCCGCAGTTGTACAGAAGGGTGGGACGAGAATTACTTTTACAAATCCCGTGGCAGGTAAACGCGTTGTTTGTACAGAGAGACAAAATACTGAGAGAAGTTGGTTTGGTGTTATCTATTTATTTTTCGATAGTAGATAAATATCCAGGAAAGTTGTGCTGATTAGTCAGGGATTTTGAACTTGAGTGTGATATATACTTTAGTGAAAGTGAAAAGCTTATATTATATAATTTTCTTTTAGGAAATTCTAATATTTATGCTAATCTATCAGTGTATAAGGATTTGGCTCTCTACTTTGGTTTTGCTTAACACTTTATTTAAATATTACCAGAAACAGGTAAGTTTGTTGGCTCTCACTGCAAATTTAAGGAAATGATTGTTGAAAAGTGTTTAGGCGAAACTTTATACCCTCTTTTCTAGATAATCTAGCTCAAATTAACTGTAAATACAAAACTGTGAAGCCAATAAGATTGTTTCTTGGTCATCAACCACCTACTTTCTCTAATCATTTTACCACCACTTTCCTCTCTTTTGTCTTTACTACACTTCCTTTGTCTCTTTCTATTACTCTGCTTACAATTCTATTCTATTTAGTTTTGTCTTGTTATTCTTCTCTTTCTCCTACTACTACTCTTCCTGGCCTTGTCCTATTTACTTGGGGTTAGCATTCTTCTCCAGGCGTTTCTGTCCTGACTTGTTTAAATTTGCCAGCTTCAGATTTTCTCTGAGGTTGCGGGGGATCTTCCTCTTCTTCCTGGGCCTGTTTGAATGTCGAGTACTCGCCTTGTCATGTGATCTTCAGGTCTTCTCATTACATGGCCGAACCATCTCAGGCGACTTTCTCCTCTTCCCAAAAATTTATAGAAATCTTAGTCAGTACAATATGACCTGCACTAGATCAGAGGTGCCCAAACTAGGGGTAGCCAGAACTTGGGGGTCGCCAAATTTTTGTAAATTTCGAATTTATCGCCGAACATGGATGAGAGAAGTAGAAACTTACAACCTCATACATCTCATTAAAGGGCAGTTCTACTGATTTTTATGTTGTATAAATTATTCTGTGTCAGATTTGATGACATCGTATTTGTGAACATCTATCTTAAGGAGTCGCCAAAATTTTTCTCTCTACTGAACGGGTCGCAGTCGGAAAAAGTTTGCGCACCACTGTTCTTGATGATTTCTTTTGCCAATACTGATACGATTTTACTTTGTTTCAGCTGTCCCAGATTTGTCCTTGGGGAATGAAAAGTCTCGACAATACAAATTTGAATTTAAGTTCGTTTCCTATGATTTCAAAGGGTTTCCGAGATTTCGTTAAGATTCCATTTGTTGTGTTTTATGTGAGACGTTTTTCTTTTTAGCTAATGGGATCAGTTTCAGGGACCATTTTGGCTTTAAACTAAATGATTATAATCATTTTTTAATCACTCTTCAGATAATCACGGGAATAGCCCCGTTTAATAAATTTACCAATGTGTCGGACATTAGGAACCTGCACCCAGTCGTGCAGGCTGTTCTTGCTCCAAAAATACTCAAAATCATTGTCTGCACTTTAATGTCTCTAATCCCGTTTCTGGCGCTGATTAAACTCAAAGAAAGAAGACCTCTTCCTCAGTTCATGCTTTGGTAATTATTTTTAATAACATTTAAACTCTTTGATCCATTAAGCCAATCACAAACGAATAAATCCTTTCGTTCCAGGATGGGACCGATGAGGAGGGACAGATCCGAGTTAGGTGCTAGTGGCTACTACCTGGAGAGACCCATCTCCGAGCATACATTAAACTCAACCGACTTCGTAATGAAAAGATCAAGTTCGTGTAATGATGTGGCTATTTTAAAACTTAGATCTAGAAGAACGAGGTCTAGAAAATCAGTCTCAGTTTAATTAAAAAGTCAAAAATTGTCATAATCGACTTCTACTGTGTTTGTGTAAACCCGTGAGCGAGAAAATTATAAAAAGAAAAAAATTTTACTTTGGTTCAATTTGAAAAATTTTATAATAAATTATAACATATGTAAAACCTGTCCTTGGAATGGATTTTATACCAAAAAGTCTGCATAGGGGCTGTAATTGATATTATTTATATTATCCTCAGTGAGACTTTTAAAATTGTTTAGAATTCATTCCAAGTTCTCAAATATTAATATTAGTACTAGGTTATAGTTAAACGAATTATAATAACGCGGATGCTGTAGATATTCATTGAAGAACCATTCAGTAAATCGTCAAAACTAATTAAACCATATTTTATGTAAGTTTTTGAATATTTAAGAAAAAAACTTCTTGTTGTACTTGTATGTAAATATATTATTGTAAGATTTTTCTTTAATTATAGAGGAACGCTTAATGAAATTTATTTGTTAGAAATTGGTCAGAGTATTTTAATGTTGTAGACCCGTTGCTATGTTTTTCGGTTTTGGATGGACCCCCTACTTGATATTGTAAATTTCTCACTGTAGTGAAGTCAGTTTTGTACTTTTATAAATAATATATATGTCTTTATACTATAAGATTGTAAAGTGTAAGTAAATAGGTACTATCAGTGTATGTTGAGATTCACTATTGTGGACACCCATTTTCATTTCATGGACCTCTAAATTTTTAGACCCCTTGCAGGTTGTCATAGACCCCTTTGGGTCGATATAGACCACTTTGGGAATCACTGATTCAGTTCAATAAAAAAATTTTTGTCTACCTCTATGGACATATTAACCTTATGCATAACTGGACACTACACTTGATGAGGACAGATATTATGTTTACATAACCAAACAGCCTACTTACCACCTTCTTAAAATCAATTATGACTCCAGAATTCTATTTTAATGATCGTTATAATGTTAAAACTACATAAAAACTAATTAAAAGATGAGAATAAAAGTCGATAAAACATTCGAACTTTTAAACCGCCATTTTTGAAAATGGATCAGACCACAGAGTAAAGTTAATAATCAATTTTCATAAAATTTAGAATTGTTTTAATAAAACTCAAGCACTAATTTTAATTAAAAATAAGCAACTGGCCTTTGTTTTAAAAGGTTTTTTATTAATAATACATTTAAAATGCTTAGTTTTCAAAATTATAACGAAAAATAAATGATTCATAACTATAGATTTTGTTACGTGTGGGTCTATGGTTCTTTTTGTTGACGTTGGTACAGTCAAACTGTAATTAAACAAAGTTAAGAGTATTTTTTAAGTGAATAATAAGTGAGTAAAACTTAACTGAAAATTAAGCTCTCTATACGTTATTGCTGAAAATGAGTTGCTTAATTTTCAATATTTTTTGATTGTGTAATTGAAAATTGGATTTATCGTAGTCAAAAGACATGGAAGTGTGAGTATCACCCTCGTTCTAATTTTAGTGATAATTGATGGCTGATTGTTAAATCAAAAGACATATGAATCACTGGATCGATATATATATATATTTTACAGGGTTAATCCTAACGTCCTGCAACTGAGTAATTACGAAGTTTTGAACTTGTTAAAAGAAATCAAAGGGAAGCAGAAAAAGAACAGCCAAAGTCAGCTGGCCACAATAACTTATGAGGTCTGTTCGAATAATGAATTTACAATGAATCATACAATTACATTCTTTTCATATAACAATTGTTAAACATCCTGCAGGGTGTAGGCTCTTTTACTAACTTGTACAAAATGTTTTTTCAATTAAGTACCCAGAGCATATTGCATATGTTGCTTCCCTCGAGATCATTGTTACTAATGTTGTTTGGCATGTCATGTGATCAGTTGAGGCTACTGAAAACATGATATGTGGAAAGAAATGAATTTATGGTTTTATGAATCGAAGTCATGAATGGTATAATTCAGTGATTTTGGGTGTGTTTTGAAATTGGTGTATGATTCTTGATCTGTGGTTTGTTTGTGGAAGACCTGTGGCTGAGCTGTCCAAAAGCCTTATTAGCAAAGTAGTAGTTGAGAGTTCGAGCCCCTCAATATGACCATGGCTTACCAAAGGGTGAAGCATGAGATCAAAATTACACAGAGACTCAATTCTGTATCCATTGGCTTATAGTTTGATTTGTTCTTGTTGAAAATTATTTTTTCATGATTAAAAATTACAACCTAAATCGTACCAATATTAGTAAGTCTAAGTACCCCCAGCTATATACTGGAGGACAAAGACATGGTAGTCAATCAATAATTATAGAAATAAGTTACTGATAAAGTTGGGAGGTATTTAAATATATATTTTTCCAACTTATTTCAAAGAGCTTTGTGTTAACAAACACTTTTTTGTTAAAAAGGGAGTAAAGAAGATTAATAATTTCTTTATATAACTCAAGTAAATGTTTACTAAAATGAAAACTACTTTGTTTTGCAGACAACAAAATATTTGGAGGACAAACCTTGTGCCCTTCAAACTACTGAAAGTG
This sequence comes from Columbicola columbae, assembly GCA_016920875.1. NCBI lineage: Eukaryota > Metazoa > Arthropoda > Insecta > Psocodea > Philopteridae > Columbicola > Columbicola columbae. Next base: position 13,015,304 of record JADMLL010000002.1, read on the forward strand.
TTCAAAGTTATTTAAAAGCTTTTCTGCAGCATCAAATACAATTATCTAAAGCAGAGAAGCTTATGTTAGTTAATAATCCACCTACAACACCATTGGAAATACAGCTGGTAAGAATTTTCAATCTATTTTAACCCATTGACTGGTTTTTGAAGGTTATATCAGGCTTTTGATTATTCTCAAACCATAATTTAGTATTGAAGTCTTGTCTAAGGGTTCAAGCCCCTTCACATGCCTTTATGTGTAAAGTGAAAATCAGATTTAAACTCTGCTCGATTCAAGTCCTGTATTTGTTTATTATTGTTGGCAGGTTGTTGAAGAAAGCGAAGAGAGATTAAGTGATGAGCAAGTAGATCACCTTCTACAAATCACAAACGAGTTATTTGGTGAAAAGTCTACTCAGAATACGGAATAGAATTTATAATCAAAATGAACAAAAGTAACTCTAGGCAAAAGCGATCAATAGGAAAGGATTCTCCTTTATCAAAGAGGCCAAAATTGGATTTCACTTCACGAAGTAAGGAATCACTTAGTGGTAATAAAGACAACAATAAAGATGCCAAAAATGGTTATCATGGTAACGTCAAAGACAAAGGTGTTGCAGCCAAATCCTTCGAAAATAAAGTCGAGGGAAATATTCCTGCAGCATCGGATTGGGATGATGATTTCTCAGGTGACATGCTTGAGAAAGTTTGCTTGATAGCAGATTTATCTCAGGCAGTGGTTAACAGTCAAGCTGTGCCAAATGAAATTATTACACAGAAAGAAGTGAAGGAAATGTTTGAAAAGACTAAACTTCCGCTGCCGGCAGGTTTAGAAACTTTAAAAAATTCCGATTTGGACTCATTTGAGAAATTAAAATTGGAGTATGAAAAGTTACAGGAGAAGTTTAAAACCAAAGAAGGGGAGGTTCATATCCTTAGATCGCAGCTGAAACAAAATGAAGGGGCGAAGCAAACTGCCGCACTCCAGAATATAAAAATGGTCGAGGAGATACAGAAGAAATTCACCGAAAGGATAAGTGCTACGGAAAAGGAATTGGAAACGACAAAAACGAAACTGCAGTTTAAGGATATGGAGTATAAGACTTTGACTGAGAGATGTAGACAGTTAGAGTACAACCTGTCGAAAAATAAGTTAGTACTCGATTCGACCAGTGTCGAGGTGACGAAATCTTTTGCGAACGCCTCACAGGCCGTTCATCCAAAAATTCAAACAAAGGAAACGGAAAATGAAGGGGCCGTCGTCGTTGGGGACAGTCGCCAAGAAAATATAATAAAATGTGAATTCCCTTCAAGTGTTCGTCACGAAGGGAAATCTCTGGTCAAAATCGTTTGTCCAGAGTTTTTCAAATTCGTAGAAGAGCCCAGCGTTGTTCCTCTCTACACATTTCGCACTGGTATCAGTCTCCACGCGTCGAAATTGGATTTCGACCAAAGGAAAAAGTACAAATGGAATGATCTTCCCAAACAGACTGTTTTCAATAAAGACTTGTACGATTTACTGACCAGACTTTTTGTCCACGAAACTTTTACCAATGAGGAATGTGACAGATCCATTCGAACCATTTTCGACCGGTGTCGGACTATTTTAATTTACTACAAGGAAGTATTTCTGTTTCTGAATAATTTGCAGTTGGAAAACAGTGAGTACGACGATCCGGATCAGTCACTATTGGAAAATGAAGAGAAAGTGGATATAGTCACAATAAAAAATCTTTTAGACGGAATTAAGTTGAAAGAAGAGGAATGTGGGATCGAAGGAAGACGGTCCTTGGCTTTAGTGTATGCTTTGATAAAGTCTTCTCGAGTTGCTTTCGATTTGGTCAAGAGCGACGTTGATTTCATCTCTCTTCTAAGAGACTTGACTGCGGCTATAGGAAATTTAAGAAGACCTCTGAGGTACACTGGAATATTGATAGGTATAGCTTTTATATTGCAAGAAATATTATTAGAAAAGGAACTGAAGAAAGACGTCCTGACACTGATTAACGAAATAGTCGAAGAGATAATATTTGCCAGACCCAAACTGGACGTTTTAAGAGAAGTCGTTAACGTGTTAGCAGCTGGGAAAAATAATTTGGAGTTCCAGAGCGGTCTTTGTCGGAAAGCTTCGGTTGAATCTTGCGCGCTATACATGGATTCGAGGTTAAAGCAAGCCATGTTCTTCACGAAAAATGCGTGTCCTCTGAAACTTCTCTGCATGCAGATAATGGGATTGGCTTGTTTGCCTTCAAGCAAAGCCATAAGATGGGATTTAACCGACTGCATAATTAAATGGTTGAACAATTCAATCAGCACGCCGCACTATAAGAAAATAAAATGGCTGCCGATAAATCCGTGTTCTGTAGAAGAGGATCGGTGTTTTGATGTGACGGAATGTTTGTTGTATTTATTGACTTTATGTGTGAAAGACTATAACTATAGTTTCCCCCCTCAGGATGACAAAGATGGTGAATGTTCGGTTCAAGGTCTTGTACAAAACAAAGCTGATAAAAGGAAACTGGATTTGATTTCGATAATCGGTCACGGAGCCACGTTGTTGAAAAGAATTTTAAAAGCGAACGGTAGACAGTTACACGAGAACACGCATTCGTTACGCTTTGCCGCGTTGTTAAAAGCATTATTGCCGAGTAAATCCGATCTATGTCACACACATCACATGAGTCACATAAGCTCGGTACAGATGGAAGCCATATCTTGGATCATAAATTTATTTGAAAGTGGTCTCAGGAATCAAGATTGTGTTGTTAAACAGAATATTTCCACTTTACCCGATATCGACATCTTCAACGCTTTAATGATTAGTAATGAATCCAAGTTGTATTGAGCCCATAAATTGAATGCCTCACTTGCCAAATCTACACCCTCCACTATACAAAAATCAAAATCTGACTGAGAGTATGTTTAATAGCCAAAAAATGTCATTAAGGAAACTTCTTTTGAATATATACAGTCAGGAGGTGATTCATTGCTTGACAACAAAATTCAGAAAGTCAATTTGGCATGTGAAGCATTCACTCGACTGAATTTTTTTTTGTTTGCTTTTGTTTAATAAAGTTTTTCATCTTTAATTTTGTATCACATCCTCATCTATATGTATTGATTTACACTTCTTTTCCATGTTTTTCTTTTTGTACTGTAAAATAATTATATTCAAACAGGATTTTCTGTTCCTGGATTTTTCTTATTTATGAGTGTCAATAAGTTAATTCAGATTTTATAATTTACAGTTGTTTGTATTGAAATCCCAAAGAGAAGTGCCTTAAATCAATCATACCTTTCTCTGATTTCATCAAATTATGAAATGGTATTATTCATTTGGGCATTTAACGAAAAAGTCACTTGTATCCAAAATTGATGGACTTTGCTGTGGTTCAGTTTAAATTAAATTTATGTAAATATACTTATTAAATTGACATATTCAATTTTTATTTATACAGTTATATCTTCCTCTTACAGTAACCGAACTTGAATGCTCTTGATGACAACTTTTTCAAAAGCTGATGGTATGAAGTCTTGTTTTATTGTAACAATAAGAAACAGAACAAATATAAAAAATTGTATGCATGATGTATATATGTATATATATAGGGGATGTAAAAATATTCATAACCCAAACATAAAATCTTGATGTGTGATCTGAATTTATTTATTCTTTGACTTCGTAGGCTAGTGGCAGGTGATTGATATTGTTACCTCTTGAGATCACCTAAATCTTCGATTAAGTCAACATCAATCTAAAACAAAGAACAATTTTTTTTTCTGTAACACAAACACTTAGAATACTGTAAAGATTGGAATTTATTTAGCTGAAAAGTTTGCCAAAGATTCATCAAAGAATTTGAATGAAACAAGTTTAGGTGTATTAGTTCTTAAAAATATGTGTTGAATGAAGTACTGAGTAAAAAAATTGTAACTTAACTGTCTTCTTATTTTATTTCTTACCTCAGGCCATTTTTCAGGAATAACATCAAAAAGTTCATCTTTGACATCACCTTGTATTACAAGTTCATCTTCACCTGTTACTGATGATCCACAAGCAAATTTTGTACCAAAAAATTTTGAAGCTACTTTCAAATCAATATCTAAAAACCAAACACAAGTAAAAAATTATGAGAGCAGTAATCAAGCTATCGATCCATTATTTGACTGCATTCAAATGTCAGTAATCGACCTCAGACTTAGTGTGTGCTGTAACTTATCTAACATTCATAATAAAGCATTTGAAATATCAACAAGACTGATCAAAAACATTTAAATCTTATTTAACTATCACCTAACTACTATCCATTAATTTCACTTTTAATCGTTACAAGCTTTGCATAGAAAAGAATGTACCCTTACCAAATGTACTAAGTCCTGTCACTACCGTAACAGACTTTTTCTTCCCTCTGGGAGCTCTTGAGACGCATATTTGTTTTGTAACTTCTTCTTTCTTTTTTGGTTTAACAATTCCTTTGCCACCTCTTTTCTGTCTCTTTTTTTCTTCTTCACCTCCATTTTCTTCTTCTTTATCTGTGACTTTGACTACTTTTTCAAATTCGCTGGGTAAATTTTTTTCTAACCACTGTTTGCATTTTTCATACTCTGGATAATATTCACAATACTACAACGAAAAAGAGAGATCCGGTAAGAATATTTCAAACTCTAAAAGAAACGTGGCTGATTGTAAGTAACTGATTTTTACCTCGATGGGCAATGTACAATTGCCACAATAAACGACACTTATAGGATACGTAACCCCGGGTAAAGGACCGATCGGGAATCCTTGAGTATCTCCTTGGGACATTGCAAAAGTGTCAAACGGAAGCCCTCAATAAAGCCGTTCACCACGGAATAATTTTTCTTCTGTTTTGTTTTCAGTTTCGGATCTGTTACAGGGTTGCCAAATTGCTTTCAATTTTCAGGCGCCAACTAAAATATTTAAAACGAAATCATCGAGAGAAAGTTATTTAAACCCCAAAAATCTGTTTTGGAATTGAAATCGGTATTTCCAAAAAATAATAATAAAACACTTTGGCTATAACACACTCACTTTTTCTTTCACTTCCACGAAAGAAGAAAAATTTAATTTATTCCATTCAGTTTTTCCAATATGGGAGGTTAATTGATGACGTCATTAACTCTCCAGTCCCTTATGCTGAGGCTTCTATTGCCAACCTAACAAACCAAATTGTAAACATAGTGAGAAGTTCTCTTTATAATTTATAATGAAGTAGTTAATCAATTGTACTGTTTAGTGATTGGTCAATTAATAAAATTTGAAATTAGGCGTGAAATGGCAGAAAAAGTCTCTCATAAATGCGTGCTCTGCAACAGTATATTACCGTCTAAAGAAGACTTACAATTACACTTCAGGTAATAAACTGTATACGGTCTGTCAGACACCTTCCAGTGTTTGGTAAACAATGAAACGTAAACATAGTGATATTAGATTATTATTAGATTTAAGTAAACTCTCAAAACAGATGATAACGTATTTTAAGAGGTAATTTTATTCTTTTTCAATAAAAAGCTTTGATTATTTCGTTTAAGGAAACACGCAAATGGTGAGACGAGTTCAACGGAAAAAAGCGAAAAAGGAAGTCGTATAGCCTGTGATGTTTGCGGTGAAGAATTCTCTAACAAAACTTTGGTTAGTAAAAGGCTTTGTTATGAAATATAATTTTTATAAGGCTGTAACCTTGGGGAAAATTTTTGAGGTTATTCGTTTGTGGCTAAAGTTAATTATATTTTATAGGCGATTAAACACAAATTCAAAAAACATCCCAAAGCTGCCGCGAATCATATCTGCCCATATTGCGGAATGCAATTTCCTCTCAAATCTTTCTTAGATAACCATTTAAGAACTCATAGTGATGATACAAATGAGAAAAGTTCACTTACTTGTGATGAATGTGGAGCTAAATTTTATTTTCAAAAAGCCAAGGATTATCATATAAATTCGACTCATTTAAGGTAAATTATAACTTTAGTTGAAATTTTATATTTTGGGTGTATAATGAAGGCCTTTGAGGGGTGGAAGCATGTTCTGTGAGGTAGTGGTTGTGAGTTTGAGAGCCTCTTCTATCTTGTTTTACCAAAGGTTGAAAACCATATTGTAACTCAAAATATACTTGTGAATAGTCTTTGATGGAAAATCTTAACTTGTTTTAAACTTTGTTTGCTAGTAAGTGTTACTGTAACTTGTAAGTTGTTTGTTGAAGACATTGTAAATTTTTGGGGATTTTCAGGGTCAAAACATTAACTCAACCTGTTCCGACTCCACCACCCAGTAAGAAAATAAAAGTGAACAATGCAAATGAAGTCCAAAGTGTTTATTACTGTCATATATGTGGATCTGAATACATGATCAAGTTTAACTTACAGAAACATTTGGAGAAAATTCATACAGAAGAAGAACGATGTGTAAGTTAAATGTGTATATGTAATTATAATTTTAAAGATCAGTTACCAATGCAGGTTATTAATTCATTCACATTTCCTGGGCAGATACTTCAAAAATCAAAAAATTTATTCAACTTCATTTTGGGTGGGATGAAGATGTTAATTTTTTAAAAAAACTTTTGTTTTTAGAAAATGCCGACTGATTTGATTCGATGCACAAAATGTGATGCACTTTTTTACAACCAAAAAGCATATGAAACTCATAACACATATCACAACCCCGGTGATTTATATGTTGCTAGTGAGGAGCAGAGGTGAGATGATTGGTTATTTAAAAATCATCACGTTGAATGAAACAGATATTTAATTTATAAAAATTATAATTTAGATTACAGGCAGTGTCAAGAGTTGATCAAGATTTTGATATTAGGAGAGTATTACCAACTGCTAGTAAATATATTCCACGGTTTGGACGGAAACCAGGGAGAAAAAAGAAAAAACTTAAGGTGAGTCCTAATTTGTTTTCGTATTTTGGGAGAAAAGTGTCTCCTTTAGACTGTACCTCCAGTCCTTTCGGTTAATCCAATTCCTGGGTCTAAGTCCTTTCATGTGTGCCCAAAGATGGCAGCTAGTCAGAAAAAAGAGAAAACTATAAACGTAATTTCAATTTTTTTTTGTTTAGTCTAAGATTGTCGACCAAGAAGAGGACGAAGAATTATCTCCGCCTTCATCACCTGAATCGTCAGATAGTGAATCGGAAAAGAATAAAGTAGTCAAGAATGAAGTTAAAACGCAAGCTTCAGATAATGTCAAAGGTGAATTCAAAAAGACTGATTCGAAAAACGTAGAACTGCTTTCGTCAGAAGTTCCTAAAGCCAAGGAAACAGCAACGCAAACAATAATTTGAGATCAACCGTTAACGTTTCCTTTTTAATTTTTGACACGCGGGTGATTATAAGCCAAAAATTATTTATATATATATATTTTTGATGTATGCGACGATGGTTGAAACCCTCCAGGGGTTGCCTTATACGCTGGGTACTCGTTGAGGTTCACAACTTTTGTGACGGATGCTTGGTGTTACAATAGTCCGATGGTTAGTGATTGAAAGTTAGAAAATCGTCTTCTCCATATACATCGAAATCTTTTTAGGTTTCTATCAACAAGAATGTATATATTCAAGCTTTGCCTTAGTGTGAGATTTATGTAGCTGGTATGTGCAAACACATATAAACACTTCTTAAATTTATTTCGTCTGTATATGTAGTGTAGACTTAATGAAAGTAAGAATTTGAAATGAAATAACTTATACAACTACTTTTTCGGCTGTCGATCTTGTTTTCATTGAGAAATATCCGTCCTTTCAAACCTGTAGGACACATTAAAGGAAATAAATACAAATGTCTGACGGATATTTCATACAGAAACTATTAGGTACAAATAGACTTTGAAACTATGCGAATTTATTTATGAAATGACCTGTCCGGGTGATATTCGAGGTTTTATGATTGACTGGATGAGTTATTCACAGAATAACCTTTTGAGGGTACAAATATATATATAACTGTACAGCTTTGCAAATAGATTATTTACTGATTACTATACAGCTTTTGAAATATTTAAGAATTTGATTATCTCCTTTTAATCCATCTTCTGAAAGGGTTAGACTCGGAAGCATGGACGTTCTTACGTTTCTCTATCACATATTAGAGTAGAAATATTTTTTAACAATAGTATAAAATATAAAAATCATTGTAATTTTTTTTTATATTAATATAATTTATTGAAATTTGTAGTTAAATAGCCGCAAAAGAAAAATGCTGGAAGCATTTTGTCTTTATAACCGTAGATTCTAAAAGCACTGTTTCTAAGGTTACCAGTTTCACTCTCAAGCTCATCGTGGTCTCTTAATTGGAGAAAACTTCTCGTCCGTATAAGTTTTGAGGTGGCCTAAAGTTCTTGAGAATAGCGTGGTGGTCGTCATCTTGGATGGTTTTCAGTTGGTCCAACTGAAATTTTTTGTTAATTATTTATACTTCGATTGACATTTTTAATTAAAAAACGAAAATGAATTCACTTACCACATGCCTAGAAATGGGGAAGCGATTTACGAACAAGGTCCACTGAACTACTTCATCACAGGTTGGAGTTGTCAGAGAACCATCATACCTAAAAAATCTAGAGGTCTTCCTTGGAAGTAAATCTCTTAAAGCGAATAATTCGTGAGGTTCGGAATCCTCTCTACTATCATGGTCTTCTTCTGACAGATTTTGAAGAGGATCCGACGGAGGAAGCGGATTTAAATGATGATTATTGTCCTCTGCTAGGTGTTCTAAAATGGAGTCGAAGAAATCTTCCACTAAGGGATCTGTTTCATCAGCCTCCTGTAACACAATTTATATTCATTACGACAGAGAAATTTGTGCGATCAAAAGAAAATGGCAGACTTTGGTATTGTTAAGATGTTTTGTTTGTTCTTACATCGTAGAAAACTGCCAGAACTGCTAGCCCGTCGGGTTGCGTGCTTGCTTCGGCAAAACTTTCGTATTTTGAGTTGTAATGAACCATGTGCATCTCCATAGACGTCCTGTCGTGGAAATCATTTATAAAATCGACTCAGTAAATTTTCCTGATTCTCATCACCATTTAATTGTTAAATTTGATTACCTTTTCCCGTCGAACTCATGTTCAGATTCCCAATGCAGGTGAAGCTGTTCAAAAATGAAACTTCCGGGGAGTCCGCCTCCGTAAATGATGGGTTTGATTGTGTCATTTTGTAAGGTCACGTAAACCGTGTGACCGTTATTTTTGGCGTGAAATTTTTGCTTCCTTAAATAGTCCTCGTTAAATTTAAACGATGGATAATTTCTAATAACTGATTCCCCTAATTTAATATTTATAGGAGACTGTTTCTTTCCTGTTTGACAAAATGCGCCCCAAACATCTGGTCCTGGAAAAGAAAAATTTTGAATTTTTCACAGCCTTCCCTGAAAGGAGATGAAGTACGTCCACACGGAACGTTTAACTATGGTAATAGGTGACTGAACAGAACAGGTAGGTAAAAACGATAGTGAATCATATTTACGGCCATGAACTTAATAGTTGTCTAGAGTCGATTACTTAATTATTCTATCAAATCATCCAACAGGGTCATACACTCCCAACAGGGCTTACCAAACTTTTTACCTTTCTTACAAAGGACCAAACGCCGACACATATTTACTCTCAATGATTTTGAACACTTTGTCATCAGAAATTTAAGAAAGCCTAATTATAATATATACAATATCAATTTTATATTTATTATATTAATAAATGTAATTTATTTAAAAATTCTCAAACAAGTTACTTTTTGAGTGGAACTAAAACAAAGATGGCGGATCGGGTTCACAATATTTGGGAGCCGTTGTTGGGATACTCCTGATTTAAAAATTTTCCAACTAAATCCTTTGACACAACTAGTTGATGGGAGTTTATACTCACCTTTATCTAAATAGTTCCAACTTCCTTTATGTCCTCTCTTCTGTCTGCCTGGGAAGTATGAACCCTCTGAAAATTTAAATAAATTCTATTTTAAGATAAATGATTTGTGCACTACATTTGTCTAATTATCTAGATATTTTACACAACCAAACGGTTGATGAGTAGGTTGAAGGCCATTATATTGATAATAATTATAAATCTGAAAACAGAATCATTTCCCAGTTCCTTCATGATATATTATTTCTCAACTTGTGGTGAGTTATGACATTTTTGAGGTTATCACTATTAATGTGATGTTATTCTGTTGATTGTCTGAGGATGCTTCCATCTTTCATAGTAGGCGAAACATCCGAATAGGATGAGAATAAATTTGCTTATGACTGCAAAAAAATGGCTAAAATGGTGTAACTGCTATAACTGATAAAACATGTGGTGTTCATTTTTAACAAAAATTATTACCAAAAACACAGTATTAATTAAATGTTAAAACTATTAAGTGTTTGGTATTCCATTAGAAACATAAAGATAAATTTTAATTACAATACATTTCAATTTGAAAATAAAAATTTACTGATGGCCACTTGCAGCTAAAAATAAAGTCAAACTTTCTTAATTCAAAAGTTATTTTCATTTTCATAAATTTTCCTTCCCAAACAAGTTGTTTTATTCATTTCCAAGATTTTAAAGTAGTCCTGTGACTATATCCGAGACAACAGTGAAGAATTTTTGGACAAACTATTCTCATTTAATTATTAGCTTCCGCCATCTTGGAACACCTTATCTGAACCAAACACAAATCCAGGGTACATAGTAAGTTTCTGACTTTGGTTTATTGATTGAAAGATGTGTTGTGAGCTCACTGTGTGCATCATTTATGAAATGAGCTATTCATGATATGGTTAAGGCAGTTGAAACTTTTCACAGAAATACTGCCAGGTGGTGAGCTATGGAGACAAGACAGAAGGGTCAGGAAGTAGAAAGATTGCAAATGGGAGGAGGGGAAGAGAAAGGACTGAGAACAGTTTAAGAACAATTGACACTTCAATAAGGCGGTGGTTGAATGTTGGAGTGAGAACCTGTGTCACCAAATCTCTGCCAAATTTTTTTTGTTCGTTTTTATTTAAGTAACTCATCCAAAAAAATTTTCATTCAAATCTCCGACTGGCGACGACTAGACCAAAGTTATCTTTTGAAAATGTTTCACAAATAATTTTGACGTCACGCTTGATGTATCTTAATGCACCCTAACTGTTATTTTAACTTTTGGTTCTTGGCTCCAAAAATGTCTTCAAATGGTTTTCTAACTTTCTCTAAGCGCTGTCCATTTTGTACACTAGGAAATGCTCAACATTACCATTTACTGTATAGTGATAATACAGTCGTTGCAGATACCACTTTCTGTTATTAAAAATTTCGCTATGATCCGACAGCACCTGAGTTGTGTGATAGTTGATGTCAAGATCTAAATCAGTCTGTTGAGCTGGATTTTGGTTTTTGTGTTTACTTTGTCCTAAAGATGTATTTGATTTGGTTTTTCTCAAAAGCAATAATGTAATCGTTAAATTACTGCCAATAATATCTATATAATCTTAATTTGATGATTATCTTTACTACATTATCTATATTATATTATTAAAATAGAGCAATGACCGATTTAAATCCTTTTATAATTTATTTCACGCATTGGAGATAAAAAGAAATTAAAAGTCAATGACTATGACAATTTTCCAAATTTGATTCCTTTCAATAATAAACCTTCGTCAAATAAAATTTATTTTTGATTCTCAATACTGTGAATGAAATCCTTCAGTTCTGGACTTTATCATATTTAAAAATTTGTCATTTAAGATATGTGGTCTGACAGGGATTTGACACCTACCATCTCGGCCTACCTATATAATATGACCTACTGTCGTCGAGGAGATCGTCTTGCGAGATGTCAGCTGTTGACTTCGAGTGGTAGGGTCAAAAGAGAAGTAAAATGTAAAATCACCAAGACCACTGTTGGTTGATATACCAAATCCTTGGTACTCAAGCTTTTTCCTTTCCGGGCCAAATTTCCATTGCGACTGAGCCATGCGACTCACCAAAAAAAGCTTTTACAAGCCCGGCTTTCGACGCATACAGTCTACCCTCAGGGCATCATCTGTATGTACATTAATCAGTCTGTTTCTGTATGTATTTTCTGTATATTGACTCACAAAGATATGCTGAATGTGTTGAGGCAAACAATGTTAGCAGTTTCAGGTCCGAACATTTTCGTACTGGTCAGCCACAGTGTTCTAGAGTTCAGACTTAACAGTGAGCACTCGACCTTCCACAAATTTTCACTGAATCGGTGTCTACTGGGCCACTGAGCCGCAGTTTGAGTACCAAGGCACTAAATATTGTATCCAATAAAGTAAAAAAATTTTTTTTAATCGAGGAAATCGATTTTGAAAATAAATAAGCGAAAGGTCTGTGGCATAATGACTACAGCGCCGGACTATAGAACTTGTGGTCGTGGATTCGAATCCTGTTATACCCAAGAGTCAAAAACGGAATAAAAATCTCAAATAAATAATTACTAAAAGCAAGAAAAGGCCAAAGTATCGAAAGCTGTGAAAGCGATCAATCACTTCCCGTCACTCGAATCAACATCATTTCCGCTAAAACTTAAAAGCTGACTTCTTTTTACACCTCAAGGATACATTTAATGCCGGCATTTGGCTTTTACTCAAAGGAAACAAACACTGTGATTCGTTTCAAAGGTTCATTTAAAGAGATTTGAACTATTTTAAACTGGGTAAAATTTTATTTTCTGTTATAATTGCATTGGTTCCATGTAACAGTTCCATTGGTTTCACGATAAAACTAGATTGTGCCGCAAGAACTGAATTTCAATTTCTTTTGGTACAAAATCTTTCTTAACTGCCCTCACTCCACCGTTTTGCTTTGCCAAAATTCTTTGGTCTGTAAAAGAACTCAGAATCCTTTGATGAACCATAATCTCGCACTGAGTAACTGTTTCATTTGTCGGTGTTATTAATAACTTTTTAGTAGCTGATTAATATTATCATGACCATTTCAGAGAAATCAATCGATTCTACATGACGCTTTCCTTAGTCATTTTATCTTCTTCTCCTCTTCCACTTCTAGCGCTATGACATTAGTCTGCACTTTACACAAAACCCCTTTCGACTAACGACTTAGTGTTACAATTCGGACGGTAACAGTTTGCTGTTTACAGAATCGCCATGTTAGGTATGACAACCCTCATCGATCATCCAGAATTACTTTCAGGTAATGTTAGGTTAAAGTAGTGGTCATGAAGAGGATTGTAGTTTACAAAAAATGGTAACAGTTACTCATCCCGCAAGTGCGAGGGTCAGCTTTAGAGTCTGTGGTGAGTAAGCGAACATCTCATAAACCAACCGCCTGCAGTTTATCTAGTTGATAACCCCAATCAGAGCCGATTCCAGCTCTTCCTCCTGAGCTAAAAGAGTAAATATTGTAGTGAAGCTTTTTTTGTAATTCCCAAATTGAAAGTTTGATTGTACAAGCAGGCAGATAACAGATAGATTTCATGGCCTCTTCAATTATTAATCTCTAAACTGTTTATTTTTTATTGACTCACATTGATTTTGAGTGGCTAAAGTATTTCGATTCAGCTATAACCATAAAAATAATTATTTGAATGAGCAACCAATGATAATTGCTTTATAAATGCAATGGCCTAGATGGTCTACTGAGTGAACGACTTCTGGCATTATTTCAAATGTATTTCCGGAAGAATTCTTAGGGCTGTTAAAATTTATGGTGATTGTCTAAGAGCTATACAAAAACGAGTGACTACCAAGAAAATTTTCCACCAAGATCTGCCGTAAATTTCAAAATGTTTGAACTGAAAGAACAAAAAGGACCTGTTCCCATTGAGCCTCTATCCTCGATCGTTTATGTGGCCAAATATTCTTTACCGATAAGCCAGCGATTCAAAAACAAAAGAAAATTTTTCATTATCGAAGCAGAGCCGGCAAGGTCTATTAATACACTAGCCAGTATAACACTAAACCAGTACCCACTGGTAAAATTCAATCGAGACTACAAAATTTCTCTTAAAATTAAACTTCTAGAGAAGAGATTATCAAAACACATCCTCATCCTTTAAGTAACATTTTCTCTCTCATAACAAAGTCCTCTCAGTCATTTTATTTCAGAGTATGATGGCCCCCATATTGACACCCCTGTTCGTTGGCTTCACAAATACATATTACTTATAAAATTAATTCTTCTTAGAAGTGTGTGCATTATTTATGAAACAGATCCGTCATTACATTGTGCAATATTTATGAAATCACGGGAGGCCTGGTGTAATAGTTAAAGTCCTCGACTATAGGAGTTATGGTCCCGAGTTCAAATCCTCCTCCCGTATCCTGTTACACCTAAAAAACGGGATTGCAACTATATTATGAAATCAACTCCTGCCAAAAGTGTGCACTATTTATGAAATGAAGGCGCGATATACAATTAAATACAGTGGAACCTCTCATAACGAGTTTAATTCATTCCGGAGTTTTACTCGTTATGCGAAACAATTTTTCGTATAAATTCATGTAAAATAGGACAATGCATTCCAGGCTGAACAAAAACTGTCGGGGGATTCCCCGCGTATGTGTCGCTCATTATGCCACAAATTGCTCCTTTTGAGAGACATTTTTTTGCAATTTATGTTGCTCGTTATGCGAATTTCTCGCCATGAGTTCCACTGTACTTCAGAGCCTATCATAAGAACTATATAATTCGTGGTGATACTATTCCGTTTTCATTCAATTTCCCGAGGACAGTCGACCTATAGAGTAATACACGGCCACCCGGTTAGTCATCCCTCTACTTCTCCCTCTCCTCGATGGTTTGCAAATGGCTAAACTTAAAACGACAGGATAAATTGATTCAAATAGTTAGTTCTTACACCCAAGACTCTTTTTTAAATTATTTACCCAGAAAATTTTGGATGAACCAAATGTGATGACGAAATAAATAAATTTTTTTTTCTCAAACTATTCTCTGCTTAATATGAAACATTCCTTTAAGTTTATAAAAGCGAAAAGTAATGTATTTCTCTCGTCTGCGTGACTTTATAAATATTTACTGTGATAGGGATTTAAATGAAACCCGTATGCACTTTTCAAAAGTAAAATAAAATTATCTACTGTAAATAAATTTTTAGATAAACGGGTTTGAAATTTCAAAAGGAAAAACTGGGTTAAGTCGTTGAGACAGAAACCGAGAACTAATCTTGAACTAACCCAAATTTGGTGTTAAATAGTTTGGGATGTTAAAGACACTATCCAAAAACCCCTGACATTGGTCGTCACTCAGCAAAAATTTGACACCGTGATTATCTCACCGAGATAACTCGTAGTTTTAAGTTATATCCCAGGGACACAGCTACGAGTTAAATTTGAACTCTGTTAGTTTGTCTAACACATGAACTGTGAATTACAAGATAGATCGTAGCAAATGATGACACTCTATGAAGCCTTCATGAACTATATTATGTAATTATCTAGGTAGAGAACACTTGTTAGTTCTGTATTCCCTACGATTTATCTACAACTTAAATTTTATTATCACGACCGAACTCTTAGAAAAGTAGAGTCGATGATCGACACCCCAGCTTGACATTAAAGTGTGCATTATTTATGAAATAAATTCTCGGTAAAAGTGTGCATTATTTATGAAATGAAGTCTTAATATTTCCTTCCAACTAGACGAGGATACGGGGTAAAAAAAAATAATTTGAACCGTATTATTTGAATAAAATGTCTGCGAGGAGTTAATAGGTGCAGAAATTTATTTTTAACCTGAGATGTTAATGAACAGACTGCAACTGTCTCCTTCTGCTCATCATCATTATTATTTTTATTGTCGTACCGGCTATTACTAGTCAGCTGTTGGCTTTTCTTTAGAAAACTATTTCATTCGTCAAGGTATTCTCTTGTTTTTTCTTTCCCAACTATCTATATTTGTTTTCAAGATTTTTATTACCGAAATTGTGGAAGAGTTAGTTCATTCTCTGCTTATCTTGAAATTATGGTTTGGTTTAATCTTTTTAATTATTAGTAAATACCACCTCTCAGCGTCATCGCTTTTGTTGTTTTCGAAATACTGATTTAACGGATTATATGAACAAATATTATTTGTTTTAAGTTGAGTCAAATATTGAACCTTTGATGGATGGGCTAGTTGTAGGAATTTGAGTGGTACTCTTAGGATGAATTTGGATTTTTGTCTTCGAATGGTTGGTGATGGGAGAGGGCTCCCCGCAATATTTCACAAGAATGTCATCCCCTTCATCATCATGTACCGTCGAAGGTTGGCAATCAACAGGGCTATGGCGACCTTGGACACTGTCGGTCGGGCGGTGGGTGTCACGCCGAACTGGGACTCTTAGGTTTTGAGTCTCGAAGTTTTCCGTCTTCCGGGGCGTCGCTTTCCTTCTATTTTTCCCTCCAAGATGAGCTTGAGTAGTTTGTATTTGTTGTTTCGAAGTATTTGTCCGTAGTTTCCGGCACTTAACTTCGTACAGCTACTCTCTTTGCCCATACGGACTAGCACTTCCGCATTTGTCATTCGTCTCGTCTAGGCTATCACCAACCTATCCAGCCTATCTCATCCAGCTCAGCAAAATTTAATCAATTTACTCCAGTAAGAAGGAAATGATTTAAATAAATTGAGCTTATTTCAAAAATAATGCACACCTTAGACAAGAAAGTGAGGAGTCAGTAAACCTTTTCCAAACTCTATGATTTCCTTCCCCTCTTCACAGTTTTACAGGAGTTAGCTAGGAAACTCAAATAGTTACTGTTAATACCAGCAGACAATATAGCTCTATCTCCTTAAATGTGAAGCTAAGAGAAAATTGTTTACAAAATATAAAGATAGAAAGGGTCACATCATTATCTACACTTGCAGAAAGCTTCACTTTCATAAATAATGCACAACTGAGTGAAGAATTAACTTCCTAAGTAGTCCACCCTTATTCAAAAAGATATTTAAAATGAATAGCCATTAAAAACGATTTTAATAAGCCGGCAGTGTCTTTTTGGATTCATTTTAGCCAAAAAATTATTAATTAAATTAAAAGTATAAAAAAACACATATCAATAAATAAAAGTGGGCGTTATTTATGAAACGTGTTATTACCGTATTCCCAATGAGCGAAAACAGATTCCGACCAATAAAATTAAAAACGGACAAGCCGTTTACGACTCAGTCAATTATAATACTTCTTACTACAATCACAGTTCGCTACAGATTAATAATTAATAACTTTTATTAAATAAACATGGAATAAAAAAAAAGTCCGACAATAACCGTTAAACAATAAGTTTGCCATTCAATGTCATAACACCGACACCGTAATAAATTAATGATATAATTAAGTTGAATGAAGGGGCTCACGTCGTATTTTCATGGCTCTTTATGACATTTCCAAGGTCTGGATGCTGACTTATATGACCAAAGGCCCTTTTCACAAAGTTCACATCCCTCCTCTCCAGCCCAACTCCATTTCTAAAATGAGGAGTTTCTTATCAGATCTCAAATGGGTAGTTGCAGTAGGACAGTAAAATGTTTCAAGGGTACAAAGGAAAATTTTTGTAGTATAACTGTTACAATAAGTTCAATAACTTATTTACAGCTGAAAATAGAAAATTTTTCACAAGATTTTTATCTAAAGTCAAAACAAACTTATAAAGCAAATAAAAAGGTATTAGAGGGGATTTTCAAGAAACCATAAAGGATTTAGACTTTGATGAGAATAAAAGGATCATGGGATTAGAATATTAAAAAACATAAAACCTTGTTAAAGAGATTAATAATACTATGCAATAATAGAAATTTTGTTTGTAACTCATTCAACGTTTCTGTAAATGTTTTTTCCCTCAAAAATCTGTATGTGACAATGTCAAGTACAGTTAACACACATTCACATAAGGTCAAGACCAAACTGCAACTTCCCAACACCTGTACCTTTCCTCATCTAAATAAAAATTACCTTATACTACACCCTGCTATTACTAACGACACGTGTAAGTAACAATTATAAATCTGTTTACACAGAATCGTCACGTTCTTACTCTCGAAATCATGAAAATTAAACAATAAAAAAAAATTCTTTTCAACAACCTGAAACACGGAAATTTTTGAAAGAATAAGCCTCCCGCTGAAGGTATTATTTATGAATATTTACGATCGATAAAACAAAATGGCGTCAATAAATAGTATCATAAATATACAGTATATATAAGTAGACTACCTGTTAATTATTATTCTTTAATTATTGTTGACAATTATTAATGCAAACACTTCATAAATATGGAGATTTTTGGATGTTAAACGGATTCTGGAATTTCGATAATTCGATAGATCGATCTATCGTTCGATTATCGATATTAAGAGAACGCCGTGCGATTAACGAATTATAATTTTAATGGTAATTGAATGTCGTACTTTAGTTGACAAAGTCCGTTAAAAATCAAGCGTTTTGTGTAATTAAAATATTAATTTAAAACTCCAATACGAGAACATTACTCAACCGATAAAACGGAAACGGAATCAAAAATTAAACGAAATTTATTGCCCCCGGAAAAGTTGTATTCCAGTAAGACAAATTTTTTCCTAATTCAAACAATCAAATTATGAAACCGAAAAGGAGTTAAGAAAACCAAAAACAATCAGTGATCAAACAATATTATCGAAAAACAAAATATCTTTTACTCATTAAGTTATATGAGTTATTCAAAATCGAAACCGGAAGTCAATTATTTGAGAAAAGAGGCTAAAACGGTTCCTTTGACAAGGAAAAGATGCTTCGTAAATTTCTGTCAGTTATTTTTCTAATTCGTGATTTTTATTCTCGTTTAATAATTGAAAATAATAAATATTAATGTTAAGAGGTATTTCCTCTTAAATTTTATTATTAAAAATAGAAATTTGAGTGAACACAAAGCGTTTGAGGAAGAGCTCACCTGATGTTATTATTAAAAAGTAACTTACGATGAGGAAAATGATTCGCGAAAACGTCATGATGACCGTTAAAAAAATTTCAAAAGCTCCGTTAAATCGAAAGTAAGATGAGAAATATACTTGTTCATCCCTAACCACGAAATAAAGAGCTTTTTATCGTTACGTGAAATTTAAAGCTGACCAGGACGAGGCAAGCGAAGCCGCGACATAAATTGACTTTTTATTATTTCTTTTCCTCGGAATATAAAACCGACGCGTTTTTTATTTTTAGGCGCGTTAGTACTATCGTTATACATTTCTCACGATTTGACAGTTATTGGGATAAATTTTCTTTTTGGAAAATAATTTATAATTTCTCGATGATGTTTCGGTTGTCGTTAAAAATTTTTCTTTTTTACTCTCAAGGTCAATCATTCATTTTGAAAGCAAACGAGAACGGTATTAATTTTTATTTATTAATTATTTATTAACTATTTATTGCTAGTGTTAAATATTAATTTCAGACGAGTGAGTTTTTCCGCTTAGTTCTGAGAGACCAACAAGAGTAATATCAAACTCACTATCGGCGGAAATTTAATTTCCCGTGAAACTTTAAGTTTGCACTGTTGTTTTACGGTTTCATAAAAAGAACTTTGTCGGGTGACTCAAAAAAAGTTCTGAATTATTCAAAACAAATCAGTTGACTTAATTGTAATGTGATTTGAGTAAGAAAAGGAACCTAAAAAAACATTTCCCTGTTGTCGAATTCATTTATTATTCCTCTACAGCGAAAACGTTTTAAGTTTAACCAAGACTATGAGAGGTCATTTATTTTGAATTCTCCTCCTTTTTGTTTCAAAATTAAGCAAAACTCGTACAGAAATCCAGCAAGGTTGTCCTTAGAAATCGCCTAAGAATACCAAATGTGAATTTATGTAAAACAATTTTTAGGCGCTTCATGAGGAAGGTGTTTGTTTGTAAAATTTCCCAGTCCAATTTTGTAGAGTGTTTGGTAACAGTTTACCAAAAAAATACTTTCTTCTTGCATGCTTATTTGCGAAAGTTATTTACTAAGCCCACCTTGAGACACTGTATTGGATTCTGAATTTAGGAGTCAAGATCACCATTTCAAAAATAAAGTCATTGTTTTATTAATAATAACCAAATCAAACTATTTGTTCTGGGTTTTGATTTTGTAAATAAAAAAAATTTTTTAAATCAATCTGTCAATTCCTTTTTGGGTGTTCATAATCAAGGGCTGTAAGGAAAAAGTTTTGGAGCATCCTATAAGAGGTTATTTAGAATTCTTAAAAATCTTAGCCCATGACTGAACTCTCAACCTTTGAGAAAAGTTTTCACTTACATGGAGTAAGTAAAAATTTTACAGTACCATAACCAGCCTTCAAAAATTACATTTGATTAGTGTTTGTTGTGAAAGAACATGACAATCAATTAGGAAGTTTTTTGGACTAATTTGTTTTTTCATTTTTAAATAATCAATCTGACTTTTAAATTATTTGTAGCCCTACCTTACTGTTTGGGTTTCCTTTTGATAGTTGAATCTATGGCGTCATTCATCTTCAGTCTCCTGATGTAGATGTGAGTATGGGATGTGTACACCTGAAAATCACAAAACATGTTGGAGTAAGTATATAATTGCAGATTTAGTGGGGAAAATTTGTAAGTTACACCAGAAATTAAGGTTGGCTTTTCGAAATTGTTGAACTTTACGGATAAGCGGCAAATTTTGAAACGCGCCTAAGGATAGGTTTCATATATTTAAACTTTTTTTTTAATCACTCCTTAAAACAAATATTTTCTATAAAATCGGTTTGTTTGTTTTTACGGAGATCGTTGACAGTCGCAGATCAACGATTTTATTTTTTAAATCAGATAAAAACCATAGTTTATTTAATGTTTAGTCGTGTGTTCAACATGATGTTAAAGTGGCCATGTTTGCGAATTACCACTAATTGTTTATATCTGAAAATCTTTAAATATTCAATCTTGGCTCCGAGTGTTTGTAAATAAAATAAAGACCACCGGAGAGACGAAAGAAGGAAAGTTATGTATTTGTTATTATTATTAAATACCTCTCCTCTTAATAGGAAGCGGATGATTGGAAAGAAGACCAAGGAAAAGAGTTTGAGAAGTCGGACACGATGAGCCGAAGTGTTTGTCTCCATTCATAGGGGACGCCTCCACCGCCCTCTAACAATGGGAAACGAAGCCTTTCGATTAGATATTGGCAACCCTGACTTAGACCTTGTTCTCACACGAAATTTTTTAAATTATTATGCGAGTATAAAAATTACGAAAACTCGGCTTCTTTTTGTTTTTATGAGATGAAAAGGAATTCTAAAGTAAAGAAAGGGAATTATGATTACCTTCTTTATGATTTTTAAACACCTCCATCAAACATTATACTTATCATTTGGTTTTATTTTCCTGCGAAATGAAGATTAGCAGTTGAACTTAGTGAGAAAGTGGTAAGAGAAATATTTTTCGAGCATTCTTTTAACGTGATAAAAAAAGTTCCCGCCATCTGTTCTATTATCATTTTTCTTCCCAGCTTCAAAGCGCCGTTAAAAAAAATAAACTCATTTTATTTAGTCAGCAAAATTAAAAGTCAGATAAAACATATCTGAGTCAAATACTCGTTTCGGGGTTTCTCCCGTCATAGCTTATCTTAACAATCATTCATTTTATGCAAATATAAAGTATAATGCCACCAGAGTTACGGAGGTGAGTCTATTTGACTCATCGCAAGATTTTCCTGACCTATAAAGTAACCAAGCTGACCATAACACTATATTTGCCGATGCTGATTAATCCAATATGACTCACACGACAAAAATTATTTAGAATAAACTAAAAAATTGTTTATACTACTACATTTCATAATTAATGCACACTTTAAAGATGAACATTTTGTAAGTAATATATACTAGGTTGGTAAAACAAATTCCAACAAAACTATAGCGCAGGGTATCAAACTGGCGGCTCACGACTTCAAAAATATTTTAAAGTGGCCCTCAATCGCATTGTATGAGCCATGTTTGGTTTGACACCCCTGACATAAAGTGATAATAAAAACCACAGACTAACGATTTTCCGAATAATTTAGTTTTATTATCCGTGGTGACCAATTTTTTTGACACATACATCTTAAGAATTACACATAAAAAAATTTTTTTCTTCGTTACCGACACTGACAAAATTTAAAATAAGAAAGAATGCTATCTATAAAAAAAAGTTACAATAAACCTACATTACGATTTATTACATGTACGACAAAAATTTTCAAACACAAACAGCGACTAGTTCAATAATAAATGGCATTTGTGCAGTTTTGTCATATTTAATTCGTCCGCGAGGATTAGTAGAGAGAAGTTAAATATTCCAGAGGCCCATTACAATCAGAAAAAAAAATTTTCTTTCAAATTTACAAACAAAAGAACTAAATCCCAAAGTTTGTTTACATTCAGATTAATAGGTTGTTGATTAATGACTGCCACAAAAATCAATTTGGATCTTTTCACACGTTATAAATGGGCTATAAAAAAATTGAAACCTATTCCTCGACAGTTCACGAATTTGGCTCACCTTCAAACTAACGGCTGTTGAAAACAACCTTTACAACCCCTTTACCTAAATTGATTCTTAATTATACTACAGCTAAATAATTTTCTTCCATTGAGCCGACACACAACCTTGTAGTGTTTAAGATAAGTGTACTACTACAGGAGTCTGGTAACGGTCAGTTCAAGTATGACTATATAACCTTGTAATCGATTTCCTTTACACAATACTATTAAAAAAAAATTTTGTCTTATTGTACATCATCACCAGGAAACTGCAAAACCTTTTACAAAAAGGGAAAAAAATTAATTTACAGCAATGATTTCATATCACCCAAAGTGATGGTGTGACACTATCACTCTAAAATAATTTTTTTTTTAAATTAAATAACATGCGAAATCAAACAAACAAATCTTCCTACAACATTACATAATAATAATTTTATGAAGACTTCATTTTATATATAATGCACACTTTTGGCAAGAACACATTTCATAATTAACGCACAATTGTGTGGTGTGAATAACTAAAAAAATTTTACGGGGTGTTTCTTTGTTACATCACCAAACTAGAAAAATTATCCAAAGTATATACCATAAGTAAAACAAAAGAGAAAAATGATCAAAATAATTATCATTAATGAGTATTTCGTAATTATTTCTAGAACAAAACGAGATGTCTGAAAATTGCGTGTACAGAAAAAAGCGTGAACCCACACTATTGCGGCTATGAACAACTTACAACCGCAGCCATGATTTATTTAAACTTAAAAAGAAAATAAATAAATAAAAATTATTACATGACAATTAATTACACGACAAAATATATACATGACAAGAGATATAAATGACTTTGAAAAAAAAATTTAACAGAAAAATATAAAATAAGGTTGATTGTAATACTTCCGTTTGTTTATTGTACTTACAATATTTGGAAAAATGATTATAAACAAATCAGTAAAATTTGTTTGAAAAAACTTTTAGCGTTACATCATCAACATTACTATCGACAGTAAAACTGTAACAGACACGTTTACAGCGGATAGATGAAAAAGTTCCCAAAGTTTTTAATATTACATATAAACCGGTATTTAACGCCCAAAGCTTTTATCAACACGAATCCTGAAATGAATATCAAAACTGTTTCAAATTGAGATCAAAAAAACGTTTCTTTGATTGCTATTTGAAAATATTAAGAATGAAAACATTTCCGTGCATTTTAGGAAATATTTTTGGCGAAGCAATAAACCGTAAAGAGCCTCCTTCTCTCTACAACCCACAAAGAAAGGAAAACAAAATGTCTACAGGAAATGCATATAAAAACTTCCACCCAACACAATAGAGACATATTTGAGTTTGAATTTCTCAAAAAACCAAAATCCTTCATCGGTATCCCATCAGCCATTTTTAAATATCACAGCTTTCTCAAACTTAACATAAACTTAAATCCATTCTCTCGCATTAAAA
The DNA here is from genome assembly GCA_016920875.1 of Columbicola columbae. Lineage (NCBI taxonomy): Eukaryota > Metazoa > Arthropoda > Insecta > Psocodea > Philopteridae > Columbicola > Columbicola columbae. The sequence goes on from JADMLL010000002.1 coordinate 13,039,209, forward strand.
TATACAACAACACTGTATAAGAGAGACATCATCGTCAAAACAGAAAGCGAGAAAAGAAAAACAATCGAAAAACCCCCAAGAGAGGGGGGTAGCGAAACTCTTTCCAAATTTGACAAAATCACGAGTATTGTTATATGCATTTCATTTAATTATCTATTAAAGGATTTTCCGATCAACGGAAAATTTCCAGTTTTACCTAGATACTTTACATCAATCATTTAAAACATTTTTTAATTCAATAGTTTGGCATTCAAAAATAAAATAAAAAATAATAAAATAAATTATTAAACCAAAAAAACAAAGCTTGAATAAATAAAATTATTTAAAAAGTTATAACTTATACTTTTCTAAATGACTGGAATCTTTAACAGAACCCCCAGTTGGGAGAGGGAAGGGGGGTCAAAGACATTGTCATATGTTTTTATATGACGATTTCAAATTTACACAATTAAAAATTTTATATTTTCTATTCCCCTCCCGTGTAATTTGTATTTTGACAGTACTGTAACCAAACAATGACATAGTATTATGTAAAGTTGTACAGTATTTAAAAATGCCTTTTTCATAAATTTTATTATTTCATTTCATTTTCTTGAGCTTAATTATTTTACCACATTATTTTGGAGATTATCTACGAACTGTATAAATTTATTTTTTTTAAGGCCATTGTACCACGATACTGTATCCCGAAAAATTTATGCTTACATTACAATTACCCACACGCTGAATGGACTGATTCGATAAAAAATGGAGATGAGAGATTTTAAATATTCTTTTTCTTCCGTTTTGTTTTTCTATAAATTAAAGGAATGTTGTTATATTAAAACATGAAAAATGTTCAGAAAATCGAAAAAGACAAGACGAAACCAAATATCTTAAATTAATACGTGACTGATAACATATAGTTATGAGAATCAATGGTATTGAGCCATAGTCATCTTGAAGTCGAATAAAAATGACCTCGATTTTTCCGAGCGGCAGCAAATGCGCCCCTTGACCCCTCCCGCCCCGAGAAAAACCTCGTCTTGAATTAGATGAGTCCGTTTCATGTACAGGAGCTGAGTGAGGATGAACGCTAGGACCGGCAGAGGTTCGATTTTCTTCTTCCACCTAGGCCATAGTGTAAATTAATTCGATGCAAACAACTTATGACTTAAGAGAGAATTCAACAACAAAGCACTTTACTGGTGAAACAATTTTACAAACTCACAGAGATTAGGTAATATGTGTCCATACCTGGCTTGTTACAAGTAATAACTTTGATTCCTCTGCCTCTAGATCAATAATTCCACCACGGCTCTGTTGATGTTTGAACAATGCAGCCATTTTCTCTTGTAAAGCTAAGAGATTTTCATCAAGCTCAAAATTACGAGCATTTTCCTGTTCGATGGGTGGTGCTGCTTTTGACAGTGTTTCCATATCAACTGATATAACATCTCTGCACACAGGGCATCGTTGCTAAAAATTAAAATAAAAATTGTTTTGACATTTTGTACACTATACCTGCCTTTTTAATTCCCATCAAGTCCAAATTCTAAACTCACTTGAAATGTGTTCGTTCGTTGCCAGGCTGGTAATTTTTCTTGTTCTTCTTTAAAAATCCTTTCACTCATTTTAATATGAGATACAAGACAATATGAGTGAAAATAATGGTAGCACTGGGTTTTTACAAACTCATCATTTTCAGTAAACCCATAAAGACATATTACACAAGGACAAGATGGTAAATTACTTTCTGTCAAATGTTCTCTAACAACCTGCAACCAACAAATTTTTCAACAGGTATTAAATGATTTTTAAAAATATTGATTCCATCGTTTAAATAAACTCAATATACTGTTTACCTCTATAAGTTCAAATATAACAGGTTCACCAATTAAATTCTTCATTTTTGAATCAATTTCCTTTCTCATGACCTGTAATGTAGAATCATCCAAACCTCTAGGGTTTTTCAATTCGATAATTGGTGACACATCTGGATATTTAATAGGTAAAGTTGCGACTAAGGTAACCCTGACATACTGACTGGAATGATCAGAAGCTGTAGCTGGAAAGACATCTGTCTCAACAACTGCAGTACCATTCCTATAAATAAAATAACACCAACTCTGAAACTTTCTATTTTGTGATTCCTTTCGCAATCTACAGCTTTAATTAATTTTATGGCTTATTGAAGTGTTAAAATCCTTAAAAAACAGAAGAAAAAGTGAAGCAATCACGTAGAAACTCGGGGAGAAATAGTTGAATTGGATTTCCTCCCATCCAAATCCATCTGAATCAATATCGTCATCGAGCTATAGATAAAAGGTATCTGTTCGCGAATTTATCTGCTGGAAAATCAATGACATAACTTACGTTTCCCGTGTTACGATGACCTCGTCCATAAGTATAGCTTCGAGTGATTCTATTTCTTCTTCGACCCTTTAAAAAAGAAAAGAAGAATAGAAACAAGACTACAAACATCTGTTACGTAAGGGTTTTATCTATTTGTAAGACTTCTCGAAAATAGTGATTTACCTTTCGTCCATATTACAAATTATTTCCTCTGATAAAAAAGAGATTTTCCTGAGTGTCAAATTCATCAACCCTAAAGGTAAATTTTAATTTATTTTTCAGTGACCAGGAAAAAGGGCCCAGAAAACCTTTTTTGTTTACCAATATGTGAAGTCTGCTGATGTAAGTTAAGTATCGACTTATCCAAGTGAAGCCTTTTATTTATTTATTTATTTATAATAATGCGAGCCAACAACACTCAAGTGAATTTAAGCGATGATCGACAGAAGGAATATCAGAGGCAACAAGAAAAGTTAAAAGCAATGGCTGGTATGGCTGATAAGGTAAGCATATTTGAAAATTTATTTTTGTCTTCCTGCTTCGTCTTGTGTCACTAAATTGTGATGAGGAAAATTATTTTTTAAAATAATTTATCATCAATAATGTTGTTGGTGAGGAAAAATTGGCCATTCAGATTATTAAATTTATCTAATAAATATGTCAATACGTGATACTTATCAGGACAAGGTCAATATGTCTGTGTAATTTAACATTTCCCTGTGAATATTTCTTATACTTATGTAAATTATTAAAATATGATTTTATATTATTTTGATATTTTTAGGTCAAATCAGTATCAGCTGATTTAATGATAGAAAGTCTACTGAAAGATTCTTTCAAAAAACCCACACAATCAACAATTCATGTGGAGAAATCAGAGCATCACAACTCTGAACTTCCACTCTGGCTACATTGTGAATCATCAATGGTTCCCCCACATTACAAGTACCTGTGGTCACTTGTACAATCAAACTTGGAGTTTGCTGATACCCAAAAAGTTTCACAGTTATTACTAACCAGTGGTCTTCAAGTGGATGTGTTAGGATACATATGGAATCTAGCTAATAAAACAGTACCTGGACAGTTAACGAAACAAGAATTTTTTATTGTGCTGACATTAGTAGGTTTAGCACAAACTGGATGTACTTTCAGTAATTTGAGTGTACTTAAATCAATTCCAGGTCCACCTATTCCAGTTTTACAAGTAAATGTTTTGACGAGTCAGTTTCCACAAACTAGTGCACCTAATAACTTTGAAACTGTTAATTCAAATTCGTTTCAACAATTTCAAAATTCTCCAGGTCATCATACAGCAGCAATGAAAAGGCCAAAGAGTGAAAAACTAAGTGATCAGTTAATTATAAATAATCCAGTTAGTGAAACCAAAATTTTTACTGAAAAAATACCTGAAACCAAACAAGGAAAGGCTGAAATAAATTTATTTTGTGGAACTGATAAATTACTGAAAACAGAGGAGACTAATTTGACAGAAACGATTAAGGGGCCTTACCAAAATTTTCCTTGCATTGGGTCATCACCAACAGCAGAACTGGAAGATGATTTTTCAGAGTTCCAGTCAGTGTCTGCTGAAAAATGTGAACCCAGTGAAAGTACTGCAGACTCTTCTTGTAATTCAGGAGATGATTTTACTGAGTTTCAGAGTGCGAATGTAGAACATCTTGACCCTTTCGAGATTGTGGTCATTACACAGAAAAGAGAAATCCCGAAAATACCTCTTCCTAAAAATCTCACTGGTAAATTAACTAATTTGAAATCTACATTAAAAGTTTCACCAGAAAGTGAAAGGAAGTTAAAAGTGCTCTCTCAGACTGAAGTTTTGTCATCTTTACCTGAAAGTAAAATTTCCTCGAGCAATAAAGTTTCCACCAGTATATCTGTACTCGGAAGTAATCATGGAATTGGCAGTAGATTGGCAAATCATTCCTTAAGTAAGTTTCACTATAAAACTTTTACATAGGTTATGAAATGAAAGCATTGATAGTTTTGTGAATTAATTAATTAATATTTAAATTTTAGATGCAGTGCTGGAAAAACCAAAACATCATAAACATCATAAATGCAAAATGAATGTAATTCCACATACTCAACCAAATGTTGAGGAAGAAATTATTTTCGGAGTCAAAACAACCAATATTGAGAATATAGTAATGCCCAAGTGCTGTCCCAAAAAACCGACGAAGTGTAAAACTTTCCTTTTAAAAGAGACAAAAATCAGAAACAATGAAATTCCTGAAATGCCAACAATAGACCAAGTTGAACCTCCTGTTGTGCCCTCAGGAGAGAAAACAAGACAGATAGAAATTCCGATGCTTGGAACATTTAATGAAACAGTATTACCCACTCAGATTAAACCACAACCGTCCGGAATTGACTTAATAACTGTTCAGGAGGACAAATACAGTGCTTTAAGAGAAATTGAATTGGAGATGGCGCAAGATAAACCCCAAAAAGCTGCTGAGATTACAGAAGATACAAATGAAGAATTTGGAGATTTTCTGTCGGCGGATATTCCTCCAACCGCCAATACTGAATCTGCTCCTGCTGTTATTACTACCACATCTGAATCCGCCCCTTTTAATCTTTTAATGGATGATAATGACAAAGAAAATGGTGAAAAGTGGAGTTTTAAAACGGAAGTTGATCCGCAACCCATAGACGTTTCATTTCCTTCGTTGAGTAGTTGCAGTGTAAAGGAGTCGAGTGAACCACTGCCTTCTATAAAAGTAGAAGAAAATCCCCTCGATTCTTTCACTTTATTAACGTTAAATGAAACTGATGACAAGTCTAATTCATGTCCGGTTTCTCAAAACTTAGACTCACAATTCGATTTCTTTGGCGACATCGAATCTAGCAGCACATTAAAGTCGTCAACGATTTCGACCAAATCCGACGATTTGAATGGTACCTTAGTCTTTGAAGGTGAACAATTTGTAAAAGGAAACAGCCTTTCCTCGCAATCCGGATTATCGAAAATAACGAGCAGTAATTCTGACAACGAACTTTGGGATTTTTTGACGGCTGAGACAAAACCCGCGACAGATGATTTCAGCAGGCATGGCTCTTTACCCAGTTTAGATTTGAAAGTGTCACCGGCTGAGGAGTCAGAGCAAGAAGTCGTTTGGCGAAAATGCATGGAGTCCTGTCACTGTATCATTCAAGAAGGCTTTGAAATATTTAATTCTATCACAGTAAAGTCTATCCTGGATGAAGTATTCTCCGTTCCAAAGACTAGTGATTATTTAAATTGTAAGAAAATACCTGACAAGTACCTGATTTATAAACCTCGACTATTTTAAACCCAATTTAACTCTAAATTATGTATTTACAGATTTGAACATAGCTTACCAAATATCGAAACGTGTTAGCCATAATTCTAGTGAGCTTTCCTCTACCCAAGAAGAACTAGATAGAATTTGGAGAAGATTAGAGGATTTATGTTTCGAATATAATATTAAGGTAAGTCGTTATACTAATATAGAACCTAATATATCTACCGTGAACAAGAAGACATGAACCACTACACTACAACGCTTCTCATTCTTCTACATTTCTTGGTTATTGCTTTTGTCATTTTCCTAAATTTTCCCTCTCACTTCAAATATAGATTTTTGTATAGTATATTTTAGAGATCTAAGTGATGATGTCAAATTTTATTTTACAGTTAAAACCAGACAGTGAAAAAAACTCTGAAAGTCATTCACAATGCAGAATCTGCTCTGGAAATGTAGCTCAAGACTTCATCAAACAAGGGCCCAATAATTATCACGCGTCTTGCGCTAATTTATGGATCAACTATGTGGATACGACATTACCCTGTTCGTCGTAACATTTCATTTTTTGCTTTGATAGCCATCAACTTATCTTAATACTATTTTTTATTGGATATTGAACTGTCCAATCGGTGCAATTTTTACATAATAATTTTTCCAGTTTTAACATAAGTCGGGGTTTTGTACTAAAATGCATTTAACCAATTGTTTCCGATGAAACTTTAATAGAAATGACATTTTTATTATAAATAATAATGTAGCTTCAGTCTTTTTAGTATTTGTATTTCACGTCTAAGGGTTCAAGTGTCTTAATTTCAGTTTTAGCTTAGTTGTAAATTTTTTTTTTTGTTTTTGTTTTACCAAAACAAAGTCAAATTAGTTTTTAGAATATTTTACTGTTTTTGTTTTATCTACGATATTTAAAGATTAATATTTAACTACTTATTAAAATGCTGATTGTGATAAGTTAATTTATTTTTGCGGGTAGAAAAATTACCGACCAAATGTAATAAACAGACCGTGCTTTATGTGGTTGTACGCCAAACGTTTAAATTCTAGCCATTCCAGATGTGTGATTCAATTTTTTTACATAAGTCAATTAATTCCAAAATTCCGTCTGGTCGGCATAACTTTTTTTTTAATGATCGATCGATCGAATATTTCTTGATAAAAATATTGTTAAATTTAAAAGTGATTTTGTACTGTAGAATTTTTATGATTATACTTAACTGGCACTGTTAATTATTGGTACACAGGGCCGTAATAATGTTTACATCATTTTTCGAATTACTATTTGTGATAAAAACGCCGAGATATGCATTATAAAAATAAAATAAAATTAGGCTTTTAAATTTATGTTTATAACTTGTTTATTTATTAACTGAAACCATTTTCCTAATATCTACCTGGTTTTTGTTTCTATTAATAATAAAGCAGTAGAATGAGATCTCGCTTCACTTTTTTTGGTTTCTACTTTAATAAGAAAACAAAAACTGAAGTTTAGAAATGCAACTGAAAATTGGTTTGCATCCATTTCCGTTGACGCTTAACGTTTAACTACTCTATGACTTGTCGAAACCTTTTTTTTGTAACGAATTTCAATATGGCGTTTGTCTTGTCTAAAGCCCGCCTTTTTCTCAAATGAATCGAATTGTTTACTTGAGGGTTGAGTTCGTGTAGTTATCCTCTAAACAAGTTATTCTTAAAATTAAGTGTGAAGGGTTATAAATAGGTCGTTAGTCATGACGTAACAAATTAATAACCTTAGCTCTTGTCAGAATCCTGGTTTTGATTAGCTACGAGGTTATAAAATAGCATCAGAATGAACGACGACGACATTAACACAACTTCAAATGTAAGAACTGGTGCACCAAGTGCTCAACAAGAACAAGGTGATGCTTTAGCACGAGGAAATGATCAAGAAAAGGACAACAGCTTTGAAGAGGGAGGTATAAAGTTCGATGACATTTACATTCCTCCTCCTCCGGCAACGGCTTTTCAAGCGAATCCTGATGGATCCAGGTTGATCATCACTCATATTGTGAATGAGAATTTTAAGAGTTATGCAGATGTGCAAGAATTGGGTCCCTTTCATAAATATTTTACTGCCATTATTGGGCCTAATGGTAGTGGAAAGAGCAATGTTATTGATTCAATGTTGTTTGTGTTTGGATATAGAGCAAGCAAGCTTAGATCAAAGAAAATCTCAGCTTTGCTTCATGACTCACCTAACCATCCGAAAGTAAACAGTTGCACTGTAACTGTTCACTTTGCATTAATGATTGACATTCCTGATGATGTTGATGCTTATAAATTGAAACCTGGAAGTGAATTTTACATTTCTCGAACTGCCTGCATTGATAATTCATCTTATTATACAATCAACGGGAAAAAAGTTCATTTTAAAGAGGTAACTTTCTGCCTGCACTTTGCTTTTTTGGTAAAGTAGTAACTGTATTATCAAATTTTATTTTTAATTTTGTTTAGGTGGGTAAATTGCTAAGAAATCATGGCATTGACCTTGACCATAACAGGTTTCTAATTCTACAAGGAGAAGTTGAACAGATTTCATTAATGAAGCCAAAAGCAGAAAATGAACATGAAGTAGGAATGTTAGAATACCTAGAGGATATTATTGGCAGTTCTCGATTCAAAGAACCAATTGCTGAGCTTGTGAAACGAGTTGAAATTCAATGTGAAATCAGAGATGAGAAATGTAATAGGTGTAAAATGGCAAAGAACGAACTAGAAGAGCTAAAGGCACCTATGGAAGCAGCATTACGATATGTTCGTTTAGAAAATAGCATCACTGTTTTGAATCATAAATTGCTGCAGAAAAGAATAGTACTGGGAGAAAAAGATGTCAAGCACAGAATGGAATTACTAAAACACCTTGAAACACAACTCAAAGAATTAAGAAAAAATGTTGAGGAGAAAAGGAAAGGTTTGTGATGTTTTGGTATTATTTATGTATATGATCAGTCATAAAAACTCACTATGAGATGCATTTGAGTATTATGAAACTGTAGAGAGGCATAATGAAGAGTTTTAATTTTAAAATTTGTGCGAATAGAGGTTTCTTATTTAACATCTTGTAAATTGATTGTGGCCCAGCTAGGATACTGAAAGTTTTTTGGTGTGTGTTCTACTTTATAAATTGTATTCTGTTTACTCACAAATTGTTAAATATATTTTTTTCAGAGATTAAGGCAAAAGAAAATGCCAACAGCAACAAACTAAAAGAACTTGATAGACTGGTATCACTAAAGGAAAGTGTAAAAGCTGCTTTCGATGCCAATAAACTACATGATATTTCTCTTCAGCAAGCAATCGAGAATGCCAATAAAAAGAGAAAAGAAACTGCAAAAGCCTTGGCTGCTGAAGAGGAGAAAAAGGTCAAACTAGAAAAACTGCCTGAAAAAAATAAACAAACTATTGCTGAGTTGGAAGCTCTCGAACCAAAAATGGAAGAGGAAAGACGATTGGCTGAAGAAAAACACACTCAAATAATGGAAACTTTAGCTCAAGACACCCAAGTGTTGCAGGTACTTAAATTTATAATTTATTTGAAAGTTTATATTCATGTCTGTATAAAGAGTATCACTTTGAATTTGAAGGTTTAAGTTTATATGAAGATATATTATTTATTATGTTGTTTATATTTTGGAGTGAGCCAATTTGACTTATACAGCAAAACTGAAACAATGCTAAATAATTTCAAACAATTAATTATTATGTAGGAAGAAATTGTGTTACTTGCTGTTACTTTAAAAAGGCACATTTAAAGAATAGTTTTTATTTGTACTGTAAAGGTGTGCATTACTTATGAAATGAGTCTTGGTATTGTTTTGTGTATCTATGGTACAAATTCCTTTTGAAATGAATTCTTTATATATAAACAGAAATCTGTTCAAAAATATTTACTTATTAAATTAATAAAGGAATTAAGATTTAAATTATAATTAGGAATAAAATTTCGTAGGAGTCAAATTGGCTCAGTCCATAAACTTTTGACGCCTAATGTAGTGTGGTATCCATCAAAATTTATTTTAGGATGAAAAAGAAAATCTTCAAACGGAGTTGGTTCAGCTGAAAAAAGTTGTCGACAAAGCGAAATCAAAGTACGACATGTCTAAAACCAAACTGGATTTGTACAAGAGCCAGGAAGAAAATGAAAAGTCAAAGTTGGAGGATCTGAAAAAAAGACTTGAGGACACTACGAGCCAGTTGAAAAGTCGAGAAGACGAATTGAAGAAAGTAACGGTCGCCATACCCGAGTACGAAGAAAGGATAAAAAATAAAAAAAATGAAATCGTCGATTTGAAAGCGGAGGAAAGTCATCTATCAGAAGAACGAAGAAAGCTACAAGTTAACGTCGAAGATAACAAAGTCGCACTTTCGTCAAATAGGGGCCGCGGAAAGGTTTTGGATTCGTTGATGCAGCAAAAGTTGGAAGGGAAAATCCCCGGAATATTTGGCAGAATGGGAGATTTGGGAGCAATCGACGAAAAGTATGACGTGGCCATAAGCACAGCCTGTGGACCTCTTGACAATATTGTAGTAGATACGGTAGACACGGCGACGGCCTGTATCGAATTCTTAAAAAGAAACAATATCGGATCTGCCACTTTTGTCGTTTTAGAAAAACAAGAACGCTTTAGAGAAATTTATTCACAGCCTTTTCGAGCCCCCGAAAACGTTCCCAGGCTTTTTGACTTGATAAGAGTCGCGGATGAACGCATCAGACCTGTGTTTTATTATGCACTTCAAGACACTTTAGTCGCAAACAATTTAGACCAAGCCGTAAGAATCGCTTACGGTAGAACAAGGTACAGGGTGGTCACCCTGACCGGGGATTTGATCGAATTGGCTGGAACAATGACTGGAGGTGGCAATCAAGTTTTCCGGGGTTTGTATTTCCTTCTGTTCAAATTTATGTTCACTTTGAAGGTATAAATCAAAACTTTAATTTTATGAAACAATAATTTTGACTTTCAGGACGAATGGGAAGGAGAGTAGAACAGCAAACTGAAGTTGTGAATCCTAAAGAACTGGAAAGAATGGAAAGGAAATTAGAAGAAACAGTTAAAAGACTGAGTCAGTTGAGAAGTAGAATCGCGACTTTGGAGGATGAAATAATAAACGACGAAAGCGAATTAAAGACTTTCAAAACACAGAAAAACAAATTGAACATCGACATTCAGTCTTTGAAAAGTCAGGTACCCATGATTCAGAATCAGGTGAAGAATCAAGAAGTTAAATATAAAGAATCTGCTCTTGATCAGAAAAAACTTTCCGAGATGAATAAGGTGAGTTGGTATTTTGAAACAAAAGACAGAGTAACAAAGAAAATGTTGATCGATTTTTTGAATCCATTGTTTAATCACTCTTCAGACAGTAATGGAAGACCAGAAAGAGTACGAGATAGCGAAAGAAAAAGCGGATGTGATCGAGAAACAGGTGAACAAACTCCACGCGGAAATCATAGCCAAAACCAAGGGCCGTCTCGAATCGGCGCAGAAAAAATTGGATGACGCAACAGAGAAATTAGAGAAACTTCGAAAAGAGAAAACTCGATTGAAGGTGGCGATAACAACCGCGGAAAGAAATGTGTTGAAGGCGGAAGAAAAAATCGCTAATATGAAGCAGGAGATAGAGGAATGCGTAGAACGGATAAAGAAATGCGCTGAGGAAATCAAAGAAAACGAAGTGAAGGCTCAGAAAACTTTGGAAGAATTTCAAAAATGCGAGGAAGAATTGAGTGTAAGATTCTGTCCTAGAAGGAAGATCCTGTCTAATCCCTTTCGGTACTGATTCTTGAATCTATAAATCCGATTATTGTATTTGCAGGCTCTTCAAGAGGAAAATGCTGACAGCAAAGAAGAAATAAACAAACTCCTCTTAGAAGAGAACTCGTTGAAAGCGAAGGAAATAGACATGAAACAAGATTTTTCGAAAGCAAAGGGCGAATTGGAACAACGGCAGCACAAAATCGTCACCGACAGGAAAAGAATGCAGTCGTTGAAATTGATCGAAGAACCTTTGAACGAGGATAAAGTCGAACTCAAAGAGTTTACACCTGAAGAGTTGGAAGGGATTGATTTGGACACCCTCCTGGATGAAATTAAAACGAAAGAAGCCAGCCTGCCGAAGAATTGTCCTAATTTGGGAGTCATACAGGAATACACGAAAAAGCAGATGGTGTATCTGGAAAGACAGCAGGATTTGGAACAGGCGACAAACGAAAGGAATAAAACTAGAAATGCCCTGGAAGAATTCAGGAAAACGCGTCTGACGGAGTTCATGAAAGGTTTTAGCGTGATATCACAGAAAGTGAAGGAGTGTTATCAGATGTTAGCTGATGGCGGTGATGCTGAATTAGAATTAGTCAATACCCTGGATCCTTTCCTTGACGGAATCAGGTGATTTTATATGTTTGACATAAAAATTGATTTTTATATAAATCAATAATTAACTTATACAATTATAAATTTATTTTTAGATTTACGGTTCGACCGCCCAAAAAGTCTTGGAAAGAAATTCAGTATCTATCCGGAGGAGAAAAAACGTTATCATCGCTATCCCTAATCTTTGCTCTCCATTACTACAAACCCACTCCTCTGTATTTTATGGATGAAATCGACGCCGCTCTCGATTGGAAAAACACTGCCATCGTTGGACTTTACCTCAAAGAGCAGACGAAAAATGCTCAGTTTATTGTTGTCTCTCTGAGAGAAAACATGTTCGAAATAGCCGATCAACTCGTCGGAATATATAAAACGAACAATTGCACGAAATCGGTCACCATCATCCCTCACACGTACAGCGATCTTATCGAAGAAATAAGTGCGGCCGAATGAATAGCTTGAAAGGGTTCGGGATTGGTTGTTACACTCAAGCCCGTTCTATTTATGGAATCTGACATCATTTTTTTGCTACGATTAATTTTTAAGATATTAGGCTTTAAAGACTATAAGAATATTTTTATGTAATTAATCACGCAGTATTTTATAACTCATGAATCTAATGCAATAAAGTATAGTTTTGTTTAGATGTTTTCTAACAGCATTTGAACTTATTTACCCAAATGTTAAAATTATTAGTAAAATGGAAGTTTGGAAGCAACCACGTCAGTTGTTACTGGTTTACATGTGAGCACGGAAATGAGAGGTCGTGGTCTTTCGGGTGAAATGTTTAACACTAAAATCCGAACTTCACAACGTGACAATAGAAAATTCCATTTTAGTGTTGTTTTCTCTTCAGCGTTCATATTCAAGTAATTCGTCGCCTAGAATTGTTTGACGGTTAAATAAAAAAATTCACCGCCTTCTGTAATTACTAATAATTTTGACGAAGGATGGAGTATTAAAAATCACTTACGGAACATCCCAGGACTTCGTCTGCTGTCGGAGACACAAGGCGGCAATTGTATAAGGTTCCGCGGTGATCTGTTAAGTTTATTTGAAGATTGAAAGCAGCTTCCGGACGTCTGAATTCCGTTCGTGATATTGTCAGACATTCCATGTTTAAACAATTTCCTGTTTCATCCAAGGATTGGGAACAATTCGAACTATAAAATTGATTTAATAGATTAACATGAAACTACCCAAGATTCTTGGTTCAGGCAAAAATTTTCTCTAAAATAGATTTTTACCATTTATAAGCGACCACATTTCCAGGCCCATCCAAGTCTAGATGTGTGATGGTGGCGTAGACTAAAGCCGTAAACTGACTGCTGTTGTTATTATTATCATAAGCCTTATCCAACACTTGAGCTGTTGTCATTATCGTATTAACACTGTTCGCTGTGAAATATTTACAAAATAAATTAAAAATCTGAATTGAATTCGTGATCCGGAACGCGCTACGATTTATAACAAGCTTACGATCTATTATATTGCTGGCGAGGTGGTCTAAAACCGCTTCCGGTTGAATCGGAGCAGTTTTCGCATAGAGTTTTAGCGCTTCGGCTTCATTAGTACTTGGATTCTCTGTAACTATCGTTCGTGAGGTAATATTAGCTGTCATGGCGCGTTTGAAATTATCCCAGTCTACCTTCACGTCAGCAAAAAAAATGACTGAAACAAATTGAGAATAGGTAAGCTATTCTAGTATGTGGGTCACAAAAGCAGTGAAAATTAAAAGCACCTGTGTATCTCGAACGCCAAAAATCAGATCGTTTTATCAAATCTTCATTCCATAAAGTAATATGGAATTCCAGATGAGACTGATCCATCACTGTTAAATGGCGACAAAGTAAGTCTTTGGAATCTTTTCTTGATTTGACAGTTCTAATTTCTCCAATCTAGAAAAGATTTAAGTGCTTATGATCCATCTCTCAAAGATAATTAGTAAAAAGACGTTTAGAGTCCTGTTAGTAGAAGTAAATCAAGGCACATATCCTTACATTCCGAACAGCAACTAGAAGATTCACATATTCTCCTTTAAAACGTCGACTGTAACTTATAACATCAGAGAGCCTGAGAAAATCTCCAGGAGATTTAGTTGGTATATGAATCAATTCTTTGATGTCAAGAGTATTTTCTTCTAAGTATGGATTAATTTCAGAGATATTTTCTTGTAGACTCAATTGAAATGGACTAAAATGTTTTTAAAAATTCAATTTAAGTATGGGATTTTAGTTTCTTAATGAAGTACTGAAATAGATTTGATTTGATCACCTTGTAACATCTGGGTTAAAAACAGAGTCGGAGCTTCCAGTTTGTTTGAACGAAATTCTTGGATATAAAATCTCAACTGGAAGGAAATATTTCAAAAAGATGAAGCATGACACGGGTTCCCAACATGATGCAATTATGCAAATTACTTCATTAAAATTTAAATTATATAATGAATCAAACCTACCGACGTCTCCAGTATTGAATATTTGGTGAGTATAACTTGTGAATTGTGCTGAACCCCAAACGGTTACATTAATAGTATCCACAGGAGAATCCCTCAAAGTAAAATTCCAGACACCTCTTTCCTCAGAATCTAATTAAACGTAATAATATAAAATTTTTCAAGTAGTTAAAGCTTTAAGAACTTTTAAATAACTATTGGGAGAAAAAAAAAACAAAATATCTAATTTAGAACATTAATATATTTATATTTATACGGTATTATAAATGTTGACAATAAGAATCCGTTTAATGTTTGTGCTACAACCGCGGAGCTCTTTACCTGAGCAAATGGTGAAAAGAACGCGTTCGGTAATCAGAAATCATCTTGACTTACCTTTTTTCGAAATAAATGTTCTAAAAGTCTGTTTTGCAATAATAACTCCAACAATTAAAGCGTTATTAACATCTGGTGTCAAACCTCCGATTGGTAATTTTCTAACACCGCACGACATTTTAAAAAGAAAAACAGAACCTCAAATACAACCGACGCCAAAGTTCCAAGAGAAAAAACCGTTTTAACGGTTTGGAATGTCGTGTAATTAGATAATCCACCGCATTCCGGATTTCGACCGGAAACCGATGAATTAATCAACCTTATCCGTTTTACAAACCCAAATCAAAACAAGACAGCCATCAATTTTTAATATTTGTATTTGATCAGTTTAATCCACACGAGATAATTACTGTTTGAAATTAAGAGAAACAATAAAATGCTTCCTTGCCTATCCAAACGACTTAAACATGGGCTCATGATAAGAGTATCGATTTAATTACATTTTAATTTTTACATACACATATTACAAGCTTTTGACAATAATTCTGGCCACCGCGACGGAAAGTACAATTTGGAACTCGGTTTCGAATTCCGTCACATGAAAACTTTCTTTTTAACTCATTTAAGAAACTTGACAGGTACTTGAGGCAGCTTTTAATCAAGCAATAATCAAAAATGTTGGGAAATATAAATTCGCCTTAGGTTATTAAATAAAAACAAGAGATGATTAATTAATTAATTAATTAACGGTTTTACCGAATTCCGAGGACAAAATCCTTTATTACTTCAGAATACTTTTAACTCATCACGATTTAAATTTGAATATTTGAAAACTTGTACTTTGTTAAACGAGAATGAAGGAACCAAACTTGGAGGGGGGGACCTTACAAATCATTTCGACTTCCTTACTTAGTTAACACGAAAAACATTCAACATTGACGGATAAAAGCAAATCCTACAAACTTTTTATTAATCACGTGATTATTAAAGGATATTTTACCTAAAAGACACCTAAAGCGAAATAACCTGTAAGGAAATAACTTACATATATAATAGACATTTAAGAATACACCGAATTACATAATATTTACTTGAAAACACCGAAGACAACCGACAAAAAAAATTTTTTTTTGGCGTTTTACAAAATTGTTAGCTCCGTCAGGACTGAAAATAGTTCGGATACACCAATGCAAAATTTTAAAATAGCTACGAGATATCGTAACACAAAACGCATTTAACTAATCCAGAAATTTATTTACTCATTCATTCATTCGCCTAAAAAATTAATAAATTAAGTTAATAACTGTTATCAAGATCAATACCTACTAAGAGTGTTGAACTGACTTGCAATATGTCAGTTTCTAGCCCCCCAGTCCTGACTTAAAATAGAAAAATCCTTACTGGATTAATAAGCGTATTAAATAAAGTTGTGTATAAGGAAACTCAGAGTTGTTTAGAAAACACGTTTTCTAAATAATAAAAAAAGAACATCTAGTTACATTAAAATAAGACAATTAACACATTCTCGTAAAAAATCCGAAAACACAATTTTATATGGATCTCTTTCAAATGAGGGAATTTCTAATCTCGTTTCATACATTTCACAAGAACAATCCTTCCCTTACTACAAACGATACGATTCTACGTTTAATGAGAAAAGCACGGTAAATGGAAACGAGCCAGGTCTATTTCCTATAAATTACAACTTCCGTTCAAAACGAACTACCCTTGTACAGGAATTTTACTTAACATCTCTTAAAATTAGTCTCGATATACTGTATAGTGATTAATTTCCAATCAATCATATTACACCGAAAAAAAATGACTTAATAGTCAACCAAACGATGCCAAAGGATTTGTATGCGTGCTAAATCCACTTCCGGTATGAAAAAAATCGTACAGCTTCTCACTACTGTCTCACATTTTTGGGAATAACAACGAAGCCCAAGTTAGCTTATTATGAATTTAACGCTATTAGAATAATCATTTTTATTTTGAATACTTTTTGTTTTGTAATTTTTGTAATTTATTTTTATACACCATTCGAGTATTTCTTATCAGAAATATTTTGGTTAACTCGTAAACAATAAAATGCAAATTTCTTTTTTTTCGCTTTTTTTATAATATTATCATTAATAGTTATATGTATATATAAAAAGGAAACTTAAAAAAAAGTGTCATATCACTTAGGTTAATCGTTGCTTAACTGAACTCAATTACTAAAACTGTAAATGATTATTCGATCTCGAGCATTGTGCCAAGATTTTCCAGACGATCACTCTGTATTTTTGCCTATCGCCAAAAGTACAAAAAATTTACACTAAGACTGATTTTGGGAAGTATCCGGTTGTGTCTGTGTATTTGTTCGAATTTGCTGCTGTTGTACCGTGACTGCCATTAGAGGAGTTCCCGTAGCGGATGATGATGTTTGTATCCGAACTGGATTGACTCCAGTTTGCCTGACGATTCCAGGCAAAGTGGCTGCCACCTGTAACCGAGTTATTCAATATGAGAAAAACTGTATTAGTCTTGGAAAGCAAAGAAGAATTTCGAACTTGGTATACCTGAGAAATAAAGGCTTGTTGGTTGGAGGTGGACTGTGCCACTTTGATAGAGCCCGTTAGAGCTGAAGCCAGAGTTGATGAGACGCTGACTTGAGACCGTCCTGATGCATCGATGGCAACATTTGGAACGGCTCTGATGGCCGTCCCGGGTACGACTTGAATAGTTTGTCGAGATGCCTGAGTGCCGTTGACGGGAATAACTCGAGTTTGGACTCCGCTAGTATTAACTTGTGGAGATTTAGCTAATACGACTTGACTTCCTTGCTGTAAAACAGGTTGTCCAGCAGACACCTGAAATAAATAATGATCATTTTTAAGAAGAATTCAGAACTACAAAACTTCTACCATCCATACATTTAATCCAAACTCAATTTAAACAAAACTTAAAATACTATTCTTACCGTAATGTGTTGGGGCTGAACATTTTTAATGACTTGCTGAATGTGCTGCATCGAAATGGCAGGTACAGCTTTACCTCCCTGTGACTGCACTATAAGCTGAGTCTGCAAACCTGGTTTAGCGATTTGAGCCACTTTTGTAGCTTGCCCCCTTCCTTGTTTAGTCAAAAGTTGTTGGTAATTAAGACCTAATTGACGTATCGGTTGCGTTGTTGCGGGTGTCGTTTTTATTTGAGGATTTAAAGTGGCCTTTACCTAAAAGCGATCCGTCGTTATAAAATCGAGTACAAAAACATTTTTACTACTAACAGTTTCAAAAAAATAATATTAGTCATCCTCACCTGAGGAATAGCAATTCCAGTCATCGGTATAGTCACTCCCTGACCGCCAGTTGATGTTTTGACCAATGTCGCAACTTGAGGCTGACCTGGAGAACCTGTTTGAACCGATAAACCAGCTTGAGCTAAGATTTGAGCTGTTAAAGCTGGTTGCTGTGTGACCGTCACTGCCGTTTTTTGTTGTCTCTGAATTTGTTGCTTCATTAACGCAGCCATTTCTTCTTGTCTACCTTTAGCGATTACGCCTGCAGTCTGCTTCAAAAACTGTAATTTAAAAAATAAATTTTTAAAATTCGACAGCAACGGCTTTTTATTAATTGCTTTCTTTTCGAAACCAAAAAATGGTATGAACAAGGATATCAATCAGAAATTAAAAATTCACCTGAGCTTTTTGCTGAGACGGAGAAACGGGCTGGACTCCGGTAACACCGGACACAGTTGCAACTGTAGCCACTTTCTGTTGTCCAATGGCGACTCCAGCTTGTCCGATAGCAGACTGTTGACCTTGAATGACTTTCAACTGTTGATCTCTCATTGTCAACCTTGGCTGTTGTTGCCTTAATATAGCTTGCTGTCTGTAGTATTGAATTTGAGCAGGATTGAGTGCTTTTCCAGACGCGACCGTTACAGCTGGAACGGCTGTTCCTAAAATGACACAAAACATTTCAGTAAGTTCAAAACATAATCAACTAGCAGCTTACCACTATATATACACTAAAAATATCTAAAATGTATACCTTTCACAGTTGCAACAGTGGCCGGTATTGACGTGGCTGATACCAGACTTCCAGAAGCGATTCTAGCTGCCTGAATTTGTGCAACAGAAACTACGGTAGTGGCCGGTGAATTAGCCGCAGATCGAGGTTGACTTGCAGCGACTACCATTTCCTGGAAATTAAACAATTATTAATATTTTTATTTGAGTAAAAACAACCCTTTAGAAAATTGGGTGAACTAAATTTTTCAACAGCAAAATTATTTGAGAATCAATCAAAATAAAATTACCTGAATGCCAATTGTAGCTATGGGTCGGGTTTGTCTCAAGCCAGGAGACAAAGTTGTAATACTGGCCGTAGGAACAACCGAACTGATTTGCTGAGCTGATGCAATGACTATGCTTTGGCTTGATGGTGTAGCCGAAGACGGTGAAGTTGTGACAGTTTGTATTACTGGAGCAGCAACAGCACTGGCAATGGGAATTCCAATGCTTACTGTGTTGGTGGAAGCGGCCGCCGCTGTTGCAGGCTTGGCCACACTGCCGGCAGTACCTAACTGCCGTTGTTGAAGCAACTGTTGCTGAGCCAACTGCTCTGAACTCAGACCTTGTACTGTATTTGATGAAGGAGTTTGAAGAGCTTGCATAGACTTCTGCTTTTCTTTAGCAATTCGTTCGGCTCTTCGCGTTGCTATTTCTATAGGATTTACCGGAGCTTCGTAAGCAATCCCTGAATCCGTCAACACATCAGCGTGTTTTGGATTTTTCATTGATGGATTGACCAACACCTGTTTCAAGGTAGGACTGCGTTTGTAGGAAAGCACCTTAATGTTATCAAATCTCTGATGATAGACGTCCGTAAAACTTGCATTATTATCTTGCATGTACAACTGACAGGTTCGAACTGGTCTATTAGATTTGGTAACGGGCATTTTATAAACACTTTTAGTTTTCTTTTGTTTCTTAGAATCTTGTAGTAATTTGCCCTCTTCTTCTCTAGGTACAATAATTGTCTCATACCTAAAAAATTAGGTAAGCACATGAATAATTTTTATTTCAAAAAAAGACCATTCGTCTCTTAAGATAGCGAATCGTACAAACCTATTGCGACAATGTGAAGGTGACCGATATATACTGGAAACCATGTTCACCATATCGGCAACCATGTCCCAGTTGGGAGTATGACCAGGTTTAAGAACTACCAAGTTCAACGGCAACTCTTGCAATTTTTCAATAGACTGCAAAAGAGCCCAATCCTCATGAATCGTCCACTCTGGAAGATTTTCCGTATCAGACAAAGGCTTAGCAGCAACCGGAGGTTTCTGACCGGGAAGTTGGATAGCCGGACGAACCAAATTCCTATATTTTTGCATTTTCATGTCTCGCCGCATCTTCTGCAGCGCTGAGCTTGGATGGTCAAAAAGCGAACGGGGAGCTGAACCAGGGGAATCTTCCTTTCGGTGCATTTTAATGGCACGTCTTCCTACAAAAAGTTCAACGAAAACGACATTCACACCACAGAATATATCAAATTACAATAATCAATTTCAACTCGTATTTTTAAAACGTTATCTACCTTCGAGACCTGGTGACACGTCTGCAGATCTGACTCTCTTTAACTCCTTTTTCACGTAGATTGGAGGTAACTGAGTGTCAGACATGATTCGGGGCTCGTAGAGAAAGGATTGAGTCTGATCTAAGTAGACATCGTTTTGTTCCTGGGGCGGAGTTGGAGGACACCACATCTTTAAAAAAAATTTTTTTTAAATCAGATTTCTGCTTTACATACAAGGAATCTTGCCAAAAAGTAGAGAAAAATTATCCATCTAACTGCTCATAATTAATTTAAGGACGCTTTAAAACCATTCCTCCCATAACCTCTCAACCACTCTTCTAACAAACTATCTCAAAGGGGAATCGGAGAAACCGAAGCTAACAATAAGTTTTAAAATTTTAACGAATAATTTTAAAACCGCCTCCATTTCCATTCATATATAGAAGTCATTTGTTATTTAACTTACCGGCATGTGTTCCATTGTTCTGTGATCCAACCAAACCTTCAAAAAAAAAATTAAAAGCACATATGAATATTCGAGTTTCAACTTTGAAAAAGCCGCAGAGGTATCGACCACCCTCCTCGATAAATCACATCCCATCCTCAAGTCCTCGAAACGCCAATCGACAAATAAAACAAAATGATACAACAGAAATTTACCTTAAAAATTTTCATCTCGTTGCTCAAATTAAGTTTTAACCAAAAATTCATTCTAAAAGCCTACTATCACATTCTTTTACACGTGAGGAACCATGTTCCTCATATACAGAACTACCGATCAACGGCTCTTGACGCAGTCACTTGTTTTAAGCTATAGAAGCGCCCACTTACAAAATTTTTGTTCACAATGAAATTAACCGCACACTTGAGTACCTCTTAAAATAATTTTAATACTCTTCATAATTATTTACTATAACTTGAACAGGTGGTTTGTTAAATTTTCGGAAAAGGATGGTCGACCTCTGTTATACAGGTGATCTGAAACCCCTTGCTTCCTTCGTGCTAATTACATCTAAATAAATATGTCTCCAAGTTTGGCAATGGCAAGGCTATGTTTTGGTGCCACATGCTTAAAATTATATTGAAAATGGCCCCTTGACACATTTTAAGGCGGCCATTTTCAAAATTTATATCTTCAAAAACAGACCAGATAATTTTTATTTTAAAAACTTCAAAACGTTTACCAGACCATTAAAATTCAAAACTAATTTTTCTCAAAGAAATTTGATATTTTATTTCCAGTTCGTCCATTTACTGCTGTATTGCACAGGTGAGTTAACATTATCCTTCGATTCAAATCTTTCTCAATAATATAAAAATTTTAAGGCAAAAGACAAACAAATCTCAACAAAAGAAAAAAAATGTCCTACATAACACCTAATATTCCCCCGTGGTATCGACAAGCCTGTGCCATACCAAACTGCGAATGGAAATATAAAAAGCACGGCGGAGAGCAAAGTTTGACACCAAAACAGAGCTCAACCTTGGAAACAGATTTCGGAATAACAAGTACAAACGTTTTTAAAGCAAGGAAATCAAATCCCCTATATTTTTATTACATATTTTACAAACAACAAATAAAAAATTACCTCCTCCAAAGGGAGAAATGATAATAATAAATATCCATTAGAGGCCTTAGCCTATAAGGAATTGAAATGTAATTTTTAAGAAATATATGCCCTCTCCCATTGGAGTAAATGGGAGGAAAAAAAAACATTGTCTAAATGTTAAATGTGCACGTTGTGGAAATTTTTTAACTGAAAACATGACAATTGATACAATATCCAAACATTACAATTTTAATTCCTTTATACTCGAGTTGATAGGCGACATGACAGCAATTTTTTACTCTGACAGCGATACACGAACATGAGTTAAAAAGAAAAATTTGTCAACATTCATTAAAAACAGTCAATAGGTCCGTGTCTCAAGACTCCAGCTTAAACTGAACACATTCCAACATGAAAGATTCTATGAAAAGTTAAATTAGTTTGAGATAATTAGTAAACTTTTATAACCGAGTACATATATAAAAAAAAAGTCCCTATATCTCTTATACATTGAAATACTGTGTGACAATTTGAAATGCAGGGATATTCTTTTACTTCCATTTCGAATAATTACGAAACATCTCTATTTGTAAATTTCTTCAACTGCCTGATTTATAAAAACAATTTAGACGAATTATTGAAATTAATCACCTCAGAATAGATCTTCAAACATTTTTAACATACTATAGGCTGTTACGAATACTTCCTAAATTTAAACTGGCCCTTTCAAAGAGGTATATCTTTAAATAGTGGTTAAATTTTAAACAAGATGACTATTGTGTGTCAAATATTTACTCGAATTCACGAGTACATGAAAAACGATATCTTATGATACATCACTATTGACAAACGAAAAATTTTTTCCTTAACCCTATAATATTTGAATACTTAACGGTTTAAAATTTCATAAATTAAAAAATTCCTAACAATGCTGCTTAATACCATCTTAGAAGGACGGCTTTTGCTTATTGTAAAACTTTCACCATAATTCTTATCAAAACGACACAAAAATCGAAAAATTTTAAATTATTAATTACTACTTTTATACAATCACACCTAACGGCAATTGTAAGACAACCATCTTGAAGAAAAAGAAACAATACCTATACGACGAAAATTAACGGAAAAATAAATTTACAAAATTAAATAAGTTAAATAATTTATTTCATTTTTCAACTTCAAACGAAGTTCAGTCGTACAAAAAAGTCTATATCAATTCTCAAACATTTTCTTCAGAATGTTCATCAAAAACTGAATTCAATTTTACTCCAAGACGGCTTGGCATGTAATAAATTGTAAGTGGCAGTTTAAAAAAATCTACAAATTTTTCAAAGTAAAAGAATTCTGGGCAATATTCTACCAGACGACTGAGAGATTTCAATATGAGACCTCAAAGCGTCTTTATACGATTTGCTGAGACGAAACGGGGCCGTTTCTTTCGTTAGCATCAATTTTCTTTGCTACCTTTATTTTAGATTTGGCAAAATTTGAGGAATCGTTCGAGTCATTGTTACAAGTGATAACATCGACGTCACTTGATTCATGAGAAGAGCACCGCCTACTTTTGACAGTTGTGTTGCTTTGACTAGCAGTGGCACGACGTTTGGGTTTAATCTCATAAGCGTCTCCATTTAGTTTAACCAGTCTAACCGTGGACCTTTTTAATGTATTCGC
Organism: Columbicola columbae; assembly: GCA_016920875.1. Classification (NCBI taxonomy): domain Eukaryota; kingdom Metazoa; phylum Arthropoda; class Insecta; order Psocodea; family Philopteridae; genus Columbicola; species Columbicola columbae. Next base: position 13,062,804 of record JADMLL010000002.1, read on the forward strand.
CTCTTTTGAAGTATTAGAATTTCTAATGGGTTTTACTCCTGGCAAAATAGGGTTCTCGTCTAGTGTCCACAGATTAATGTCAACCGAGCCTCTAGACCTAGTTTTTCTACTGGAGTTATTAACGACACTTTCCATAGAATTGCAAGAATCGTTTTTAATCGAATTACGACGTATTTTAAAACTCCGTTCAAAATCACTGTCATTGTCGTCTAACTCGTCTTCATCCTCCTCCTCATCTTCATCAGTCAAGGTGTCAACAGTTGTATCTGTCTCATCGGAATCGTCTTCACTTTCAGAGCACTGGGATTTTTTTCTCCTCGACTTTGATTTCTTATTTTTAAAATCGTTAACCTGATTCGTTGAGTCCTCTCTGGAGTACGTTAGAAGATCTTCGTCCAATTCTTCTTCCTGTCTACGTCGCTCTTCCTCAGCTTTTAATGCTTGAAGTCTTCCTAATTCCCATTCTCGCTTTTGTTGTTCTATTTGGGCTTCAGCAGCTGCTAACTGTTCCGCAGACCAAGCAGCTTCATTTTCCTCAACAAACCTCATGGCATATCTTTCAATCGGAGTAAGCTGCAAACAAATTTTCAAATTTTGTTAAAAGAAGTTCCCATCTAATTTCAAACATCACGCTACTATTTATAAACTATAACTTCTGCTTCCTTCATAAATAAAGTAACATCAAGGCCATCAGCCATATGCTTGTCAAAATTAAAATATAATCATCAGACACCACTCTATAAATTATAAAATTACAACCATAAAATTTTTCTTGAAAATAAGAAAACACTTCACCTGTTCTACCAAAAGATTAACTTCCATTTCAGCCTTGCTGATTTCGTTTTCAACATGCGCCGCATCCTCATCGATAGGGATGTTTTCATCAAACTCTGCAAGTTCAGCAGCAGCCTCGGCTTTAGCTGTACGAGCAGCTTGAACATCACTCTCATCTTCAGCTGCAGCAAGTGCTGACTCTAAAACTCCCAATGCAGCTTTATCTTCCGCATGAACAGGTTGATCCTATTTAAAAATAAAAATTTTTCATTACTCAGATGAGAACATAACGACGTTGTAAAACTACAAAAGAACTTTATAAGCGATCAGGTACGATTCAAATCTAATTTGAGGAATACAATGCAAAATTTAAACTCACGATTTCCATCTCTTCAGACGACGGTCTCTTTTCTTTATCTCCACCCAAAACATCAGCCATTCGCCTTTTTGCATCTGTTTCGCTAACATCGACGTTGAATAAGTCTTGAATAGTCGACTGAGGAAAAAAAATGCAGAAAAAATTAGCAACTTCAATATTATAATACAAAATGTAAGCAATGTTTTGAAATATCTAACGATATAGTACGATAGATAAGCTGGCCACCGCTAATTTTAATCTTGCGCCTTTGCAAGAGCTCCAGTTTCATACAAATGAAATCAAGAACTGATCTCAGACGCGTTTTAAAATTCTCAACCCAAATAAAATGATAACTTCCTTCAATAATAATAAAAATACATACACTCTTAAAGTATGCTGTGGTGAAATTTCCCCCTTCAATTGCCAAATCTCCCAACAACCTCTTCTGATTTGCTTTCTTCAATATGTTCTCTTCTACAGTCATCTCGCTTATTAACCTGAAAACATAATTAAGCATTGATTGAAAACAAAAGACTTCATTTTGGATTTTCAAACCAAAAGAAAAGAAAAATTACCTGTATATATGTACATCGCGAGTCTGACCTATCCTGTGGCATCTGTCTTGAGCTTGTGCGTCCATAGTGGGATTCCAATCACTGTCATAAAATATCACGGTATCAGCGCCGGTTAGATTGACGCCAATACCACCAGATCTTGTCGAAAGAATGAAACAAAATATTCGGTTATCACCGTTGAACCTTTCCATGAGAACCTAAAAATTCAATTAAAAACAATTATTCATTTACTGAAATTATAACCTCATTAATTCTTTCGAATTAGTCAATAAAATGTTAGCAGTGTTATGAAACATCTAACGATTTATTACGATAGATAAGCTGGCCACTGCTAATTTTACTCTTGCGCCTTTGCAAAAGCTCCAGTCTCATACAACTGAAATCAAGAACTGATCTCCGACGCGTATTCAATTTTCAGATAATTTTATACAGGAAACAAAACCTCGACTTCAAATTTTTACCGATTAATTGAGAAAGTAAATAAAATTTCACACTTATTTCCCTCACCTGCCTCTGATCAACTTTAGTCGTTCCATCTAATCGAAGATAAATATGGCCATGATAATTTAGAAAAGCTTCCAGGATGTCCAGCATCCGTGTCATTTGAGTGAAAAGTAGAACTTTATGGTGATTCATCTTTAACTTCCTAAGCAGCTTATCTAATACTTGCAATTTACCTATAAAAATAAATAAATAATTTAAATCCATACATTAAAATAATTTAACAACGGTACTTTGATTTTAGTATTTTATTCTGTACACAATGAAATACTGCGTGAGAAAATTATCACACACCATCAGGTAAGTCATTGCTACTTTTTTTGGCATCTTTACGACAGTGACTATTGGAGATAAAATAGCCACCAATTTGAGATGCGTGATTCTTTTGTAAGTTCGACTGACAAGGCAATGGCTTGTATAAGAGCAAACAAAGTGTATACAAGTCACCAGATTTGAAGACTACGACACTCTTTTTTCCATTCAAAATAAACCTTTAAAAACCAATTTGATTGGAGATATTTACCACAGTCATACTGAATCAGTCTTGGATCAGGAAACTGGGTGCACATGGAACTTGCGATTGGATGAAGTAAGTCGCAGCGAGACGACAAATGCCTTCTCAAAGCGATTTCATCCCTCTTTACACTCCAATGCACACTTGGTGATGGATGCGATACGTGAAACCGTATTTGAGGTGCAGCTACGGATGGAACGTAAAAAACAAACCTGAAAGTTAAAAAGAAAAAATTAGCCCACAAATCCTTTTTACATGATCCTTATTTCAAACTACAAGGTAAAACAAACGATTTTTAAAATAAGAGCTTCAGTCTTGGTGGCTCTGAATTTTTTTTGGAAATCATTTTAAATTTTCATTTAAAATTTTAATCATTAGCTCCTAATTCAATTACTCAAAAAACATATCCAAAAGAAAAGAAAGCTTACCTAGTTAAAATATTACGTAAATCTTGTATAATATCTTCCGGAGATTTCACAGCAGAATTGAGAAACTGTGTTTGATGCCAATAAACATTTTGAGTTCTATGGACATTCTGGCAATGTGTGAAACCCGAACAAAGCCAATTATTCGCTATTGGTTCTACCGAATCTACAATTCTTATGGATGCAATAAGATCGGACCCATATAATGGGTATGCCTCACAACGGTAATCATTAATATTTCCTATAAGCTCAAGCCTTTCTCTTCTCCTTGTTTTTAATCTCTCTTTAATATGCGGCTATAAAAATGAAAATTATAAACAATGAAAGTTCATAAAATCTTAATCAAGTTTTTGAAGAAAGAAAAATTCAAAACACTTTTCCTTACCAGATAAAATACATTAGAGCTATTTTCATCCTCGTCATCAAATTTACTCTTCGATGCTTCATCTTTCGACTCATTTCTTTTCGAGACCATCTCAGGTTGTTGACTAGTTGATATGAAGTCTGCAGGGATATGTGAAAGCGATTGTACAGCTGGCGACAAAAGAGGCTGAGAAATGGCGGAACTGGTCTTGGTAGAAGTAACCGTTGTAGTTGTTGTTACTGTAGTAGTCCCAACCACCATCGTTCCTTGTGTGGCCTACAAATACCAGAATTCATGCTGTAATAAAAACAATGAAATCATTTGTCCAAAATCAAATGAGGACATAGCTGAATTTCAATCACAGAGTCACAGTTTTGCCTTTTTCTTTAAAAATAATACAAAAAGAGACACAAGAACGAGGAAATTCCTTTTCAAATGTGAGCAAACAAAGAAAAAAAAAGATATCTAAGTATACCATTGCATAGATTTCAGTGAAAACAACTCTATGATACTCCATCGAAACAAAAGCATTGGAAAGGTTAAATCCAGTGTTAGTTTAACTGACTAATTTCCTTTAAACCCTTTTTAAGAACCTAACTACGAGCTTAGAAAGTTCTGACACTCATTAGTAGAGTCACACGCAATTCTGAAAGACTTCTGTAACTTGTCATTTGACAAAAAGAATCAAATTAATCGACTCTTAAATGAATGTCATATCAATAGAAAATTTAATTTAATAAGAAATGCATTTTAAACGAATATTATTCTGTTTGACAAGCATAAGAGGATGAACGCAAGACAATAGATAATTATTATAACTCTGAAACACGTGGGTTCACCAATTCGTGACCATTACCTGGATGTTAACAGTTGGGGTCCAGTTCACCGGTTTAGCAACGCTACTATTATTACTATTACTATTAATATTACTATTGACGAGCTTGACATCAGCCGAACTATTTTTTGGCAGTGTCAATCTCTGACCGTTCCCGGCTATCACAGTATTGCTTCCCGCTTGTGACTGCAGCGGAAAATAAATATGGCGTCCAGTAGACGTCTGAACTAATTGGACAGGAAGTCCTCTCTGAAGTCCTTCTTGTTGGCTTGTGATGACTTTTGTTTCACCCTGATTAGGAATCAGTTGAATTTGTGAACCACTTAATGACATCCTTAACGACACTCCTAAAAATAATGTTTTTACCTTTTATATGGTCTCAATTCCTTCAAATAAAAATAATTTGGTACCGGATAATGTATTGTATCCAACGACAGGATTCACACATGTGAATAGCACTATGCATGAGTTTTTAGATGGACCATTAGTTTCCCCTCGAATAAATATTCAAAATTGAGATTTATTCCCAAAAATGATGTTCACCAAAAGGGGTTTCTTATAAGTATGATTTAGTTAAATACAAAAAACATTCTCCAACAGATTTTAGTAAACTAATTCAAGCTGTACCTTGTGTAGAACCAGACCCAGGCCAGGGCCTTATTATGGGCGATGTCCCTACTCTGGCAGGTGGCAAAGCAGACAAAATATTTTTACTACTGTCAGACGTAACGGGATTCACCCTCTTCCCAACATTCCGCACATTAATCTTAATTTTGCCGGGCGGAGCCCTCGGTGGTTCTTCCGGAGCAGAGTCAATTTCTTCAATTAATTTCCTATTTGTTTTTATTTTTTTTATTCGGTAAGAAACGTAGGCTGTACTTTTTTCCAAATTAACAAATACTAAATTTAAAAAACTGAGATCAACATGCTGAAAAGAAAAATATCAATTTTAAAACTCCTCTTCCCCTTTTTTAACGCATACATCAAAGTCAGAGGTCTTAAATAGGTTCCTACCTTGTCAACGTCATATTCTAAAGCTTTTGACACGAGAGAGGCTACGTAATAAACTAGACCCTCCATTTGAAAAGGAGATATAATGGGCCTTACTTCAAAGAGGTTGGGGTGATTACACACTTTCCTCAGCTGCATTAACACATTTATGACACTCAACAAATTCCCAGATGCCAGTGTTTCTTTTGTTCTGAAATGAAACATAAATCATTGATAATTTTTTCAACTAAACAATCTTCGCTCATGTTTTTCAAATCTTGATTGTCGACAACTTACTTTGCTCTGGACATGAAATCGTCGTAAAGGTACCGCTGACGTTTTGATAACCGACACATAACGACATGCTCATATTTCTTTGGTAATTGTTTTTCAACTTCGGTTTTCAATCGCCGTAGTAGGAAAGGTCGTAGAACCTGATGAGAAATAAGCAATAGTTTGACTTCAGAATAATTCAGAAATAATCCAGAAAATGAAAATTAAAAACAAAAATGACCAAGACATTTATACCTTGTGCAATCGTTTAATAATATTTTCATTATATTCTGAATTTCCTTCAATCATCCCTGTTACAGGATTCGAAAACCATTCCTTGAATTCTCGATGTGACTGAAACACGTTTGGCATGAGAAAATGCATTAACGACCATAATTCCATTAAATTATTTTGAAGAGGCGTTCCTGTTAGTAATAATCTCCGTTGAGTTTGAAAGTTTAATAGTAACTGCCATCTCTGGGACTTGAAATTTTTTATATTTTGTGCCTCATCTAATATTAAATATTTCCACTTTTTACGGCGAAAACTCTGATGATCTTGAATAACTAATTTATACGAAGTTATGCAGACGTGAAAGGCGTTAGGTTTTGTCCACCCTAAAATTTAAATTAAAAATTTAGTACAAATTTAAAAAGGACTCAAAATTCGAGAATTAAAATAAATTAAACAACGAAATTAAAAATTGTCGTGAAACTTTTAGATAAAAATTTTATTTATAAAATTATTATCGTTTCTTTCACATTTACTTTCCTTTCCTGATTCAGAGCAGCCACATGGAATAATGGAAACCCTAAACTTGAGAAAGGATCAAATCCAAGTCAATACAAAAATTTAATTACCAACCTGCTCTTTTATGCTTTCTTTCCTTTTGAGTACCATAATAAGTTAAAATTTTAAAAGCTGGGCACCACTTTTTAAGTTCCATTTCCCAATTTAACATAACCGAAGTAGGAACAATTATCAAATGAGGCCCCCAATTCCCTGCAAGACAAAAATTATACCTTCAGTTTGTAGTTTTATGACTTCGGTCAAAAGAAAACAAACAATAAAGCACACACATACCTTTCTCGCACGCTAAATGCGCCAAAAGGGCGATGGTTTGGATAGTTTTCCCAAGCCCCATTTCATCGGCAAGAATACCATTTAACTTTCGCTCAAACATAGTAACTAACCAGTCCAGACCAATGTGTTGATATTCTCGAAGAACGTGCTTCAAAAGAAATGGAATTGGAGTCGCAACGCTGGTTGTCAACAATGTGTTACCTTTAGGTTGTAAACTTTCAGCTATGGCAGCGACGTCATTAATTTCTTTATTAGCTTTTTCGTTACTTCCTTCCGCCTCCTAAAAAAAGACCGTAAAATACTATTTAGTATTTCAAAACAATAAGCTTCGATACATCTTTATTAGTTATGACTAACTTTTCTCAGACAAATGCCTCGGGTCTACAAAAAGAGTATTGTTTGAATGGATACAAACCCTTCAGATTAACGGTAAAGAAATCATCAGCGAAAAGTTAAAAATTAAAAATTTAATTTTGGATAACAGATGAAAAAAAAATCAGACAAACCTTTTTGTCGCTTTCATCATCAATAAGAGATTTTAAACCGACATCTTCTTCGTTTTCTTCGTCTTCTTCTTCACTGCTCTCACTCGAGCTTTCCGAACTGCTGGAGTCTGGTTCTAAAAATCAACCAATTTAATATTAAATACGACCATCACGAATTTCAATGCAATCGATTTCAGTTATTCTTCCAACCTTCTTGTTCCGTGGGCGGAGTCGGTTCTTTACTTCCTTTGTATTTTTTTAGCAACTCTTCAATGTCCATATTGTTGTCGGCCTGAAAAAAATTTAATTCAAAAGTTAGACGACCCCAGACTTAAAAAAAATTCCTCACGAACCAGGAGAACATTAAAATAATGTATGACTCAATCAATGTTACCTCTAATTCAGCTAATTCTTGAGAATGATCTACTTTCCCTTCAGCCTTCTCCTGCTCCTCCATTGTCTCCTCATCATCAGAAGTTTCATTACCCGAACCAATAGTGAAATCATCACTTTTACTAGACTGCGTATCCTAAAATTAAGAAAAATTTAATAAACAAATATTCATATTAAAATTTTTATGACTCTTAAATGCCTTTTTCAAAGCATCAAATATCTTACCTCGCTTTTGCTATTTACACCAGGATCGATTTTATCTCGATTATTCCAATAATCCTCGGGAAGATCCTTAAGGAGATCTTCTAAAGGAAGCTCTGATTCCTGTTTCAGTCTTTCAATTTCATCCGTATTGTTGGGCTGGCCCGGCTCACCTTCCTCCTTAGCAATAGTTTCCTCATCATCTTCAGAACTACTATTTGGTTCGAAATCATCTACACGCCACAAAAATTCAATATAAATAAAAATACAACACACGATCACGAACAGATTTTTAAAACTTTAACTACCATCGGATCCTGATGATTTCTGAACAGGTGATGTAACCCTAGAACAATTCGTGGACGTTTTGTTACTGTTTTCCACACCTCCCTTATTCATACTCTCCGCTAACCAAGAAGAATATTTTTCCGTTTGATCAACGATAAAACTTAAATGTTGGTCCAAAGCCTTCTTCCTTTTTTCTTCCAACCTCGTCGTTTGTTTATATTCTACCAGCTATTTAAAAAAATTATAATAATAAATAAATACATTTTTTATTTTACCAAATTAAAAACAAATTTATTGAACTTTACTTACTTTATTTACGTTCGCCCAAAAGTTTTTAACTTCTTTTGCCATGAAATTGGCTAATTTCCGTAATTTTAACTCCTGAGATTTCTCCTCTTTCTTTTGCATTATGGCTTTGTCCTGAAAATATTTCTGGACCATTTTCGCACACTAAAAAAACATTAAAAATTTTTTATTAATTACCAACCACTTAATTACTGTATCTCTTATCAGTATTAATTTTGAATAAAAAACAAACACCAACCTTTTTCGCGTTTGCTTTCTTCCATTTCCTTTCTTGAGCGAAATCTGCAGCTAGCCACACCATTTCTTCAAGTAAATAATCCCAGTGAGCCTTATTTCTGGGGAGGTTCTTGTACTTTTGGTAATCTTTTTTCGGACCAAAGACCTTCCCTTTGCAATTCTGATACCCTTTGTACTACATATGCTTCCTGTTTAGCAAAAATTAAAGAATTTTATGTTAATAAAAATATCGTACAAATACCTATGATGTGAATTAATTCAAAGGTTTATATATTATCTTACCTGTTTAGCTTTTTCTACTATTTGTTCTTGACTTCCTAAAGATGTTTCATAAACTGCTGAAATGGAATGTTGCCTAGTATGCTGACGTGCAATCGGATTTAAGATCAACTTATTAAACTGTTTTGTGGGTGAACGTTTTTCAGAACTTGCAAGACGAACTGCCGAACAGCTATCACTTCCACCTTAATTTTCAGAAACAATTTATCTATTATCCCATTTTTACATAACAATTTTGGTATATAGAGAGGAAAAAAATGGTCATTAAAATTTCTAGCATTTCAACTTTCTTTTTAAATTAAAGAACGCAAACACAGGTATGTACCTTGATGTTGTTGAAGTTGTAGCTGAATGGGAGCTGAATTATGTGATGTAGTGGTACCAGTTGGGACGCTGGGTTTAACTTCGCCATCATGCTCAGGAAGTGTCAAAGCTGCGGACAAATCCTCTTCGTCATCTTCCAAGTCCAATTTATTAGATTGTAAGAAACTTTGAAACTGTTGAGTGTTCTGTCTTTTACTTTTCCACGTGGGAAAATCAATAATATTTCCATCGGCTTCGAGAAAAAATAGTTCTGCCACACACTCGGCGTATTTCGTTAAAAACTGATTTAATTTCACTGAATTATTATCTAATATTCGTCTTTTCGCGGCTCCGTTTTCATCGTTAAAAAAATTATTATCTAAATTTTCATATAACTTAGGTCTTTTACGAGTTAAATTGGTCTGAACTACATTGTTTGCCTGACTGGTAGGGGTTAACACTATTGCAGACGGAGGAACAGCACTATTAGTCCTTTGTGGTTGTCGGATGGGGGAGGCCAGGGATGTGACCAGAGTAGGATGCGCTGCAGCCCGAATCTGGCCAGTGGCTGGTGTAGAAGTGATTGCAACAATGGAAACTCGACCATCATTCCCAGTGTTTGCAATCTGTAGAGACCCTCTATTAACGATTCTCTGTTGTTGTGTTATATTTACAAAACGAGTCACATCAGACTGTTGCACATTAGGGTTTGTAGTAGGTATTGTTGGGATCACCTGCAATTTTAAGAAAAATTAAAAACTTTAGAATTGAAATTCACTATCATCTTTCTATGAGTTTTCTAGCTACTCAACCACCCAAACTCACTCATTCATTCTACACTCACACTTCTTTCAGTTTACATAATTTCAAACTATTAACATTATGTAACACTCGATTACAAAGTTAACAAAAATTTATTTATCGAATGAAAAAAAGTGATTCAAAGTTCTTAAAAATTTTAACAAAACTGAGAAAATAGTTTATAAGCAATATGTAAACTGATATAGTTAAAAAAAATTCATTACATTTTGCTAAAACACTGTTATTTGAATCCTTAGTCAACTAAAAACTCTAATTTCAGGTTTATTCAGAATTTATATATAAATGATAAACTTCACAAGCCTCAGCAAAATTTAATGCATAACAAGAAATAATAAATCTTGATTTCAGCATGTTTTTCTACCACAGTCTCCCAAATCGAGTTTCAAAAATCTTGTTTTTGCTGAATATGTTTAAAAATATTTCAAGGATTACATGATACAAAGTTCTAACATCATTCAATGAGTTTTTAAAACGCTCAGCTTTTCAATCTTGTTTTACAATCAATGAAAATAATTTAGATCAATTCAATTTAATTGAAGACGTAACAATTTTTAGTGTGATTTCAAAATAATAAAATAGACCAAACGCGACGCCTTTGAATATTGTTTGTCAGTAGATTATCTTTATACATTTATAAAAAAATTCAAGAGCACTGATTCCTCTTTAGGTTGAAAACAAGAATGTGTTATTATGAACATAATTCACATCAATAAAAATTTATTTCTTTCTCAATAGATTAAAATAAATCCTGCAGTATTTAGATTTTGAAGTAACATTGATTTTTAAAAGAAAGAAGACAGAAAGAAACAAAAAACTGAAATTTCACTAATTCAAAATCAAATACAGTGATCCCCAGACTGTAATCTCTACAGCATTTACTCGTGTAAAAGAAGTTTTCAAATTCTTGAAAAATGCCACAGGAAATAATGCTTCAAAATTGCTAAAATACTTTTTGAAAAGCACCCCGAAATGATAAGTTTGGGAATTTCCACTTTAACAAACTCAAATACAGTTAAATTTTTTCAAATACAGAATATTTTTCACAATTAGAAAATCCAGATGAACTTTAAAAAAAAACGGAATGATAAAACTTATATTGTTCAAATCCCTTCCTGTTGCCAATAAAAAGTTTGAGCACAAAGACCACTGATAAGAGAGGAAGAAAGTTGATGAAAACTAAAAATTTAAATAACAAGACAGCGCTGCAACTTTAAACTGAGAATGGCCGGGCGATCTAAGGCGCTGCGTTCAGGATGAAATCCACTTTTGGACATGGGTTCAATTGCCATTTATAGCAAAATGCTGCTCTTGAGCAGCGAGAATTAAACCTGACTCCCAGTAGATAAAACATGTTGAAATGAACCACTCCTGCTGCACAATTATCGTTGTTGTGAAGGGAAGCCTACCTGTGCCCTTGTTCCAGTAATAGGGTCACTCATCTTTCAATTTCCTTTAAAGAATACAGAAAAAAAATTAATAACTGAAATATAAAAAAATTAAAGAAAGAAAAAACAAACAAATAAATAAATAAATAAAAGTAGACAAAAAAATAAAATTAGAATTAAAGAAAATTAAAATAAAAAATTGGAGAATAAAAGGTTGCCAAAAACTTGCAAGGATTGGTTAGGTGTTCCATTAAAGTACTAATGAATTTTAAAAACTTGATTAATTTTTGAAGCTTAACTTGGAAATAATTTAAAAACAAAATTATAGTTGAAGGCTCTAATATTTGGCGGGCTAATGAACTCAATACCGCAAAGCATTTATAAATAAAAAAAAGTTCCAATAGCAATAAATATTAAAATATAACTTTAAAAACAGTGACTTGTGACGTAAGTGATAAAAGGTAAATTATTTAAAATCAATAAACACTATAAAATTGAAAAACTGAATTATTTAAAATACATTCCGTGAATTGTAAACGTGCTTTCCCCACAAAAATATATACTTGTATATGTATTTATTAGTCTGGTAATTTTTCAGAATGAAATTTTGAACATATTAAAGAATTGTACAAAATCCGAGAGATATATATTCATTTTAATTGAATAAAATCAAAATTCATTTCAAGAAACTTAAAAACGGAACCTCGGATTTACTTTGTTAAATAGCCGCGCACAAGTACAACAAAGCGCAAGTTTGGGTGAATACAAGCAACGATCAGAACATTAAAAAATATTCCTTCCTCATTTCTTAAATATAGCCCTCACAACAAAACTAGTCTATGAGAAGGGGGTATTTTTAATTAAATGCTAAAAATAACAGCCAAACTAACTAGTTTTTCGTGCCTAACAATCGATTCAAGACCAAGGCCTATATCACACCTGTCATGGAGCTTATAAAAAAAAATCAAGTTTGGATTGTACAAAAGTTTTAAAAAGAACCTATCGACCATCATCTCTTGTCACTGTTTATTAAAATCGATTGGAAAAACTTTAAAAAAGGGGAAAAAAATTTTTTTTATGTTACACACCAAGACAGCAAAGAAAGCGACGACGCCATCTTAGCATCATTCAGCTCTCCACATTTTGTATTTTTATATTGCTAAATATCGCGACCATTAGTAGACATCCGCTACCAATACCTTGCTAAACGTTAAATACATACTGGAAATTTTAAACTGTAATCTTATTGAATTTAACAACACTAAAATATATTTACCTTCATCACAAACATTTCTTGATGTGATCTCAAGGCCGATCAATTTCACGAGAACATGGCGTTTTCCATTATGAATACGACTTCCGGCTTCACCCGTAAATTACAGTGTACCAACCTTCGAATCTTAACAAACAAGGGCCCCGATAGAGTTGTTCCGCCTAGTTCTCGGCGCCATTTGCATTTTATTTTAAATCTTTCTAATATCGTTAAAACGAGGGGAAAAGATTAAAATTGCTTGAAAAATTGTTTTTAACAGTAAAATAACGTTCTTTATAAAATTGTGACACAGACAATACCACTAAACCTGTCAAATTATATTCTAATGCATATTTAGTGCTGGTTTCCAAAATACTTTTGAAAAAAAAACAAAATATTAATAGAAAAGCATTTTCAAACCTAATTTTTCTTTTTTCCATATATTTAGTGGTAAAAATTTAAAAGGTTATGTGGTTAATTACAATTTGTCAAAAAAAGTATAGTTATAGTGTAAGAAAAAAACCAAAACATGACTTTCATAGATTTACTAACGACGCGGGAAAAAAATTCATTGTTTATTAATATTAGAAATATCTTATCAGAATGGAACTGTTGGCTCGTAAAAAGATATTAATATACGCTTAAATAACATCATAAAACAAAAAAAAAAGTTTTGCAGAGCGTAAAAAGATTCAATTTGTGTATACATTCAACTAGGATTTATCACTTATTTTACAACACGGCGAGATTTTAAGGTGGTAATTGATAAGAGTGTTGTATTCTAAATATGTGGGCTCGGTTTGTTTCGGATAGTTTTTTTATTTTTTAAAAAATTGTTTTTCATTTTAATTAGTTGTTTTAAGTACTATTTTACTATATTGTTCAGTTCGGATAGTATATAAAAAATTTAAATCGGTTTTAACAAAAGACTTGGAAAAATACAATAAGCAAAAGAGAGTAGAAGACAAGTAGTGTTTTCTCAGGTGACTTAACACTAGTAAAACGATTTTTTTTCCTCAAGTGTTCAGTTAACAGGAAGGTCAATATAATGCATTCGGATTTGAACAGCTAACGTCAGTTAAATCGCTTCAATTATTTCATCATAACAAAGAAGCAAGATTTTTTTAATAACAAAATAACAGTTTTTAAGTTACACATTTGGGTTGACACCAGGGAGATGTGCGTTAACATGTCCCCAACAAAGAGCATTCATTCTAAATATGTTAATAGAAGATCAATCCTGTGCGTCTTAAAGAAAGATATTATCGTCAGTATTTTTATGATTTCAACGTAATTTTATTAGAAATTATTAAACGAAAAAGGAAATTTGTAAAGAAGGAAAAATGCCGGTGGGACAGTTACTAATGAGCCTTGCTTCGGTACATACGGCGATAGGGAATCCATTGAAGGAACAGTCGAATTTGCCTGAGATTAGTTACAGTAAGTGTGTTGATTCATTTCGTTTGCTTGGGTTGATACATAATTTAAGCATTGTTTCAAGGATATGGTTCTTTAAATTTTCAATATCAGACCTACATAACACGAATTTTTTTGCAATCCTACGTAGGTTCATTCACTTCGAGAACACACGCCAAACTTATGTCAGAAGATTTTCTTTTCTATTAACGTTATACAAAATTAATTATCATGTGATAGTGAAGGAAAAAAAGGTCGAATATAAAAGAAGAAATTAGTAATCAAGGATAAAACACTTAATGAGATAATAAACCAAAGCTAACCAAAAATACACAAAAATTTTTCGAAAGTTCCAGTAGATGGAGAAATTCATGTCTTATGGGATTAAATGGCCCCACATTATGGGATTAACTCATGTCGGGTGGGATGTTTAAAAAATTTTCCTCAAAATTTTCAAAATTTTTTGGTTTAAAATATCTTTGGGCTGTTGTCATTAACAAACAATTAAGATAAATATTAGGCTGACTCATGAATATCGTTTAATGAAGCTGTATGAATGATTCATGGTTTCACAAAAGGGATCCATTTCGTAATGTTCAAAACACCCACATGGAAATACTTTTACAAACAATACACATTTTTACAGAGAATTCATCTCATAAGTATTGCACACAAATTATGTTTAACTAAGTGAAATGCACAAAAGCATAAGGCAACAGCGTCCAAAAATCCGTTAAATTTTAATTCCGTCTTTCACCCTTGGTATAACAGGATGCGGGAGAAGATTCGAAACTTTTATAGTCGGGCCCTTTCCCCACTAAACCACAGACCTCCCTTATAACATTAATCATGAACACAGGTTCCCACCACAATTTTTGTACCACATTTAAAGGAAGTTGTTCATCAAAGTTATCACCAATTAAGAAATTAATATTTGGTTATAGTGTACCCAGCAAGTGACATTACTTTTGAAAGGAATTCTTACTTCAAGCGTATATTATTTACAATCTAAATTCTTCCTCGAAGTGTGCACGATTTATGAATCACAAATGACAAGCAAAATAAATATCTAACAACAAAAAAGGGGAAGTTGAACAACTTGAGAATTAAACAAAATAACAAAAGAAAACTTTCAAGTCAGCCATTTTGAAATAATACAATCCAACGAATTTTTAATAAATAAATAAACAAATTTAATACTAGTTTAGGTATATAGACAAAAAAAATTAAATTTTGTTTTTGAAATAAGTTGTTTTTTAACCAAAAAATGGTATTTTTAAGTTTCTAGGCTACAATAAAAAGAATCTTATATAATCAGCTTGATTATCTTGTTGACTTGATAACATTGTTTTTTGTTTTGTTTTTGGTTTACGCATCCAATTTTATTGAACCTCAGATCAATTTCTTCTTACTTCCAACGAAATGAGAAGGAAAATTTTAAAATCCCACCCCACTTAGTCATAATATATATAATAATTTGAATAAACAACCAAAAGCAACAACAGTAAGCAGGTGAATTCTAAGAGATTCATCCGAAAGCAGAAATTAAATATTTGGGGATACTACCTTAACCTCCGATAGTAATGTTTGTTTTGTTTATTGCTAAAGACGTCGTAACCAACCTTTGCTATGCGAGAGTTACAGGGAATAACAACGACAAAAAAGAATTTGTTCTACCGCCGTTATCTTTCTCTCACTTCAAGGTGCATGATTTGAATTTGTTTAACAAAAGTCATGCAAATTGCATATCGTCAAAAACAACGGAGCTTATTATTTTACATTTTGTTTAATTCAAGAAAATTTCTTTCTTATTAATAAATTAACTGTTAGGAAGAAGTAAAGCAATGTTGACGTTGTGGCCCAAAAAAAAGATGGCCGACATGGCAAAAAAATGACCGTTACCATCAGCTCGAGTATTGCAAATGCGTATATTAATATTACCTGATTAATTCGCATATTGACCAATTTTCTCTGTTAATAAGCAGAATCAAGAATTTTCCACATTTTGAGCACATATACAGCTTTTGTCATACAAATGAACCACCGCCTTGTAAAACTGATTTTAACAGTTTCATTTGGTCAAAAGGCACTCATTCAAACATTTTCATTTTCTTTTAAAGTTTGTTTTGTCAGACAAAAAATCCACAGCCTTGTAAAACCTTAGATAATGTGCAGATTACCTAGATAATTTGAGAAATTTTATTTATTACTTTCAAGACTTTTCTACACCTTAACGAATCACTCTGAACTATCAGCTTATAAACATTAATTTAAACATAACTATCAGGGAGAAAAAAATTACTTGAATCGGCCATTGTATTGCGAACATTGACTTAGCGTCTTTTAAAGGTTAACAGCAATCTGAAGTAGATCTGAATATGTATACAATGTGCATACCAAAAGATATAAAAGCCTGCTTATGGGTGCAAGGCACGTCCCACTGCTTCTGATAGTTTTTTTTGTTTTGTTTTTTAGATCTTACATCTTTTCTGCATTCATTAAACTGGGTATTCAACTCATCCACCCATCCGGATCTGAATGTTTTACGTATCAGAGGAAATGATGAGATTGATGGAAAACGTATAGAAACCACAACACAACTTTATAACAGTAAGTATTGTTTGATGGGTCATTTCGAAGTTCTACAACACCTCAAGAACCGAAACTTTTGTTAGTTTGTTAGGTTTTAGTACAATGAGTAATTGAGAGTGTGCATTATTTATGAAACGAAACCTTTTCAGCCATTTCATTTATTCCCATTTTCTTTTTGTCAGGTACGACTTCATTCTTCCCCGAGAATCACAATGCCGACTCCATATCCATCATGTGGTATCTGGCTTCATTCGGAGCGTTAGTCATGTTCTTCTTATTAATAAGCTTTTCGGAGGTCTGTTGCAAGAAGTCATTCACAATGCCACCAGAGGAAGACGTCGAAGTATCTCCGCCGCCATACGATCTCTTCGCTCCTCCCACTTACGACTCTTTGTACGAAGAGAAAAAAGAGAAAAATCAAAAAACTAAAAAGAAGAGAAGGAAATGCGAAGTTTTTGTGATTCCCGTTTTCGGGGACAAAGTATCATCACGGGTGGCTCCCTTGGAAAGGCTTCAACGAAACGAATCCATCAATGGTCAAGTGACGACTCCTCCTCCGCTCCCTTAAATTATCATCTTTCACCTATTTTAGTGTATCGATGTTAATTAATGAGCCTTCCGTGACGAGCCTTAAATTTAAGTACCTCGCCTTTTCACAGATATTTAAATATGTGGCAAAACTCTTTTTCAGTAAGATTTTTTTATCAAAAATTTGACTGAGCAAAATAATAGTTTATAATTATACAAACAATTTGAAGACTATCCCAATGATTACTTTTAATGGGAGAAGAAATAAGTTCCTGATTTGTAACTACGCGCCGTCGAATGGTTAATATTTATCGCTCAAATAATTTATTCTTTTATTTTATTAAATATTAAACGATGAGAAGTAGAAAAAGTTAAATTCAATTTTTCCCACCCCTTATTATGTGTTGTACCTCTACTAACCTTCACTCCGCCAAAAGTGATACTGTAGAAGAGCCCTCAGACTTCGCTCACCGCCATGAATAGGCCATTTGTTGTTGGGTTCACTCAATTCCGCTATCACACATTATGTGATCGAAGACAGTGGAACTGGCTGTTGCTGGTGGTTGCAAACAGACGAAGTTTTTGGCATCTGGAAAAGATTAAAATGAAGTGAGACATCTGCATTATGTTTATGAGTTCTTTGGTAGTGGAATTAGACCACTTTAGAAATAAACATTCAGTTTTAAACCAAAAATGGCCTTCTCACTCAGACATTTTTCAACATATTCAGTGCTATCAATGTGATGTTGTTTGACTTCTTTCCCAGTGTCTGATATACATAAAAGTAAAATACCACCAGAGCTTGGTGGTGAGCCTTCAAGTGAGCTTGGCTTCAAAATCAAAAATAGAAAAAGAAAATTTTCTATTACTTATTAGAAAACAAATTTTAAAATCCAAATCCGACATTTTAAAACTCAAAATGGTGACAAATCAATCTACACCTTGAAAACATTTAAGAACCTGGGTTTTGAACCTTAGGCACTTCAGATTCATCTATTTTTAAAAATATGACTAAACGACCGAACACAAAAATTACCTAGAAATCAAGAGAAGACTAAATAGAGAAAAATATGGCAGTAAAATTAAATTTTCAAAGACTAAACCAGTTATAATTAGGAGAGGAAATCCAAGAAATTGAGCATAGTTGTAAATTAATAACCCAACAGTAAACAGCTTTAGTCTGAAGAGTGACGTCATAATGAAGAGTGGAAACGATAATTTAGAACGCCTGTTTACATTTTAGTTTTAGAATTTTTTGAACATAACCTTCAATATTTTTGAGAATATGCGATTTTCCGATATTTCCCACCTACGCCCCTCAGGGCAAGCTGCGCTTACTTGACACAACACTAAATGTCAATCGGTGGTTTATGTAGAGGACTTAAGCCCTTGGGAACTTTAAGCAACCCTGGAGAAAAATTCTGTAGTTAAAGCTAAAGTCGAGCGTTTAGTGAAAGCTAGCGTATATATTACAGTAGTATATATATATATAAAGACAAGTCTCGTAAAATGAAATTTCAAAAATAGTTATACACTCAGAAAAGACATTTCAGTTTTCACATAAAATTTTATTTTATCAGTTTTATCTCACTCATCTTTTCTTTTTAAATGAAAAGTACAAGCGATTTACTGCTTTAAATTTTCCAACAGCCTTGTACAAAGTACGTAAGATATTTCGAGATCAGGATTTCTTTAAAAATTGATTTCGTAACTAACGTCGTTATCCCAGCCGTTGTTAGTCATAACGTTTTAAATAGCTTTTCGGATGCTGTACGTTAAATAGTGAAAAAAGAGCGCGCCAAGTCTAAGTCAGAATGGCCGAGCGGTCTAAGGCGCTGCGTTCAGGTCGCAGTCCACACTGTGGGCGTGGGTTCGAATCCCACTTCTGACAAAATTTTTTGAATTTTTTTTTTATTCCCACAGCCTTTTGTTAACAAGGTTTTGGACTATATTATGTAAATATTAGTCAAAATAAGTAAAAATTATTATTTATTTGTTATTTTTCATTTTTCTTCCGAGAAAACTTGAGAGCTTTTGCGAGGACAATTAACAGCAAAAACGACTACAGCAATTTTAACTCTTATTTTAATTTAGTTTATGGAACAGAATTTTTCTAAGTGATTTCATAGCTTACTTCAGAATTATTTTGATACCACTAATTGCTTTTACAGCCTTTTTAAAAATATTTTTGGCTAGACCATCGTCTTTGGTTTTGAACCCACCAATTTTGCAGTGACAACCAAACCTACACATATTCCTCTAAAGCTCCCTAGTAATGCTCTCCATCCTCTATTCTATGTTGTATACTACTAGGAGGTACAGTCCTGCTATCTTGGAGTATACTAACTTCAGTACAAATTTCTCACCCATAATCTAAAAATTAGGGGGGCCAAACCTACTAAAATCGACAGATTAAGAGTATAACTAAATCTGATAGCCATTTCTTAAAATTTCGAATCCAATCATTCAAAAAAATTCAACAAGTCTAACCTGATTAAAAAAACACAAAAATAAATAAATAAATAAAGGAAATATACGGCAGGCTATAAAACTTTTTGTTTATATAAACTCAAAAAAAAAGAGGAAAACGGAAAAAGAAATTTACATGTTCTAGAAAATGAAGAAAACGCAATCGGATCGTGTTCACAAAAAACTAAGGTCAAGAGGCGATATCACACACACACAACACAACACAACACACACAAAAAGGAAAATATTTGAATAGATGAGACATTTGTAACATATTAGTCGAAGGAAAAATGTTTTCAGCGATTATTCCTGTTTATTATTTAGAATATTCCTTTCTAACTCGATAAGATAACGGCCAACATAAAATTCTATAAAAAAATTGTTCGAAAGAACAAAAATAAAATAAACTGAATTAATTAATTAATTAGTTGGATTTATTTAATTAGTAATTAGAAATTTTTGAATAGAATCTCTACTTTTCATAATTTTTATTTGGAAGGCTTTGAGAAACAAGTGATGATGGTATTACTTAAGTTAATATTTTATTAATTAGCTATTTATTTAATTTTTTTCTTAATTAACTAATCTGCAGGCTAAGTTGTGTGATTTGCATTTCTCAAATCTCTTAGGTGATATGTGCATTTGCTGTATTACAGAGAAGCCAACCTGCTGCTCTTTGAAGGATTATTTATGGCTCTAAGTAAATATACCCGAGTTCCCGTTTCATTTTTGTGCCATTGTTAATATTTTAAAATATTAAATTAACATAATTCAATATGAGTTTTAGGTTCAGTATAATTTTAACCCAAAAAGTAAGCAGAAAATTAGAATTAAAAAGGTCCAGAAGATCAAAATTTGGTGGTTTTAACCTTTTTCACCCTTAAATATAAAGGATGCGGAGGAGGATTCGAACTCACGACCATTTGCGTCCAAGTCAGGAACTTAACCACTACACTACTCCTCCCACGCTGTACATTTAAAATATAAATACAGTGGTACCTTAGGATACGAATGTCCTAACATACGAATTATTTGAGATACGACATGAAATGTTCTAAAATTTACACCTCGACATACGACCAAAAATTTGAGACACGAATTTGGGTTGTGCGATAATTGCATAGGTGATCCCTAAATGGCAAAACGTTCGCTCAGCTTTCCTCCCGCAGCTTTGAGATACGACTCTTTTGACATATGATCACAGAACGAATTCAATTCCTATCTCAAGGTACCACTGAATTATACAAGTGGACGCCGATTACTGAATTTTGGGTACCCGTACCAGAATCAAAGAATCCTGAATCGAAAAAGGCTGTTCGTCGAGTTATTTCTTATAACACTTATGCTAATCATTTTATTCCGCTTTAAATTTCGTGAAAGGAGGAGGAGTGTAGTGGTTAAAGCTCCTGACATGGACGCAATGATCTCGAATTCGAATCCTCCTCCCGCATCCTGTTATACCCAAAAACGGGATTAAAACCACCACCACATTAAAATTCGTGAAATCCAAACACCGATCAGTATTAACTAACCAGCATCTCAAAGGATCATAGAGAAGTGCTGTCACCAATCATTCACCAAACTAAAGAGAATTAATCTCAAAAAAATTTTTTTGTAAACCTTTTGGCATACGTATATAATTGCGGCTGGCAAAAAACTTTGAAAAATTGGCTCGGACTATCAACGAGCTTGGCCACCCCTACATTACCTACAAAGGTCATGTAAAAGTGAAAACAAGGTCTTCGCGAGAACAACAGCGAGGATTTTTTTACGGTTCAAAAAATTATTTATTTTTAACTCGATATTCAAATTAATAAAACAAATTAATCAATAAATAAGCTGATAGAATCAATCAATCAATCAATAAAAATTAGAATACGTGTAAGACATCATTACAATAAAAGAGGTTAACATGATCTTATTTAAACCAAATCCAGAGGTTTGAGAAACCGTTAATATGCACATCATCTAGGCAGAATGCGGAAGAAGTTTTGACTTCTCACCTCAACAAAGCAAATCGGCAGATTCATGCACGGATTTCGAGCTTTAGCGGTAACGACACAAATGGACTTTAGATAATTTTATGATAGCCGTCAGATAATTATCCAAACGATCATGTAATTACTTGTTAACGGTCAAAAAACTTACTCAAAGTTCACAAGACGTTAAATTGTTTTTATTACCGGAAGATTTTTTGTTTTGTCTGAAAACAATTCGAGACGAGACCAGCCGACATTTTGTTTGACGATTTTATTCAAAGCCTAATAATTTTGCAGGATTCAAAAACAAAAAAAAATTTTTTTTTCATCTCTTTTATCGCAGTTAATTCTCGATGACCTCTGTAAAATAATGATTTGGCCTTTTTTTTGTACAATGATAAGCGTCATTCCCTTCTTTTTTTGTTCAAATTAAATTTTTGTTTCGGGAATATTATACGAAAATGTGACAATGGCCTTAACAACAAACACAGTTAGTTCTGTCTCTGACAAATCCGTCCATCTTATGGCAACACTATGCCGGATGACAATGACAACCTTCCTTTCGTCTATTACACCCTTTCAGAGAGGAAAACAAATGAAATCCTCTAAAAGACCTTCACACTATGTAAGCACTGACAAATTTTCTTACGTGCGTTTCATGTATGTGCTTGACAAAGTCCTTCAGCATTGTTCGTTCAGAAACTCATGAAAAGGGTTTTGTGCCAATAGAAGTGTGGAAATTTTTCTTGTTGAGATGTTTATGGAAAGACTGCATTCATGGAAAACCTTGACGAGAGTCTTTGTATAACACTAATCTCAGGGAAGATACACTTGTATGAAGATTTCATTTCTTAAATAGTGCACACTTTCTAGAATAATTTATAGCAGAGATGAAATTGAGTCAAATTGGCTCGGTTCATAAATCTAAAACAGCCTTTTAGCTTATAACAACACAATATTATATTTTATATTGTTTATTTATTTAATTTATGTATAAATATTTTAAAAATATAAATAATTTATGTGTTTATGTATTTATTCAATTACTGCATTATATGTGTTGTATTTTATGTGTTGTTCCCCTAACGGGTAAGACAGGGATAAAATTTATTAAACTTTATTATTATTAAATATTATACTTTATAAGGACTTCATTTCATAAATAATGCACACTGAGACGAAGAACTGATACTTTGAATCAGAAGTTCAAAGAGAAATTAAACCAGCCGCCATTTTAGTGCAGCTGGTAAGACTGGAACCCAAATAACGTTTATAAATTTTATATAAATATACTTTAAACTGATATTATAGGTGTTTGACCCATATACTAAAGGGACACTAGGCAATAATAATGTTTGGGGGTTGTTCACCCTACTTGAGAACCCTAAATCTCATTTTCAACGTGACAATAGTGTCCTCAGGGGGTTGTGGATCACCTATTTGATGCCCCTCTTCCAAGTCTTTTGTGAATTTCCTCTATGGAGTGTGCAATATTTATGAAATGAGGTTTGTTTTAAGAATTAAGGAGAGAAGTTTTTATTATCTGCATTTTTTATGAATTGAAATTATTCCTTTGGTAGGTTCGGTACTACCAACTGCGAAAGCTGAAACACCCACAAGGTGGAACCAGTTTGTCTACCACTACTCTAGAAAACGTTGAGGAAACTAGTTTCAAATTTATTTCCCCAGGTATGAGGAAAAGAGGAAAATCCCTGCTACAGTTTTTATAAACTAAACTTCATTCCCAGAAAAACCACCGAGTGAATTCCAAGATGGCATCACGTCATCAGAACCTTATTACACCTATTACGCAGAATATGATCTAGGATAAGCGATTGAACGAATCCATTTTAAGGCACGCACCAACAGTACCATAAAAACCAATGTCGTATGACAGCTCAGAACACATATCAGGAATATGTGAAGTGAATACGCGTCCATTGGCAGGCGTGCTATATATATTGACAAGTGAATCTTCTTGCACGCGAACAGTCTGACGCAGAGACAAACGTAAGAACTAAGGTGTTTGAAAAAATCGGTGAAAACTCGTTGTGATAAACAACTGACGTCATGTTCTGAACCTGAGAAACAATATCAAGTCCTGGAACGCAGTTCGCATTTTCAAGGGCCTACCTTCCTTTCGATAGCGAGAAAATAATTTTTTTTTTCAACGCGTGCGTAAATATCTTGTCGAAGCGTACCAGAGGCCTAAAATAATTTTTTTTCTTATATTCTGAACTATGATTTTATGGATGTGTTTTGTTTTCATTTTGTAAATAAATAAATAAGTCTTGAAAACGAGCAACAAGATCCCCGATATAGTTAGTTAGTTATCTCGAATTTGTTCTTCGAATTTGTTCACGATTCTCTGAATCGAATTATCTACGTTGTTTCGAATTCATCGAAACGCTGCGACTATTTCATCAGCTAATCGAAATTCAAACATCGATTTTTGCGCAATGTAATCGATTCGTTTGAAAATCCATAAAATCGATAAAAATCATTTTAATAAGGTTTTCTCAGGCGGGGCAGGGGGTCATTAAAGAATACTTTCAATGTCGATTGGTCATATCCGTTTCCAGGACTCTTTGAAAGTGACCGTTGGCAGAGTTGTTGATGAGGAGATTCCCAAGCCAAAGACACTAAAAATTTTTTTTGCATGAGACACTTTATTGAGTCTTAACCACTTTTTCTTTCAGGGGAAACCCCGACTTTGAGGTAGAGGAAGAAGGGTTTATGTCAAACTTGTACCGACTAAAACCCATAGGTGGGAACCCTTCGGGATGAGAGAAGATCCGAGAGCCTTTTAATAACCCTCTGCAGCCTTCCCAACCATTGTTACAAGCTTCGATTGTTCTTGTTACACTTCTATTCTAAGTAATGCATGGAGGGAATTTTTCTTCGCATTGGGAATTCGTACCTTTGCAGAGTTGTTTATTGATGCACAATAAGGGAATTTTTCCATCTTATTTTTCAGGGGAATTTTTCAAAATAAGATCTACCTTTGAGATCCGAGACCATTTTAACATAAATGCATCTTTTCATTTCAAAAATAATGCACTAGGAGAATTCATTTCAAAAATAATGCACAATTAGAGAATTCATTTTCAAATAATGCACATTTTAGAGAATTCATTTCAAAAATACTGCAGGGAGAATTCATTTCAGAAATAATGCACATCTAGTAGCAATTCATTTCAAAAATACTGCACAGATCTAGGGAGAATTCATTTCAAAAATACTGCACACATCTAGTAGCAATTTGTTTCAAAAATACTGCACACATCTAGTAGCAATTTGTTTCAAAAATAATACACATCCAGGGAGAATTCGTTTCAAAAATACTGCACACATCAAGGGCAAATTCATTTCAAAAATAATGCACACTTTAAGTATGATCCTGTACCATAAATTATGCTCTCTCTCTCTCTCTCTCTCATGAATAGTATAATCCTTAAATAGTGCGCACTTTCAAGATGATTCCATTTCATAAACATCTCACGCTGTCATGAAGAAAGTTAAAATAGGAGGAACACTATCAAGAAGAATTCCTTTTATTTGACGTCATCTCAAATTTTGATAATCATAAGTGTCCCTTGTTTATGAAATGAATTATTCGTAAAAGCGTGGATTATGAAACTTGACCGAAAGAAACTCTCTTCATGACTCTACCCGTTCTAGCCCACAACTACGACTTCAGAAATCTCGATTCAAAATGTCTGCCTTTCGATTTAGAAGAATCACATCGAAAGCTTGTTTGAAAGAAATTTTTCTTTGGACATATACCATTTAATAATGGAAAGGTTTCGCTGGTTTTCAACGACTTGCGTGTGGTTTCCGTGGATTACGAAACAACATCACATCCGCTATCTGAGACAATATCGATCGGAAGACAATCTTGAGACAATCAAGATATAAAGATTCTAACCATTGACTCAAGAAATTTTTTATCTGGCTTATTATTATGCTAATTTATTTAACACTGCGGTTATCGGTTGTGACAACCTGACAAATAAATGATCGATTCATTCATCTCGCCTAGCACGCCGAACAATAAAGGTAAAAATTTTTGATTGTGTTCAAACTTGATTGATTTAAAAACATTAGATAATTTGATTTGAATAAAGGTCAATAAACAAGTATTAATTATTTATAATGTTTGGTTGGAGCTAAAACGCTTCCTCAATTCCGGATTAATTATTCAACAGCTTTGATCTGACGTTGTTAACCAAGAGGGACTTGTTCTTTCACACACTAAGAGAGAGTTGGAATTGTTATGAACGAATCAAAACAAATTTTTAGTCGCCATTTTAAAAATTTGAGTAGTTTGAGTTTTATACCAAATTTTCACCCCTGACAGTATATGAGAGGAGGATTCCAACTCATAACTTCTACAGTCGAGTTGTTTAACCACAACACCACAGACCTTCCGCCATTTTTAAAATATTGAAAAATTCATCATCCACTCCTCTAAGTGACATAGTTTGAAGAAAATATTTGTTGAAATCATTTTTAGAAGGCTGTGACTTCTTCAATTGACTCAAAAGAAATTTTGCAAAATTTTTTATTCCCTAGCTACCATTGTCTTCAAATTTTGGGATAAAAGTAGTTATGGATCTGGTTTCAAAGGGTCAAGGGAACAGATCAGCGCCTAAGCTCCAGGAGCGGATAAAGGAGAAGCTGTAAAACTAGTCGATAAGAGGGAAGAAAGGAATAAGAGAGAGAGAGAGAAAGGGTAGAAGTCAGAAGAGAATGCTGTTGGGATGCACGAATAGTTAGAAACAAAGAAAAAAGAGGTAGATAAAATTATCTAGTAATTCAAAGGCGTGAGTGTAAGAAAATAACAAAAATATTGAAGAAGTAGGAGGATGAAGCTATGAAAAACGACTAAGAAATCTAGCGGTTTGGGTCTTTTGAGACGTCGATGGCCTTGTCGTTTAAGAAAACAATCAAGCAGAAGAAACTTAAAGACCACAAAAAGAATCTCATTAACGGGAAAAACTGTTCGATGTTACAAAACGTCACAATTATAAGTCAAAGGGAAAAAATATTTTTTTCCAAACGAGTACACCTCAATTAAAATCAATTTCAGAAGGCGGTGGTTTCCTTAACCGACAACAACTCAAGCTGATCATCTTTGAAATGAGAAAAATAAATTTAAAGATGACAAAAATTTTTAATTTATATGTGGGAGGAAATGTCTGCCTGAATCCCACTACAGGATTTGTAGTTGATCCTGTAGTACAAACGGCGTAGTGAATTAAAAAATTTTGAACTGTGTAGCAGACAGTAGTCAAACCCAGTTGAAAACGATTTTAAAAGACTGATTTATCTAACAGACAAAAACAAACTCTGACTGTTTTCGAAAAGTAAACAGAAATCACATTTACATTCGTGAACACGATTCTCAAAAACACACACAACCTAACAGAAATTGAGGCACAAAAAACATGACCAAAAAAATAGGAAACATTGATTGTCGTCACAGAATGCGGGATGCAGGTGAAAAGATTCGTCGTACGAAACAATAGCTAAAATAAATAAATAAATAACGAAAAAGAAGAAAAAAACGGAAAAGTCATGAATCATGAGATAATGGCTCGTAAGTTAAACAGAGAGAGAGAATAATTAAACCGAGTAACTCGGCTTTAGCGTAGTAAACTTAGTCGTCGATCGTCCAGTTCAGACGTTCTTCGGTTAGTGCAGTGCTAACCTTGTTTCAAACTGGATTCGATTTGTTCTGAAAGTTGTTCAGGCCGCGCGCGGGTTTTCTTATTCGGCAATTTTACTTTTCCTTCCACGTTTTGAATGGGTTGAGACGTGAAAACCATTTCGGGGGGAATGTCATTTACTAGTTACGGGATTCTGATGTGTTTTTCCTCGGATTTTCCTTTTTAAATTTCCGCGACACGAGATAATGAAGTGAACACGACAAAAAAAAAGTAATTTAATTCAACTTTCGAGGAATGGAAATGATTTACAATTGAAGTTTTTACCATAAATTAATTAATTAATTAACAACAAAGTGATTTTAATAAATTATAATTTATAAGTAATTAGTCAAGGGAGAAAAATGGAAAATTCATCCTGCTACCGCCATGTGGATCTTGTCGAAGGAAATTTTAGAACCTTTAAGGAGGAACCGAACCGACTATGGAATTGCGTAAACTCCATATACCGAGTAACATCAGTAATTACGCCTAACATCCCAAGGTCATCTTCATTCTTGGACTTTTTTACTTTGGGAAGAACTCATTGGAGTTTACTGATTACGGTTTTATCAATTTTCCATATGACAGACGCGTATACGTCAGGTAAAGACAAGAAACTTTTCTTTTTATAACGTGTCATCAACTTAGAATAAGCCATTAATAATTATTTATTGATTAGCCAATTTGCAAAAAATAAAAAAAAATAAATCCACTTGGGATTATTTTTATAACATTTGATAATAGTTTAAGCTTATCACTATTGTCGGAAAATTCTGATACGAGAATGACTTTATATAAAAAATAATAATTAGTTCGAGTGTATTAGTGCCTTTTAAATTATGTTTATGTAGACTTAATACTTTAGGAAAAATTAAGTAGCAGGGACGGATGCAAGATGAACAGAAATTCGTACACCGAATCCCACAATTTTATAGCTAGCCAATGTACGAGTTATGCCCTCTAACTACTCTAGAACATAGATTGCCACATAATTTTTGGCTCAAAAGTCAATTTAATAACTCTTAGTTGACATCCAAACCAGGTAGAAACCCTATCAAGTCAACCTATTAAGACTCAACCGGAAGACCACAAAGAGTCCTTTATCCAGCGATGGAGTTCATTTTATCTAGACACCCTTCTGTTGGGTAGAGAGAACGAAATGAAGCACTCCAGGGTAGATCTCTAAAACAGTTCTGAAAAGAGCCTGGGAAGAAGCTTTGCGAGGTTCTTAAACAAAGGTTAACATCCCCAAAACACTACCCTAGCTTAGTGTAAGACCCACCAATGAGTATGGACCTGTATGTATGAGTCCTATACAATCAATCCACATACATAAATGTACGTTATATTGTAAATATTATAATCAGCCGACATCACGACTTAATCCGTGCTGACAACTATTGAGATGACTTGGGCGGTATACTGCTGATAACAGTGAGTTGAAATCACATGGGAATTATGAATAAATAAAAAATTAAAGTTTATAAGCAGGCGAGGAAAAGTTACTAAAAGTTACCATCTCAATGATAAAACTTTAGAAACCAGTGAGTAGACAAATTGTTTGAGAGGAAAAAGGGAGTCACTTGAGTTTTAGAAGAAAGGTTGGCAACCTCTGCCACCTATCCACGAATTAAACTGAAAAGGTCCGTCGCAAATTAATCAAATTAATTATATGAACTAATTTAAACACTAATTAGCTTGCTATATACTGTTTCGAGACTTATTTTGCGATTCCCGATTTTTAAAAATATTCTTCAGTCTTCCCTTACTCTCGCCATTTTGCAAAAGTACTGTTCGGTCAAAATAAAATTATCAGATGTTCACTGAATGATAACAGGACAGGAGTGTTGAACTTGATAAAAATATAAATCGTTAGTGTTACACCATTTTTATAAACTTCCTCAAAGCTAAATTTAAAATAATAAAAAGAGTTATGTATGGTGTGACCATGATAGTGTGGATTACTTTTGAAATGAATTTTTCCTGAGATTGTGCATTATTTTTGGAATTAATTGAAAGGTCGATATCGAATTACAGGTTAACAACAATAAAATGCACTTTATAGTGTTGTAAGTGTGCACTATTTATGAAGTGAGGTCATCATAAAATAAGTTACGACATTATGTACGGTATTCCCTCGACCTCCCCCGAATCCAACTTTCTTCTTAACTTACTATCCCCTTTTCATTTTATTTCAGAACAACTAGGCCCACACCAAATTAGCTCAGGGGCTACATGTGGCCCGCGAGCCATAAGTTATGACACCCCTGCTTCACAATTTTTGCTTTTGTCAAAGTCTATAGTCGAGTTTTCAAAGAAACAGAAAGTCATGTTTAATACATCAAAACTAAAACCTTCCCATAGTGACATAAATTTGAACAGTTCCCACCAGTTAGTGTTTTAGTAACAGATTAGATATTATTAAGACTGAGTCAAGTTTTCGAAGTCTCCAAGACGTTTAAGATTTGAACTGTGTAAAAGTAAGTAACAGTGATAAGCACGAAAATTTGAAAAACTCACGATATAGTCTGATTCATGAGACTAACTGTTATTCAAAAAAAAATTTCATCGTATCACCGAAATCATTAGTACTGGGACTTGAACTCTTTCCCCAAAAATACTTTTTGATCTCAATGACTGATTGATGAGTCCACCGATCTTGATTTTAAAATGAGGATCAGCGGATTCGTTACTACAGATAGTTAAAGTGGCTTAAAACTCACTGGCCAGGTTGAGACTAAAACTAATCAGTCATTATACACAACATAAAACAATTCATTAGCATGACTAATAAACATTATTTAAAAAATTAAATTCCGAGTCACCAAAAAAATGAACCGTTGATTTTGAAAGTGGTGTAAGTCCTTTCAAAACCTTCACCTAGGTTTTCACTAACTTTTTATATTTTATTAATTAATATAATTTAATTGATTTGAAAAATGTCAATACTTCCTCTAATTTTAAATTGGTCAGTAAAATAAATGGCGTCACGATTGATTATGAAAGTGGTTTAAGTCCAATTTCCATGATTCTAGGCGCAAGGGTCAACATTTATAACAAATAATGACTCAATAAATGTGCAATAATTTGTGATATGAATTATCTGTAATAACATCCGCCATTTTCAAAATAAATTCTCTTTACAAGGGTGAGTTACTTATAAAACTAAATCTCTCTAAAAGTATTCGCTATTTATAAAATAGAATCACGTTGAACGTAATCATGAAATCGAGTCTCTGAAAAAGTATCGATTATCCATGAACAAATTCTCTGCAAGTGTGCATTACTTATGAAACGAATTCCTAATGAAAGTGTTCATTATATGTTAATAGCAACATCTAAATTTCGGTTTAATAATATTTCTTCCTGACCCTGGGGATTAGACACAGGTCTGTTAACCTCCTAAAGGTAGAGCTACAACCCACGTCTGTGTTGTAGTTGCAGACAGGTGGAAGTTAGCTGGAGGAGAGATAGAAAAGAGTATAATAATATAATTATAAATTCCAATTAACGTTCAGAATTAAAAATACTTTCCACATCTAATTTATTGTTATCATTTTAGTCTAATTGAGTTCTTGATAATCAGAATTAAATGATTTTGGCAGTAGACTAATTACAAAAGTGGTATAAGTTCGTTTGGGCGCCCCCAAAACATATTTTTCCTTACTTAAATACGCTTAAAAGCCACGTATATAATTAAATTAGTTATTGATACATAAATAAAAGCATTTGCGACCATCAGACTTGGCTTCGTTCGTTTGTATTTTGTGTTAGTAACACATTCTCAACCTTTATCCTTCTCAAAACAACAAACAAAGGGACATAAACCATTTTCAAAATAAACGGTCAAACGACTAACCCTTCTCATAACAAAATTCCGACGGAGTCACTCGAAATAATTATTTGCCAGACTCAAATGTTTGCTCAAATTTACAATTGAAATCACAACAGGATTTTGTTTCAAGCGTCCCATGTTCCGCATTAAATAAAAATTCCATCCAACGTGGAAGGAGCCTTCGAGCCTTAATTCGGTCCCCATTAAAAAAAGGTTTTGAGCTTTGATCAAATTCAATTTTGATATACGAATGTTTTATTTATCAAATCGATTCAATATATAAAGTAAAAAGTCGAGAATAATGAGAAATTAACGGTCGTATATATTGTTTTATAGTCTAGTCAAATTATAAATTTGGGTCGTGGCAGTAGTGTTAATAGTTGTCAGAGAATTTTTTTTTGAATATTTTACAGAACCATCCATACATGTAGGCGTATATATGATATAAATTCTCTGGTTATGTCAAGAGGATGAGTGTCTCGAACAAGGTTCAACCAAAATACTGAAAATATTTGTTCAGCTGCTAACCGGTACAAGTTTCCATCTTTAAGGATCCGAGCGTTATGTGAAAAACACGACGACGTTCCCATACGTCAAATTTACCCAAAGGGTTAAAGACATAAACAATGGGCCTATAATTTGCAAATCATATTATTCCAAGTTTCACAAAAACAGACCTCGGGCGCAAATAATCCGGTCCGCCATTTTTTTAAAGTATTTCAAATCCATACTTTGCTCGTAAACAAGTTATTTTTCCATTTCCCAACAAAAAGGTATATTAATCACCTTGATAAATAATTGTATGAAGTTCACGGTTTCAAGATTCAATGTCGTATAAAATCTTTGCATCAAGATACACAAACAACCACAAAAAAATAAAAACGGAGTCAACACATCAGAGTATAGAAAGGAACGTTGGAGCTAGTTTCCGACAAGCATATACAAGTGACAGGGTTTGATTCGTTTTTGTCTTGTTTACAGACAGACGGATGCAACAAAATGAATGAGACGCATAATAAAAGACGGATGTACAGGTAACTCGTGTGAATCATGAATACATAAATATAAAAAACTCTGGTCTGCGTTTTAATCTGTACTGCTCACGTGAGAAACATACTGTGAACTCAGACCAAATCTAATAAGCAGTACTGCGACGCAGAAACAGTCAGCTTTGATTCATATTACCGACATTCATCACTCCCACCAGTTATGTAGACCAAATAAGGTACATAAGTGGGTTAATAAAATGACAACAAACGGCAGAAAAAAAGGGAAAGAGTCCTGTGAATAGGAAAAAATGTCGTGGCAGTCCGCCATTTTATTATACAAATTAGGACAGCGATTTCTTTGAACAGTGTGAATCATAATTTTACACGGAAGATGTTGCGTGAACAGGAAAAGCAAACTTTGCTGTTGGAAGGATTTGCGAGAAAGCTTTTAATAACAGCAAATAAACGTTTCGTTCTATTGTGGAATAAGCAAAACAGGAACTGTTACAAACAAACATACAATCGAGACTGAACTCTCTACCTCTGATGATGCCTACACGTGGGAGAAACGTCTGGTGGAGTTAGGAATAAGTTCCATCACCCTCAAAACTTGGATTTGTATAGTATAATACCCAAAAGAATAAAATCGACAAAAACAGGACAAAATGGTAGAGAAATAATTTGTTATTGAGACAATCCATGAAAGAAAGGCAAATTAGATAAGTCAAAGATCAGAAGAGAAAAGATCAAAGGTTAAGGTAACAAACGAACCCGTTACCTTATTACGTAGTAACAACTTAATTCCTTGAAACTACTATGATCTCTGCGAATACTATCTACATATATGTATAGAGAGAGGCGGGATCAGAATCGCTGAAGATTTGCTTTAGGGCAAAAAGACGAAATTGCCAACGCTGATACGTTATCACTTTTATTTAAAAACAAATCCGAAGGAGTTCAACATGTCGAAAGTTAATTTATAAATCCGTTACTTCTTTGTCGTCACAAAACAAGGTTGTTTTCTATTTTCAGGTTTTCAATTATGTTTCATGAAGATGTCCTTCGTGGACTTAACTCAAGTTTGTGAGCCGTAAATGAATTTTTCGTCAGGTTCTAAGGGTTCAATGAACAATTTCAATGACAAAAGGGGGTACAAAAGGAACTGAGGATATAAGGAATTAAGATGACTAACACCTCCGAGTGTTATGAGTCTCCAAGTGCAGGTAGTTGGTATGACACTAAGGGGTGGTATTTAGAAGCACTTACCGGGAAGAGTGAATAATAGAAAACAGAAGAAAGATGTCTATAAACACAACACTGGGAGTAGATGAGAACGTGTTCTAAAGTTAAGAGCTATAATGGCGCAAAAATTTTAAAAACTCACTGTCCCAAGGTTCGTTAAGGAATTTCATGGGCACTCACACATCAAATATTGACCCGAAGCATCCACTGATAATTTTTTACCCAAAACCTAGAATCATGAGACTGAGATAGTTGAAAAAGACGAGGAGGTGATATATGAGTATCCTTAAACTTGATAAAACTCATTATCAGTTTGTTTTATGATCGATTCAAGGTTGTGCCTGGAGAACATTCTAATGGTCTCATGTTCGCGAAGACAAACACAATCTATGGCCAAGAGTAGAACTACAAATCGACTACTAACAAACGCAAAACGGAATTTGATCAATTACAGAAAAAAGGGTTAATTAGGAAGTGAATCATGCGAGTGCCGGTCGCCATTTTATCTTTATATACCATCTACCTCGAGCATTTTTAACCGAATGACCCCCAAACAAGGACTGTTATTATTGCGCAGATCTCGAAAACCTATAGTACACGTGTTGCGTTTTTAGAGTAAACGCGGTACCTGTCACGTTGTCCATTTATCTATAAAAAATATCTATCCATGACAATGACCCAGTTCAAATTGATTTAAGGTTTGACCGCCAACAAAAACTTACAAAAGTGTTGCTCACTGAGCAAGAACAAAGGGATTAGAGTCATTTTATCTATTTATCTACCTGGTTACAAAAAGTTTAATTTTTAAGCTACCTTCTAAATAAACAATTCCAGAATATGTAATTATCTAAAAGGTGTGACTCATTCCAAAAATGATGCACACCCAGGGACAATTCCAAAAATGAACCAAAGCAGACTACCGAATGTTAAACTCCAGTATAAGTCAAAGAAGTCGAGGAACCTTTGAAAGAGGTGGGAATGACGCAACTGAATCTACAAAACTGTGACGATATTACAAGCGAAGTAGAGGAAAACGGCCTTCTAGTAAAAAACACCGAAAACGCAGAAAAACAAGAAGCAACAGGAGGGACAAAACAAAAAGACAGAGAGCCAAAAAGGAAGAAAAGAGAACAAAAAAAATGCAAAAAAGGGTCAAAGGCTCATCACCTCATCAAAGACTGTGAGAAATGATGACTAACAATTGTCACAATAAAAATTAGCTGTGAGGAAAATTTTCCAACGATCTTGAACTAGTTCCAGTGAATAGAGTGCAGGTGCCAGCCATTGTTCTTAAACAAAAACAAAGAAAGTTTTCACACAAAACACTTAACATACAAATTCTTCCTTTCTTTTTGTCACATCACCACCAGGTCGTTGGAAGGTTAATCGAGAAAACGAAATCAAGGCTTTACCACCATCGATGAAGAACATGGTGGTTGGCTCCTGACCGAAAAACCTCTCGGCTGTTACTATTGTTAGCTGTTACGCAACCTCGAGTTCGACTTGGAAGGATAACAGAATTTAATCTCACCTCGTTCAGACCTTTTTAGACCCTCAGTGGTCCCGTGGTTCAGTGGACCCTTCGATCCCGTTTTTCATCCTTAGATTTATACAGAACAACAGGAGGAGCAACAACAACTCTACGGTCAAGCACTCTAACTACAACACCAGCTAATTTTATGATAAATAAGCGTGTGCAATACATTTGAAATGAATTATTTTTAGCAGTTTGTATTATTTATAAAATATAAACAAACCAAAAGTGTGCATTACTTATGAAACCATCCCGTGGAAGTGTGTTATATACAAAACGACACCTTCCAACTTGTGTCAAATAATTTTATATAACGTACATCCAAGTATTTAGATTTAGGTTGGCACCACTGCAAACACAAAGAACCCTTATGGCGTTTACAAGGCGGTGTATGATTATTATGAACGAAACATCCATGAAAGTGTGCATTATTTATGAAAAAGTGTCTCATTTATGTAAAAAATGATTTCGGATGAAGCTTATGAAACATCCATGAAAGTGTGCATTATTTATGAAAAAGTGTCTCATTTATGTAAAAAATGATTTCGGATGAAGCTGGAAGTGTGCATTACTTATGAAACCATCCCATGAAAGTGTGTTATACAAAACGACACCTTCCAACTTGTGTCCAATAATTTTATATAACGTATATCCAAGTATTTAGATTTAAGTTGGCACCACTGCAAATACAAAGAATCCTTATGGCGTCTACAAGGCGGTGTATGATTATTATGAAACGAAACATCCATGAAAGTGTGCATTATTTATGAAAAAGTGTCTGATTTACGTAAAAAATGGTTTCGGATGAAGCTGGATAATTTCCTAGATAAAAACCCAGACATTATTTTTCATAAATAATGCACACTTTCATGGGTGATTCGTTCTGTAATTAAAGAGTTCCGCCTGAAACAGAACCCTTCAAACTCAGCTAAGAAGTGAAGACAATGCAGGAATGTCTTCTGTTACTGTTTCATACTAAAACTCAACGTGGTTAACAGCGAGTGAGATAACCTTACTAACAGTCGAAAATATCGTAACAACAACCTCCATCTTGACTAAAAATAACTTTTGCTTTTGATAATTAGTTTGGTAATGAATAAGTAATTTTCATTTCCGGCAAAGAAGAAGAAGAGGAAGGAAAACATTTTATCTCTAGGCCGACAACTAAATTTTACTACAAACTCGAATAGAACAGATATCTTCTCAAGTGTGCATTACTTATGAAATAAGTTTTTCATTAAACGAGTCCTTGTTATGTGTACGCGTTTGTTTCGATGTTTATGGTTATGATGAACTCATCTCCCGATAGATGAAGATGAAGACCGATTTGATTAGGTTGTAGTTGTATATCGTTGTTGTTGTGATGTAGTTGTAAGTTTTGAAGTTGAGTCTCAGGCTTCACCTAAATGTCAGCCCACGAAAATGAAAATTTAAAAGACAAAAAGTTAAATTCGACCTTGTCTTTTATCATTAAGGTACGAATTCTTTTGTTCGAAGATATCAGTGTTAAGGTGACTTCAATTTCCATCCTAGGTTCGGTGTTAGGTGTTATGGTTTTTGGGCATGGCCGAATTAAGGTGAACAATGCCTTGTATCCTATCATTGTATCGTGTTCAGACTTGAATACCCTCTTTGTTTTGTTTAGATTGTTAAGGTTTTAGGTTTTAGTTTTAGTCACTAGCTAAAATTATTAGTTTTAGTGGGATTAGGTGTTTGGCTATCACGCTGCGTCATTTTTTTTGGGTTGAAGATGAGCAAATTGGGTTGGCTCTTACCTCGTTCAGACGTTTCGTTCATGTTCACAGCTATGGACGTCGTCCATAGCTGTGAACATGAACGAAACGTCTGAACGAGGTAAGAGCCAACCCAATTTGCTCATCTTCAACCCAAAAAAAATGACGCAGTCTAGTAGCCAAACATCCAAGTTGACTAAAACATCTTTTGTGATCTGATCGATCAGTTACCACTACAAATCACAACGATTCTCATTTTGAGGACTTTCAAAAGTAATAATTCCTGTGTGGAAGAGCTTATTTCAAAAGTAATGCACACTCGTAGCAACATTTCCCCACGCTGCACCCTTTTACAACGGCCTTATTTCATAAATAATGCACACTCCTGACTAGAAAATTTTAATTAACATTCTTTTAAGTGTGCATTATTTATGAGATAAGATCGTTGTAAAATTTTGCGTGGGGAAAAATGTTGCTGTGTACTGAAATAAGCTCTTCCACACAGGAATTATCACCTTTGAAAGTCCTCAAAATGAGAATCGTTATGATTTGTAGTGTTAACCGATCAATCAGATCACAAAAGATACTTCGTTAAATACACTACAGAAAATTATGATTTGACCCAATCAAATTTAATATTTAGCCATCCGAGGTATATAGCTCAATCAAACATCCTCCGCTGTTGCTGATGAAAAATTCTTTTGACTATTTCGCACTCCTCTTAGACAAGTAAACGTCGTCGTCCGACACTGAAAGTTATTTATTGTATTTCCGCTTTCAAGTCACAATAGTCTGAGAAAAGGAAAACAAGTTATGGCATAACACCCGGTTAAATGGAGTTCAAAATCATTGCTTCCTACTGTTTTGTCGTCACTTAAAAACGGTTTCGCAGTTATTAATGTCGAGACAAACTCTCAAATTTATTTATTTTTATTTATTACAGTTTCAATAAATGGCTTGTGCGGGCATAGCTCATCGAAATCACTTAAACTGTGGCCGGAGAAAGCCATTAGCCTACTCTTAGACGCTTCTAACAGCATCCATTCGAGCTGCAGAGTGGAGCTAGTAGCACCTGAAACCCATTCCATATCCCTATTATTTACAAGAAGGCAACTGCAACAGCAGCAGCAGCAGATATCTGGAGGAGAAAATAAGACTGAGTCGTCAACGAGCGAAGAAAGTAGAGTTCCAAAGTGTCCTCTCGTTGTGTCTTTTGTAAGTTTTCGTTTTCATCTTTCTTTTATTGTGTATATAAGTTCGTATGAAAGTCAGTATAGTATGCATATAAGTATAAGTAGTCAAAGAACAAGTTGTTCTGTACCGGCTGTTATGCTATTCAAGACAAAATTTGAAAATTTCAAACCTGCAGGAAACTTTGGTTACATGCACTACTTATAAGATAAATTCTTGGCCAAAGTGTGCAGTATTTATGAAAGAAACTTCTCACAAGTGTGCAGTATTTATGAAAGAAACTTCTCACAAGTGTGCAGTATTTATGAAAGAAACTTCTCACAAGTGAGTATTTATGAAAGAAACTTCTCACAAGTGTGCAGTATTTATGAAAGAAACTTCTCACAAGTGTGCAGTATTTATGAAAGAAACTTCTCACAAGTGTGCATTACTTTTGAAAAAAGCTTTTCATTAAACCTCAGCTATCAAACTAGACGAGGGTGTGCGAAGAATTTCCAACCACCAACCACCCCCCAAAATTTGATTTGAGCGGCAAAATGGCCCAACACTAACACCACCAGGAAGTTTCTGTTTGATGGAAGCTTAGAGATTTGAGGAGGGACAAAAAAATTTCCTCAAACGAGGACCACCAATCTAAACAGGACTATAACAGTGATAAGAAAGTTCGAAAGTGGACTGAGAGAAGCCTTAATTTGTACATCAATTATGAAACTAGAACTGTACAAAGTTCATGTGATCCTAGTGAACGGGGCTTGTTTGTTAGTCTATTTCCTCTCTCTCTCTCTCTCTCTCTCTCTCTTTTTTTTTCTTCGTATCACTCTAATTTGGAAAGGATTCTTGAGATTTTTCGACGAATCCGCGTCATTGTTTACACTAAGGGAAACGTGTCAAGCCACAGTATAGCGTATCCCATGGTTTTGGTAGTAGTCTCTGGTTCAAGAAACTTTCACGCTAGTCTATATAACATTTAAATGGCACACTAGAAAGATGAACTTTTCGACGTCATTCTCGAGTAAACGTACGACTACAAGGTCAAAAAAATGTCAATTTCAATGAGGCTCAACCGTTCACTTTCCCAGTTTTTAGACTAAATGTCTTATTTACTGAGAACGTCCGTCGAATTACGTGATTTTCTCAAGTTTCAAGTTACGCGAGAGGGGGCAAGAAAGGTTCTTGAATTGTTTATAAACCGTTCCATTCACCTTTCCAACGTCATCAATCCTATTATAGTGAGCACAGATTAAACCACCTCATATCTATCGTCTTCGTTATTCTTTTAGTTGTTATCCCGCTCAATTCAAAATTTTTGATCTGTCTCATGAATAACACACTCAATGGAAATATAATAACAGTGTGCATTATTTATGAAAGAAATTTTTGGTAAAATTGTGCAGTATTTATGAAATAAGCCATTTCCATGACTGTAGTTATGGAATGAAAGCTTGAAAACAGTTTGCATTACTTCTCTGCGTGGTAACCAAAGGAAGCCATTAGTTACGTTAAAAGTAACAGTCGGAAAAATCTCTGAACTCATCTACTATCCTCATCTATCATTCTTCTCGACTCAGATAATTTTCCCCACACGTCGATTAATCCCAGTCTTAATTATCCCTCAACTATTTTACTCCCGTGAAAACCTAAATTATCTCTGCCCACGACTATTAATTCTCTTAATTGGATACCTAATTAAGGTTAAAGTGAGTTTTTGTCATCCGGTAAACCTTCCGACCTCACGATTCCCCGGACTCTTATATGCTTTATATATGTTACCGCTAAAGTACGGAAATTGCTATCTTATCCTCTCCTCCAGACCTAATTTGCAGTTATGTTCATTATCCAGTTCCCGGGGTTAAGACACTGATCTGTTCCCTAGATAAAAAGTTCACTAAAGCTATACCCACTGCATAACATCTCGTACTTGGAGATAGTTGGTAGTTAACAAGGGAAAAGCGTACGGAAATAAGTTACTCTTCATCTAGATAATATCAGTGATTCCGAAAGTGGTCTATATCGACCCCCAGGGGTCTATGACAACCTGCAAGAGGTCTACGTCAGCGAAAAAAATTTTGGATCCATGAAATGAAAATGGGGGTGGATCTCAACATACACTGATAGTACCTATTTACTAACACTATACTATCTTATAATATAAAGACATATACATTACATATAAAAGTACCTATGAAGCAAAAAATTTACTTCACTACAGTGAGAAATTTACAAAAATCGATATCAAGTAGGGGTATACCCAAAACCGAAAAACATGGCAACGGGTCTACGACACAAAAAAGTTTGAGGACCTCTGATGTAGATAAACTAAAACTATTTATCAAAATACTGAAAATCCCTAGATAATCCCCTAAATCACCTAGATAATCTACCAGTCATACACTACAAAATCATTAGAAAATAAATGAGTTTCATCTTCACGCTTTTGTGAAGGCTTTATTTCAAAAGTCATGCACACTTTCATGAGTACCACATAATATAAATAAGATTAACAATCTCACATAAATAACGTTCATTTTTAAAATAAAATTCATGTCATAAGTCTTGCACAGCTGCAGAAACAAAATTCATAATTATAAATACTGAAAGATTAGGCTAAAACCCATTTCATAAATGATGCACACTTGGGTTAGGAATTTATCTTAAAATGATTTTTTTTCAATGACTTTTTGTTTTTAAAAATGTGCAAAATTTATGAAATGGATTCTTTGTTTGCCTTAAGCGAAATAAATGCCTCATAAAAGATCGGAAGCTACTCAGGATTCCACATACTTCATTCCCAGTTAGTATAAAATGGTTACAGGATGGTGACAGCTTTGCACCTTTCCGATTTCCTGATATGATTAATTAAATATTATATATTATTAGATATATTTATATGATTAATTATTGTTCTAATTTCGTTTATAATTTGTTTAATAATTCATAAACTGAGTTCAAATTTCTTTTTGCTACTTATACTAAATTTTTCCAAGAGGATCTCAGTTTGGTTTGAGTATAAATCCATAATATTTTGACTAACGGAATGTTTTGTATTTCATTTTCCAGCCATTACTAAGACCGGAAGAGGTGAAAATGTGTTTGGATTTATGTTCCGAAGAAGCTTTTAAATCAGTCGAACATTTCACTGATTTACTTCCGTCTAAAGTAACTCTCGAATGGATTCCAAATGTGAAGAACTCGAACGAGATTCTCGCATCTGAAATTGTGGTTGCTGCCGTTGGGAGAGGTAAATTGTTTCAA
Organism: Columbicola columbae; assembly: GCA_016920875.1. Lineage (NCBI taxonomy): Eukaryota > Metazoa > Arthropoda > Insecta > Psocodea > Philopteridae > Columbicola > Columbicola columbae. Next base: position 13,103,918 of record JADMLL010000002.1, read on the forward strand.
ACTCATTTCAAAAGTAACATTAGTAACAGTCGGTCAGTGAAAACGATTTTTAAAAAGGAACAAAAATTCGAATAGCAAGGAAGATAGGATAAATCGTGGAGTCGGTGTTTATCAAAAACATTTCATGGCGTTCGATCGGTGATAGGTCATGTAATTTATGAAAAAGATTAAATTTTTTTCCTCGTTTCAAAACACCCTGAAGCCTGACCTTGAGAGCTTATTAATAATGAAATTAGATTTCTGTTGCCATGTTTTTACCAAAAACTTTGGTGAGGTATTCCAATTTTCGCCACCAACACTTTTAGTGAGATGAGAGTGAGTTCAATTAACCACTACACCAGTTGGTGCTGCTTATAAAATTAATTGTTCATGAAAGTGTGCAATATTTATGAAATAAACCCCACATTCAATATTTTACTGAGTTAGAACCCGTACCAGGATGCTGCTTAAGTTGAAACGATTTGGGAGAGTTAGAAACAGCGCAACAGCCAATTTGATAACCATACTAACGTTACTAAAAGCCGCGACAAATTCAAATATAATATTATCCTAAGGTAATTTTATATTATTATAATATTATTATCATTTTCAGGTCGAGAGGTTTGCTCCCAGCCCGGTCAGTTTTCCTGCAGGACGATAGGTTACCCAATTTACTGTATATCGAAGAGCCTTGTTTGCGACGGTAAGCGTAACTGTCCATTCGAGGGCCGGGACGAAGACAAAGATTTGTGTTCGGCCGAGGAGTACTATGACAAACTCGGATTCGGGATCGGCGAGAATTCGCACATCGGACGCGGGTGGGAGTTCCTCGCTTCGGAATTTCTAAAAAAGTTGAGCTCTAAGGAAGGTGGTCACATGAAGAAATCAGATTCGTCTTCGAGTACAGAAAAGGCGACCGTTCTTTGGTCCGACGACGGAAGCATTCGTAAGTAGTTGCTCACAAACTTTGTCTTGGACTTTGTAAGATGAGTCCGATCTGACCTAATTAAAGCTTCGTTTTGATTTTTAAACAAATCTCGAGCTAATCACTTTCCATTTATGGTTTTAGAATTTAGTCTAAAATTAATCTCAAATTTCAGATTCGAGGGATTCGGAAAGTCTTCCCGATGTATTGAAACATTATGGACCTTGGGGATACCTAATGCTCGGGATGTTGATCTGCGGCACTGTATTGATGTTCTGCGGACTTTGGGAATGCTGCTGTCGTAAACAAAAGGCGTTAGTTTCGAATGCAGTCGGCCCAGCCCTGCTTATCATCAATCAAGGAGCTCAGCAAAACGAACTGGAAGCACCACCAACGCCAGGACCACCACGATACGAGGAGCTTGATCAACCTCCAAGTTATAGCGCTCTATTCCCGTCTTCAAAACCTCCGGATCCTCCAACCACGACGAACGCTCTTCCCATAACACTACCGATCGTAAATTCTCTTTCAAACCTGAGAACAAACACCACATCTAGTCAAACAAATTCTTCCCCGAATTTCCAAAGTAGACAAAACCTTTCCAACAATCCACCCCCAGCTTCGGACGTATTTTCGATTGATGTTCAGAACACGAATTGCCTGAACGGCTCTAGAGACATACGTGATAGTGAACCAAGTCCGAAATGAAAGACAAAGACGAGTCAGTGATTAGAAATGTTAAGTTGTGGCCGTAGGCATGATCGCGATCAAAGGTATGCGAAATGGAATTTCAAGAAGGTCACACAAGAACACAATGGATCGTTCGAGTGTCATATTATATCGAACGGGGGTCGGGACAATCAACTGAGATGGGAATACAGTAACATGACGAGAATACTTCTTCGTGTTAAGAGAGCTCGTCAAGGAAGGAAAGTAACGTGGAGATAACAGTTATGAAAAATTTTCGCGTGATATATGAACTGAATTTTTTAATATCTGACAGTAGAAACTTTTTATAAACAAAATGGAGGAAGAATGAGCTCGACTTCTAATTAATTGAATGTTATAAATAAAAAGGAAGTCAATAAAAAATCCATTAATTAATGTCCGAGCTCAAATCAAAGGTCATCGAAAAACAATTAATTTTAGCTAACATGAACATGAGGAATTCTATTTAATAAGTCACAAACTCGTGTTTGAATGAGAATAATTAAAAGGGAACGTCCCAACCAAAAGTTGTAACATTTGCTGACAACCACGACTAACTCGACTCTTCGCTAGATAATTTTCAAAACCCACCCAAAGTTCTAATCATACAACTGAATCTGACAATCCAGCTTTGATGGTGACAGCCTTTTTAGCTCAAATTTTTCCTTCGGTTATCAACACCGAAAGGAATTAAAACTGTTTACTGTCTTCCTATCAAGGATGTCACCTGACAGTCGAGAGGGTGTTACACGAGGTGATATCCCCAATCCCACCGACCAGGGATTGATTGGTTGTGTTCCCAAGATAAAAACTTTTTTGTGAAGTTGTATCAACTACTTATTGGTTTAAGTTATGTGATAAGCAAACCGCCAACTGTTTCTGGTTCAGCAATAAAGGACGGTGCATCCGGCCCGTGGACAGGTTTTAGTTAACCGAATGACGACCTATAAAAAGCAGTCGATAGATGAACTAAGCTTAACTACAGGACAATCTTTGTCAACATTTTTGCTGTTATAGTAACACAACCTCCTCCTATAAACCGGAAGTGGAGAATTTAAGCAAAAACGCAGTTTTGACTAAAAACCAAAAAGATATATTTGAATGTTTGCTATCCTCTAAAAATTTGTCAAAATTCGTCAAAAACGACACAAAAGGAAGCAAAAAAAGGAAGAAGTTCGGGTCAACCGTTGTTCTATTTGTAGGTCACTGGTGTTTACTTGTGCTCGTTCTTCACGCCATTAAAGCTAAACTAATTTTCGTTTTTATCTAATTATTTATGATAACAACTAAGCAGAAATGCTTTGAGGAAGAGGACAAGAAGAAGAGTAGGTGAAGGGAGGAGGGAGAGAAGGAAGCTTCTCAGATTATTACACTGACAAAAGAACTAAAAAAATCCTCCAAGAAGAGTGATTATGATTGAGAAACAAGAAACAGTTTAGTGAGACTGACAAATTATTTTTCCTGTTTTGTGTTCCGCCCTAGATATTGCTAAGCCATAAAAATTTTTGTTGTTGTTGTTGAGCGGATTTTGTGATTTAAAATTATTTTTTTGTTTTAATATTACTGACCTCTTTGTAACTGTATTATTGGACCGATTGTAAAAGAAATCGTTGACTTATGTTGACGTAATTTTTCTTTTTTCTTTTGTTTTTTGCTCAATAACCAAAAGCGTTTTTGCCACTTTACAAAAATTATTTATACTTGAATGATTCTGTGATTATAAATATACACATGGTATGATTGTGATGTTTGAAGTTTTCTTTTTTATTGAAGTGATTACCGTAAAGACAACCCCACAACCACTAGGTGGACCGGAAAATGAAGTCGGTTGTTCTGGTTGATGTGTTATATCTCATATACAGTACACATACAATCCCCGGCGGTTATTAATAATCACCTAAGTTTGTTAAATGTGAAGTAGTAGTGAGTATTTATCACATTTACCGGTCAGTTTATAAAATCTCCAACTCGTAATTGGGAATTTAATCAAAATTCGTTCAGATACTCGCCTTCTGTCACTTTTCAAGTATTTGCCGCTTCTTGTGACACAAGCCAAGCATCTCATCTGAGCCAAATTTCTGTTTATCATCCCACTACAATTTGGAGAATTTATAAACTAGACGGTAAATGTGATAAACATTCAGTAACTTATCACTCCTACCAAGTTCAGTTAGTGGTGGTGGTTTTAATCCCGTTTTTCATCCTAAATTTTTGGGTATAACAGGATGCGGGAGGAGGATTCGAACTCACGACCATTTGCGTCCAAGTCAGGAACTTAACCACTACACTACTCCTCCCACGGTTCAGTTAGTGATTATGAGTAATCCCCGGAAAAAATATAGGCCTATATTTATCTGACCATTTATACGACGTCAATTTTCGGATGTCAGTATATGAACGTAACGTTTTTCCCCCATTTTATCTATCAATATATGATATTTGTAAATATATAAATCAAGTTTTTTATTTAATGACTAATAAACAAACTCAGTAGCTCCTATTCTTCTTAAACCTATATACTAAAATCGTAATTATTGGTGTGCGATTTACTTAAAGGGAACCTAAGTAGATAATTTTTAATATATTACAGTTATAAACGGCTTTGGTGTTTCACCGCGGCTTCAGTGATTGCTTTAATATAATTGAATATCTTTGGATTTTTTTATGCGGTTTTTTGTTTGTATTGTCTATTTTGTTGTTGAATGTGTATCTTTTATAATGTCAAAAGACGAGAAATATAGCATAATATTATTATTATAATAAGCTAAAAGTAACTAGGTTACTTTTTAAAATAAACGCACGCCAATAATTACGGTGTTAGTATATAGTTAGGAGGGTGAGTTTCTGAATTAGTAGTTAAATAAAATACTTTATTTATAATATTTACATTATACGATATAGATATAATTAAAAATAGCCTGCTGTGTCGCCCATTTTAATACCAAGCCGTCATGGAAACAGTAGAAAAGGATAAACATCAAAGAGTTTGTGATTGTACCCGGTGTATAAAACGGTTTCTGATTTTCGAGAATTTTGGACAGGTTTCCACACCATCATCCTATCCGCCGAAGTATACAGAAATTCTATGGGTGGTGGTGGTGGTTTTACTCCCAGTTTTCACCCTTTTCTGGGGGCACAACAGGATGCCTGAGGAGGATTCGAACTCACTACCATTTGTGTCCAAGTCAGGAACTTTAACCACTACACTACTCCTCCCGCCGTCATCCTTTATTATTTTTACAAAATGATTTTGGAAACCCTAATAACAAGTTTTTCAATTAAAAAATTGATTTATAGTGTAAGTGTGCACTATTTATGAAATAACCCCCATTAAACAGCAGCTTTCAAAGTGGGTGAAATATCTCAACCATCCTCCAAAAAGGACTTGAGATGTGTTGTACTATACCAACACCAATATACTAACATGACTAACCTCAATAGTTACACTAACAATCTTACTAGCTGCAACTATTTTGAATTCTTTTGTTCACTTCTATAAAAACAAAAATGAAATTTGAAAGGTGAAACAAAAGGGAATTTGAGTGTTTATTATGAATTCCGCCTGTTGTCAAAATGGACAGGGCGGGTAAACTTTATTTACTAACTCCTCCTCCAAGAAATTCTAATTAGATTTCCCTTTATTTTTAATTATTTACAATGTTTGTAATAATTATATTTTTTTATTAAAAATAAATATTAACGATGAAATCGATGACGGAATGGCGAAAGGGAAAAAAGGAAAAATAAAAACGGGAATTCGCCGTCGGAAAGACGCCGAAAACGGCGGGAAGGAAAAGGACAAAACCGAAGAAGATGAAGTGAGTAGTTGTTCGACGGAGCCCCACGAATCCATAACTACTTTTTTAAAGCAGGAAGAGATCCAGGATTTATTAAACATATTACAAACCAAAGATTTGGTGAGTTAACAGAGATAGCACACGCACACCACACACACTACTACTCTAGCTAGCTTATGTGAATTACCAGTTACCCTGTCATCACGGGGAACTATAACAAACAAGTTTGATTATCAGACTACAACCAATTTTACAATTTCGTGGCTACTAGCGACAATACAAAAGGAAACCTCGATGAGATGATGTTACATGAATGACGATGAGAAAGGGAAAACTGTTAAAAGATCGTCATGTTTTGACTGGAAATTTTTTTCAGACCTCAGATCGACGTTCACGTTCACCATCACGAGAACTAAAACATTATCCATTGGGACCCTTTCCTATTTCTATTACAGAATGATCTACCGATTTTGATCGGGGCGACCATTTTAGGAAAAGTCGATCTCGTTAAAAAGTTTCTTCGAGAAGGATGCCCCTTGGAATGTTACGATCAGGTTTGTATGATCCTCTAACCAACTTCTAAACCTCCTATTTCCGGTTTAATTCTGTTATAAAAACTGAAATAAATCCCCAAGTGTGCATTACTTATGAAACGAACCCTCCTTACTGCTCCAGCACAAACCCTAACTCCACTTTACCAAGTTTATAGTAAGTAGTATATAGATAGACAATGTGAGAGATGAAACAATTTTTTGCAGTACCATGTTAGTTAATCAGTCAATTTGCAAAGTAACGATTTCCGCATTAAATACACAAAGTAATTAAGGACTAGTGGGTTGAGACGTTAATGGATGGGTTAATAAGTTATTACAACCTATCAAACCATAATTATGTAAAGCTCTCCCCATTTTGACTACTTATAGTATCAATACTAAAACTTTTTATGGTTTCAGAATGGTATGACACCATATCTTTGGGCAGTAAAATGTAAGAACTTGGAACTCATAGACTTATTCATTGCCAAAGGAGCTGATCTGACAGCAGAAGACATTAACGGTGATAACTCACTAATTCACGCGGTTAAATCGATATCTTGGGACGAAGAAGCCGTCATTAAATATCAGAGAACTTACAAAGAATATTTCGACATCAATTACAAGAACAAAGTATTATTATAATTTATACTAATTTGTCTTTTTATAACTAACATCCATAATATCGACTTTTGATGTTCCCTAGACAATTTAGAAGCTTTCCGAATCTCTTATAAACGATCAGCCTGAATCAGAGTTTTCCAACCAAAGTTAGACATAGGTACTGAGTCGATTTGACTCCCTCGATAGTTTTTTGTTTAAAAACTATGTTTATACCTTTTAAAAGGTTGAGTGAGACAAATTGACTCATCCATTTCACCCACTCCGTGAATCTAGACCCAAGATTAGGTCTTCAAAATTTATAAGAAGTTTGTAGTTCAAAGTTTTCAAGCTCAAAGCAAACCAACAAAAAAATTCTATTCAATACTATTGATATAATGAGCGAACTGAGCCAATTTGACTCAAATATTTATTTTGGAGTTTTTTTTATTTAAATCGGAAAATCGGTTTAATTATCGGATAAAATATAAAATTTAGCTAAAATTCTTCCAATTAAATTGATATTTCAAAATTTTCAGCAAAAAGCTTCCAATTGTATAGTATGAGTCAAATTAGCTCACTCCAATAAACAGATTTATAACATCAACATTAGCAAATTTAGTGTTTAATTATCTGTCAGTTGATATTTCTAAAAACTTACGGGAACAGATTGTTACAAGATAGTGGGTCTGAAATATCTGATATACTGTATATGTGTTATACTTTTATATTCAGACAGGGAATTCAGCGTTTCATTTCGCTGTTAGAAGATGTTGGGTAAACTTTTGCAAGATACTCATCGATTTGGGAGCCGACATCAACAGTCCTAATAAGAAAGGAGTGACCGGTTTAATGATGGCTGCGTCCAAAGGCTACGAGACCATGGTATTTTCCCTTTTGCAGTATAATGCTGACGCCTTTGTCGAGGACCAGGTTACTGTCACATAAATTATACTCGAAACTAGATAACGAACAGTGGATGATGAAAGTATAAAAACAAAAATCGATTTCAGAGAGGATGCACAGCCCTGTGTTACGCAATATCAAGATCAAATCAGAAGAAAAGCGAAGTTTCAAACCAGACCGTAACTAGTCTTTTGAACGCGTTTCCTCCCCTAGAAAGAGAGAAATACTTGATACGCCGCTTGCAAATTCTAATGAATCCTGGGAAGAGAAGTGATTCAGGGAACGTGATAGAAACCTTTTTGTCGCCAGCCTTCTCCTTTTTCATAAAAAGAGTTCACGGAGGTTTGGGAATGTTACTAAAAGGAAAAGTTTTCGACATCATATTTCAGGTAGCTGTACACTATTTACAGTCTAAATCTTGTTTACAGTCTATTTTTAATAAGATGGCGAATTTTGGGTTTCAGGCGTTGAAAAATCACATCGGACAAATCGACTACACCGTTTCCATTTTAGGAATCCTCGCAGAGGTTTTGAATTACTGCGAGTGTTGCGTTAACAAAACAAATCCGGACATCTCCGAACACTACCTATTCCAACTGTTTTTGAATTCGCAGTGTCCTAAAATGTGCATAATAATCCTCAAACACTCGGGCATGTCTAATTTAAAAAATATCGCCAGTCCCACGTTTCTGCCTCTCTTTTTGGTCTGTCCTTCCAACAACATGGGACGAAAATGGCTGCAAGATCACCATTCCGTTCTACAGCCTTTTTATCAGAAGTTTATGGAACTGACTAACATCAAATACAATCTTCAAACAGACGAAGCTCACTTAAAGACAGTTAAAAAGAGAGTGAAGATATTCAAAACGCTGATGAGCAAATTACAAAACGGTGATAGTATCATAAGCAAAACGGAAACTACCCACAACCCCGAGACAACGCTTGGAGGAGTACACGAAAAGGAAAATTTGGGAGATAAAGATGAGCTGATAACACCGCAAGGAACGAAGAAAACTAAGAAGAAGTCAAAAGTAAAAATAACCAAGAAAGAAGGACCTGATGAGACGAATCCTAAAAACTCTGTCATCGAAATTTCGTCCAATGGCGATTTATCCGAAAGCAAAACAATAGAAAGTAACGAAAGTTCAATAGTAAGCACAGCAAGAGAAGCAGAAGAAAAATGTAATCAAGTCGAGATTCCGGGTACTTTGAAATCTCCAAATTGCGAAACCGACAGCAACAACAGGAATAATCCGAAAACAGCAAGCTACGATCCATCGGATTTATTCGGTCTCTTAGCAACATCTCGAAGTTCCGGAAGCTCTGAGGAAAGTGAAACTGACAACTATAAAACCAACAATCGAAATCTGACAGATTCTCAAAAGGAAGAAAACAGACTGAAACAAGTCGCGACGGCCATGAATACGATATTCTCCATCGACGATATCTCAAATTTGTATTCTGGGAAAAACGATTTCGATTTCAAATCGGCCAACAGTTTGAAGCAATACCTGACTCATAAGCAAAGCGACGAGAACATCGAACCGATCAAAAAGGATCTGTCGCCGGCGTTAAACTATCTTCAATCCTTGTTCGAGGATTTTGCTAGTAAACATCGAAAAGTGTGGAACTATGAGAGGGTTAACAACTACCCGGACTACAAAACACCCAAAAACGAAGACGAAACCGTACATCTCATGAAGTTGAAGATAGTTCTCTCCCAGCTCGAGGATTACTACCTCAACACGCTAACCGAAGAATGGGATTTGTTAATGAGCGTCATCAGAAGCAAGGTTTGGTATAGTGAGGAAGCTTGGAACGACGTGATATCGAAACTACAGGAACTGTTACTCAAGAAAGAAACTCACATCGTTGATAAATTAAGGAAAATCGAAGAAGAGGAAATCAAAACCAAATACATGGAAAGAAAATTCGTTCCGAGTGAAAAGCTCGCCAACCAGAAGATCCTCCAAGACATTCACTTGATCTTAGACAAACCCTTAGACATGGACTACTTCACGTTGCACAATCTCAAATACGAATATTTCCGATCCGGCGAAACTGACTTTTTCCCTGGGACACAGATCCCGTCTAGTTCAAACACGCTGCGGAAAACCTCGAGCCAGTCTAAATTATTCGACGCCGAAAGAAAAGACGCTGCCATGGAAAACAGTTTAAGTCAAGGATCCAGCGGAGCCGGACTGGAACTCAACACGATATTCTTCAATAAAGGTTATAAATCAGACTCATATTCGGAGATAGTTAGTATAGGTAGCAAGACCGGGAGTTCTCAAAGCATTCCAACCCCGAGGAACGAAGAAGAAAGAAAGGAACAATACAGTCTATGGAATAAAGCGAGTGACAATCCACTGGAGAAGTTATTGAAAACGGTTAGACAGATGAATGACCCGCCATTAAGAACTTCCAGTCGGTTTTGCTGTTGGGCTAACGAAATCAACAATCTAAAGAAAATGATAACTAACAGTCACGTACAGTATGGAGAGATTTTACTACCGAATCCATTGAAAAGCGGCAGGATATTGTTACCCTATGGCGAAACCGGATATTTTGGATCCGTGGAAATGGGATTAGACCAAAAAGGAAATCCGATGGCCGTGAAGCATGTTAAGAAATCATTTCCCACCTCGGTCGATGTTTTATCCAACATAATGATTCGTTTGCGAAAGATCAACAACAAATATCTCTTACCGTATTACATGTCGGAAGGCTTTGAACCGATAATAGCAACGCCACTCATGAATTTTAATCTTGGTCAGTACATATTGCACTTGAAGACGAATTGCACTCTGGAGTTCAAAGCTCCTGAAATAATCAAAGAGGTAAGAATCTGAATAATGGCGTCATAGGTGTTAGGCCAATTGAAGTCAATGAAAATATTTTACCTCAAAGGCGATTCGATCATCATTCAGGCTGGTGCAGAATTAAGGAAATTTTCCTTTTTAGGTTGTCGCTGGTTTGCATTATCTCCATACCCAAAAGCCTCCAATTATTCATGGGAATCTGAAACCATCAAACGTTTTAATTGATGCTAATGGAACAGTTAAACTAGCTGAATTTGGAATTTCGGTGGTGAGTTTAGCTTCTTTGAGAAACTAGACCATTTTTAGAATTAAAAACTTCCCCTAACCGAGGGCTAGGGCCTTGATAAACATTTCCAGTGCCTAATATATTATCCTTTAGTCTATTAAAGTCTTAAAATTTTCCACTGTGTATCAGAGATTGGGAAATATTTATAAAGGAACTCGCTTCCGGGGGAAATTCTTCACAAAACAAATACCACAACCTTAATTTCAGGCTCTGTATTTAAAAAAACCTGCGCCTCCCTGTTCGATGATCTGGTGGCCAGGAGAAGTTATCACATCCTATATAAAAGTAAACAAATTAAGGTGTACATTAGCCGCGGATGTAGCCACAGCCGGCATGCTCATTCACTTCATCTTAAGCGGAGGTCAACATCCGTTCGGTCAGCAAGTCAAAGAAATCGTCGACAATCTAATCGTCGGCAAATGGAATCTAGTTACCTCCAACAATGACGCTGAAGATTTAATCAGTTGGATGCTTGTCTTCCTTCCAGAAAATCGTCCAACCATTCCGGCTATCGTTAGGTGGGTTGGTTGTTGAATGGTTTTCCACCAAAAGTCCACTCGACGTGTTTTTGCTTACTTAAAACGAGTGTTTTTGATCGCTTGCAGGCATATTTATTTTTGGAGTTTAGATAAGCGGTGGAAATTCTTGCTGACTTGTGCCGGAGCCTGTCCGGAATCGGGTGTAACTCCACATGATATTTCTCAACTACATACTTTTCTAGACATAAAAGCTAAAGAGAACAACATACAAGGAGATTGGGTTAGTGATTAAAGCAAATTACAAAAGTACTTCGATTTAGTAACAAAACAGAATCACAATTACCGATTTTTCAATCCTCCAAACAAAACATTGATTAATTTAAAGCAACACTAACCAATTCAAAACCAGAAGTGTTGTCCCTTACACTTCATCAGCAACGAAACGGATTCGACATCACCACCATCACATCATTCTATTTGTTTGACTTTATTTCCAGAAAACTCTAATTCTGTCGTACTTTCCGAATTGCAAAGAATCTGTGAAAAATCTTAGTCCAAAGCTGACGGGCCTCTTGAATTTTCTCAGACAATGCTTAGAAGAAAGAAAACGTTATCAAGGACCGTTACGAAATGGGAGTATTTACGATGGTGAAAAACTCACCTCGAGAGAGATTTCTGAAAAACATTAACTGTTCGAGCGCATGTGTCCAGAGGTCATTCGACACAGGTGCCTTCATCCCGTACTATTGCGATCTGAGAAGTTTTTTCTTCAACGCATTCCCGGTTATTTCTCTGAGCATATACAGAATGTTAGAGGGTACCCAATGGATGGAGGTACCATTCTTCGCTCCATTTAATGAGCCTTATGATCTTTCTTGAGCCGAAAGAGCGACGACAATAATTTTTCGAAAGGGGGGAGGGGTACTTGAAAACAAAAGCCACATTAGACATTTTTTTTGAAAGGGAAAACACTGAAACGTTTGAAATTAGTTTTACTAAAAGTGAAATTAAAAACAAAAATAAAAATAAAAAGTATCCGTCACTACAAACAAAAAAAAAGAAATAATAATATGCATTCAAGAAACAAGTACATGACTACCGTCAATTATAAAATTAAGCTTCCATTTATAGGTATATTTTAAGATACTCTTACGAAATAATAAGCTTCTATTACTACTATATACTATTAATACAGTGTAAAATAAAAGAAAAACTTGTATTTTGATATATATGCAGATTTTATTGACTTAATTTTGCTCAGTGTCAATTTTTTTTTACAGGAAATACTATATATCGTTATCGTATCGTTTAAAGCTTTTAGATTGATTCATAAATAACGTCCATTCGACTCAGTTGTACATCTAGTAAATTTTGTGCTTTGATGAGTACTTAAAATATACGAAAGAAAAATATTTTATCGTGAGTATGTCGTGGCTAATACAAATGAGTAAATATATCACTGATATAACGATATGATATAGAGTCGAAGTGAATCTCTTGTCAACAACAATGTCGTGTTACGATGTGTAACCATTTTTAGAAACTAAAACAAAATTTTGAAAGTTAAAGGCACGCTGTTTTGGCAGGTTATCATCTTTTCCATTCCTTGTAAGAATAAAAAATAAAAATTTCAATTATATAAACAGCGAGTCAACCAAGTCGTTAGAAATTTATCTGAAAACGCACCAAACTGTACAAGAAAAGAACTGATAACCTGCCAGAAAGATGAAATACAATCAAACACAATAGTTATGAATCTAATGTAAATCGACACAAGATTGTTGTTTACCAGAACCTAAATACAGTCCCTACAGGAAGTTATTTATGAATCAACCTAACATCGATGTTATTACTCAAATACACAGTATGACTTAGATAAAATAAAATAAAAATTTTTTTTTACGGACTCCTTAACCAACCCAGAATTGTTGATGTGCTGGTATTACACAAATTGTGTTTTAAAAGATGGCAGTGAGCGAAATGATACAACCCAACAAGTACCTCTTCCACAAAATTCACAGTTACACTCATCATACCATATGGAAGTCCGTCAGTAAATCATATCTCACAATTTCTTTCTGAACAATTACAATTATTCACTCCATCTAAAGTTTACTTAAAAACCTTATACAATGAGTTGGCACAAAATTATTTCCTTCGACTAACTGATGTAAAATAATAAAAAGAATTTAAACAACACTGAAACTGCTAAAAAATGATTTTGAGTAACATTTTTGAGTTTCCTGCAAACAAATTTTTTAGAACCACCTCTAAAATAATTATTCTACACAAACATAACACTAAAAGCTGATGAAGAGTTCGCTTATTAGAAATATCAAAAGAACCAAATTCAGAGTATCACACTCGAGCAAATAAGACATTAAAGCTTGAAATAAGTTTTGGTTCATCTACGTTAAAAATATAATCCATAAATAAAAAATAGCAACAAAATCTGACACGAAAGTTTTTCAATAAATAGTCGAGTAATCGGAAAGGACTAGATAATGGATTGCCCACTCATAAAATAAATTTCCCAACTGTGATGGTTTTCAACTCAATCAAACCTGCAAGATTGATAGAAACGAAACCTTCCCCGAGTATTAAATACTTTACAAGACGCAAAAGGAGTCGATTAAATTTGTAGACAACCACTTACAGAAAACAAAATCAGATCGTTTAAAAGCAAACCTTTAACTCATCAATAAAGAACTAATTTATATATAATAATACAGTGGAATCTCTCATAACGAGCAATTATTGGCATAATTAGGGGAATCCCCCGAGAGTTTTTGTTCTGGAACGCATCATCCTATTAATTTATATTAAAAAATTTGTTCCGCATAACGAGTAAACTCTGAAACGAATTAAACTCGTTATGAGGGGTTCTACTATATATATAAATACAAAGCTTATGATAAAGCTAAGAATAATGAAATATAAATTAGTTCGTACATCACTACATCAACATCCTACACTGACTTCTGAATGACTGTGCTGAGATCAAAATCGCTCTTTCCTTGTTGGAATGCATATTGAGTAATTAAACACTACTCCCAAAAAAATTTTGACATACTTTCAAATTACGTTACAGTTTAAGAAAACATGGAGTATGTATTTGTATTTTCACGATTCCGAGTTTTGCAAGGACAGAAAATACACTCTCACACATCAGAAGTCTTTAAAATTATGGTTACACTTTCTACTCCGCTCAGTATAGAAACATTTCAAGCTTGAAACTGATTCAAACGATATCACAAACAAAACAAAAATTAAAAAACAATATATATACTGCAAATTATAAATAAAATAAATAAAATTTTTAAACGTAATATATAAATAAATAAACAAATCTCATTCAAACATAGTTTAGAAGAAATAGTGAAGTCGACAAATCGACAACGATTTTATCAAAATCACAAAAAAATAAAATCATTTCTTAAAATAATTTTTGGTTTTAACCTTTGGTTTCGGAAATGTATTAATTAATGACATAAACTAAATTAGAAAGACATAATGAATATGTAGACATGGATTTGTCTTTAATACAAGCGTCATAATTATTAGCTACACGATAAATACCTTCGAATAATATCATAGTGAACATTCAAACAAACACATAGCTACATAAGAACACATTTTAGAAAAATGTCAGCCATTCCCATGTTGTTTAAAATGTTTAACTATAAAAAGGAAAGCTATTCATCTGGATAAAATCGAGAACTAAAAATAAAAAGTTACTGTCCACGCCTAAGCTTTTACGTTATACATGGGAATCACTTTTGAAATTATTTACTGTAGATAAAAATTGTGTTGTTCACTGTTGGTAACAGCCTACCAAACTTTGAGGACTTAAATTTTTACAGAGGAAATGTTAGTTTTTTGTTTTATCTTGGTTTAATTAAAGTACCACAGCCCCGGCTTCACCTCGACTTGCAGGAAGAGAGGGACATTCTTCCCAAGTTTCCAGAACTGGGTCGTAACATTCGACAGAAGGAATGGTTATCTGAGCTCTCCAAAAATTTACCTCGTGGGTCTGCATACCTCCTAAGACGTAGAGTAAACCATCAGCCGCTGCCACAGCAGGACATGCTCGGGCAAATTTCATGTGAGGTATTTCGGTCCATTTGTCCTGGAATATCATTAACAAAAATTTCATGAAAAGCATACTTTAACAATGGATTCTTGAATTTTTTGTTGTCCTATTTTCTTACTTTTTCAAACGAATATCTTTCCACCGATTGAAGAACCTCGTTCTGTTTATTTGTTCCTCCGACTACGTACAGATGATTTTCGAGAACGGCAACGCCCATTTGTGAACGGGGAACATTCATTGGAGATAAAAGAGACCATTTCTTGGTGACAGGATTAAAGCTTCTCAAGTCCTGAAATGAAATATACTCTTATTTCCTAATGAATACATAAACCTTACTACAAGAATTGATCCATGAAATTTGTTTAATAAGACAGTTCCACCGATTCGATAGAAATACCTGAAGATGACGCCTGCTATGAGTGCACCCGCCCACAATATAAATGAGGCCTTCATGAGCCACAACTCCCATACTAAATAAAGGTTCCGGAAGACATCCTTCTCCTCTCCATTCATTGAGTATGGGGTCATATCTCTCGATTGAATCTCCGATATCTTCACCGATCCAACCTCCGACGGCATAAATCAATCCGTTTACAGCACACAAACCAAATTCGCATCTCGGTACTAGCATACTAGAAATCTAATTCCAAGAGTTTCAATTTAAACGAAAATTCAATTTATTCGAATCTAATTTATTATATGGAGGACTTTGTTAACACTTACTCTGGTCCAGGTGTTCTCTCGAGCGTCATAACGTTCTCCGCTCGCAAGAATTTGTGACTCTTCTTCACCACCCACGACATATACTTTACCATCGAGAGATGTTACCCCAGGCAAAACCCTACACGTACTCATGGGTTCTACATCTAACCATTCTCTAAAAACGCCAAATTTTCAATTAGAATATTGTTATTAGATTTATTAATTAACACATCACTAATAAAACTTACCTTTCAAAAGTATCGAAGCGTGCTACTGTATTATAAATTATACTTCCCGATGTTCTTGTCCACGAGCTTATCAATTCTCTCTTAGAGCCACCAATAACAAAAATATCTTTCTTTGCACTCAACCTGGGGTATACAAATAAGGGAACAAAGTTCCCTCCTTTGTTTATGACATCTCTCTTTATCGAACTTAAGGCAAGTCTTAAACTTTCATCATGGCAAGACTCTATGGCTTCGTCCAAGACGTTCATAGATAACAGAGGTAAACGAACATGGCGTAAGATTTCAAAAACATGGCAACGTCTTGATTCCAAGTCGTGAGTAATCCATCCCATGGCTGCCTGAAATACCTAAAGAAAGAAAAAGTTTATTTTAAAATTATATTTTCACCTAAATCCTGTTCCTTCAATTTTTTTTCACACTACAAATGGTTCAAAATTACCTGAAGTTCAGTGTCGATTCTAAGTTCTTCACTACTTAAAAACTTGATCAATTGATCCAATGGAAACTCATAAAATTCCTCTTCGGTACAAATCAAAGGGAAATTAGCATGAATATAATGCATAGCAGCTGCTTTTAGTTCTGTGCAATGATGACTATCAGAAAACAAGTATACACCAATTGCATTTGTTGTATGTAGTTGTTCTTTTATGAATTTCGTACACAACAACACTACTTCTGGCAACTGAAGCATATCAGCAGCTATAATCAACTCTTGCACATTATTCTCAGCTATGTTAATTAAGCCTAAAAAATTAAGAATAATAATACTTGTATAAATTCAATGTAGTTACTTTAATTTTTCTCGTAACTTTATATTTTACTGACCTGTATACATAAACTCAATGAGAAGACTGAAAATGGGTCCAGATATCAAATGAAGTTCAATTGTGTATTGCTCCTGCTCTTTAAGACCAACACTAAACATAGCTTTGAAATAAGGACTACTAGCTGAAAGAATAGCTTTATGTGCCTGAAATTATAAATTGAGACATACATATTCTATTGGTGTTTGTTTTGTAGTTAATGCAAATGCAAAATAAAAGAAAATTCTTACTTTTATTATGGTTTCACCACAAATGATTTCAACATCACAAAATTTCCCATCTTTCCTTAGGATGTTTAAATTCTGTATAAGCTTAGCAAGGTGTATTGCAGATTGAGAGGCATACAAATTTCCTTTATCATCTTTGGAAGATGTAGAACCACCTCCATAATGATTATTTCCTTTACTATTTTTTAAGAGAGGTACACCAGCCATCAAAGCATTTAAGAAACAACACTTCTCGAATCTGTAAAACAAAATTTCTGGATTAACCAGTTGTGAAACACCCAAACTTCGGAATTATCAGCATTTTATCAATTTTTGTTTGCTTCAAATTTTATTTCTAATTTACATCATAAGACATGAAAAATGTTATATACAGTTTTTCACTTTACTTTTGTTCCATTTTAAAAACGTATTTCTTCATCTCTGTTTACTGTCTTTCTTTTTTACGTCTTTTCAGTTCCTTCCTTTTTGTATTCATTTATGTCACTTTATGTCTAAATTAATTGAATTAATATCAGGTTC
Source organism: Columbicola columbae (assembly GCA_016920875.1). NCBI lineage: Eukaryota > Metazoa > Arthropoda > Insecta > Psocodea > Philopteridae > Columbicola > Columbicola columbae. The sequence goes on from JADMLL010000002.1 coordinate 13,121,566, forward strand.
TTTACAAACTAACATTCCAGTCATTCCTGACTGAGGGCTACAAAACCTGGAAAACAGCCACTATTTAAAACCTTTTAGCTGTGTTATGACACCAAAACTAAAATCAAGCATTAAAATTTTCCCGCACTTTATTAAATATGGAAACTTCAAATTAATTTAACAAGTACATTAAAATCAAATTTCAGTGTGATCATCGAGATGTAAAAAAGCAACCAACAGCAAAACAATACAGCAGAGATTCTTATCAAAGGACAAATCAATAGAAAATATTACTCACTTCTGACTGAAGGGGGCCAGCTTGACGGCTTAACAAAATTAACGTTTTTAAAAAGAAATGTAAGCAAGTGCTGACGGTTTGTGTAGAATGAAAAATTAACTGAATAACTGTTTTCGCGTTACACTTAGACGATGACAATAACAAAAATATGAATTAGTTGGGTTTCTATGAAAAAACGTTAATTTTCGAAATATCTAGAAGCGAATTCGAAAAATCAAAATATACAATGGCAAAAAACTCCTCCGCCATTTTGAGATTAGTTCCTAATAATTCCGTTTTTAGTTCCGATTATTGACGATAGAGGAAACTAACGTCACATGACTTAAAACGTTTAAAATTTTTTTTGTCAAACGTTTTTCACTCTGAAAATAAAAATTTCTAACAATAACCATCCGTTAAAATTTGGAAGAACAGCCCTAGAATCTTTACTAAACATCCACATAACCCAGTACAAAAGATTCATACCGTTGGACAGCGATACAGAACATCTTATCATAAAAGTTTTCACAAGTTCAAAGAATTGAAAGTTAAAATTTGAAAGTTTTTTGTTAATTCCCTTAAAAACTAATACATTTCAAAATTAATTTCCGGTTCTAAGAGTTAAAATTAGTTTTTTTAGAAGACAAGAACCCCCGTTCCCTGTAGGAAAGATTCAACACCGTGTTTTGAGGATGGGGGAGGGGGATGAAATTTTGGCGCCCAAAAACTTCTATTTGAAAACCCCATCAGTATAAATATAAAGTGAAATTTGTATGACTATAAAGGATAAGAGATTATCAATGAGACATGCAGTTTACTTGTAAAAAGAAATGAAAAAGATAATTCATTTAGCAAATCTTCAACAATAAACCTGTTGAGTGTGTTCTGCGATATCGGCCATTCACCTTTATCACTCTAGAACACCGAATTATGTGAGAGCGAAAAAAGAAATAAATAATTATTTATTAATTGCCCATCATCGTTTGTTCCATATTTTGTGTTCTCAAAACCGTTATTACTACCTATGTATGGATGTTTTTCTCAAATTTTTCATTTTCCAGAATTTTTGAATAACTGAGATGATATACGCGATGTCTATCAGCCGGCTGTTCATTTTTAAAAGATTTGCCTTTAAAATTTAATAATTAATATCGAATAAGTATTATATTATTATATAATGAAATTCGTTTCTTTTGTGTTTGTATCTAATGTAGCTGGTTAGGTTCCGAAATTAGGGTTGCTCACTATTTTGAAACAATCTCATTGATTTGAAATAACTCTAAGACGTTCTAGTAACAAGTTCCCGACTCAAAGACATAATTTATGATATGAACACCCTTTAAGACAGCATCCTACAAGCAAAAAGACATGAATTATTACCGAGAAACAAAAACGCCTCTAATATATTCGCACGACTGTAAAAGATGATTCCGAATGAGCGTTCCGATTATGCAAGACTTAGAAGTGTGAAACCACCTAAATTGTAAAAACCAGGGCTGGTGGCTGGGATGCAAAGAGGTCATCCAGTTTCCCTGTCACTTACGGGTTCAATAACTTCTAAAGCTTGTTACAGTCACCCATGTTATCGAACAACCGAGTTATTTATCACCGCATGGATTGTGAAATATAATATCATTATCATCAAAATACCATCTCCGCATCCCCGCCAGTATCACATTTGGAATATCACTGCGGATAACATTGTAAAGTTACATGAGAATGGGTGCTTGGAGATACTTGGATGAATAATAAAATCGCTAACTTCTAATTTTTACAACTATAAGTACAAAAAAGGGATTTGAAATTAAATCGAGACGTAACGATATCATCTGTCAATTAATTAACACGGTAGCTACCATTAAGTGGACCGATGAGTAGAAGTAGCAATACGTGGCTGATGTGATATACGTTTTTGCTTCATGATTTGCGTTGATTTTGGCTTAAATCTGGTTTATATTGACCTGAGCCACTATTTGTAAGGCACATAAGGCTCACAGTTTTTAAAGGTTCCTGCATTACAAAAATTTTGATTCAGTATATAAATATGTCCAGAGTGTATATACAAATTTAAAACGAATATAACAGAGCTAGATAGAAACAATTTTATCCAAAACTTCAATTTAAATTAGAATCTTGTAGACCATATTTGTCTTTTTGCAACCAATACACTTAGATCCGGCTCATTACCTCTTCATGGCGATTGTAGTACTCACCCACTCTTTCTTAAATATTTATAAAGCAATTTAAAATATTTACAAACAAAGAATTACAATTATAATTAATAATTTTACATATAAAAGTTGATTTTTGTCAGCCATTTCCCTTCTGAAAAAAAAATTTTTTTGCGATTTCTTCCCCATCATCGGGTGTCGACTTTGGGTCAAGACCTGAAGATGTGTTCTGTCTCAACATGAAAACCTCCAAAATCAGGTTTCTTGTCCGGCAAGAACTAAAACCCAATAGAATAATTAAAGAATTCAATGAAGAGGAACAGAGATGTAACCGGAATGTTAGAGTGAGGAAATTGTATTAATGATAAGGCTCATTAAACGGTATTTCATTACTCGCAGGTATTATTCGTCCATGTATACAAACATCAATCAGATTTTAAGATCGGTTAGACGGATTCTCTGTGTATAGGGATACGTGATTAAGATGCTGAGGCCTAAAATGTAGGTCAGTTCTGATTGTAGTCTCTCTGTGTCAGTGGTTCAGAGCTGCTCTCCCCCGCAGGTCAATGACCGCCTTCATTAAAACCATTCACATCATTTTAGAATGAACTTACATAAAATATTTACCTTTTAACCATACTTACCTCGGATTTTCAAGTATATTCTCGTTACAATTGTTAAGAACATTTGTTTCTTCTCCTTTTTTTCCTCCTCTTGTTTGTCGTCTCTCTGAAGGGATTTCAGCAAAACCAAACCTACAACAAGGAAAGTTGATATAGTTTCTGTCAGGATTCTCACAACCCCTGAACTAGGTCAACCCCAATCACATGAAATTCTGTCTGTGACCCATCAATGATGATTTGTGTGAAAAAATTTGAATCCCTTGTTTTTGCTTATTGTTACTAACCTGTTATATATGATTTTGAGTACAAAAGTTATGGCGGCATCACCATCTCAATAGAAAACTGATATTTTTTTCCAAACAAAACTTTTTTTTTATTCTCCCAAACAAAATGCCTGAAAGTACCGTTATATTTTTAAGGGTGGCACAAAGGGATAGTAAAAATATTTGAAAAAAAAAATTACCATATTTTATTAAATAATTGCAGTCGTCTCACTCAAGGGCCCTAACCTTAAAGTAGGTTACCACTTTAAATTTGCAATTTGAAAGGAAAGTATATTGAAAAAAAAAATTTCGTAAAATTGAATTGACCTATTCATTTTACTCTATATCTACACCATCTGTCTCTTGACTATTTTCTCGTGATTTATAAATTTAAATTAGATGTATATTGGTCTTAATAAATTATTAGAGACTAGACTCCGTTATTTCTTTGTGTTGGACATTGGCAAACAAATTATTTTCTGACTGCAGATTATTTAGAGTGAATTATTGGCTTTGAGGTTCTTTTTCTTCACAAGTCTGGAATGCTTTTAAGTGAAAAATTTTTGTCATTGTTATGTATAGTTGTTTGGGTGACTAACAAGATGAATTTTGTCACAACTTTGTAGTGAAATACATTTGATGAGCTATGAAGTATATACAGAGTAAACTGTTTTAAAGAGGTTATGATTACTGTTTATAGAAAATTTAATTGATATGATACAAACCACTATTCTCCAACAGATGTTATCTTAGTTATCAATTACCATACCTCGCCTAGATACGTTCCACGAAACTTGGCCGTAAAGCGAAAGGCCGTATAACGAATCAAGTATTCTGATACAAGTTCAGTGAGATTGGTTCCAAATTTGTTTATCATTAAAAAAGGCATTTTATCTCGTTTAAATCAGAAATACATACATAACAAGTACATAGATTTGTACATAAAATAATAATAGACTACAAAAACCCATAATAATGCACAAACAAAAATGAAACAACTTCATGTGACACAAAATATGTGTATGTATATATACATAATTTTTAAAAATGGCTTTGATCAGAGACGATGAAGAAATGGTGACCTACAGATCACTGTCGTCATCATTTTTCGCTGGCAAAGATAGCTCTGGCTTTAAAAAATTTTCCAAAATTGTTGGTCATAGCTACGTTCAACATCAGGATCGGCTTCAAGGAGGATGTTTAATGATAAACCTTCAAAGCCGAGATTATGTTCTGGATCCAAATTTGGATGCCTAATTTCGGGATTGCCTAACTTCTGTCCCAGTACTTTAACACATTTTGGCCGTTATATCGAAACATTTTAGGCCGTATATCGAAAACGTGCCATAATTGAAGAAGGCCGTTATAGCGAAATGCCGTATAAAGTATAGCGAGGTATGAGTGTAATCCCTCAACAATCCAACTAATCAATTCATTAAAGATATTGTGGCGTTCGCCACATTCCTCATTCCAGAATGTGTACAGTGAAATAAAGCAGCGGACAACAGAACCCAAATTCATGATTCAGTCCCGGAGCTCCGCACCATCAGGATCCTTGCATTTTCCATTTCGATTCTAAATTATAGTTATAGTAACATTTTATATATCAATATACATATACGTTCGGAATTAGTTTCCATCATTCGTTCATCATCAACGACACAACCTGTTTCCGACAATAACACTCCTAAAAGTCATGAATTGGTTGATGATACTGAATGACAATTCCAAAGAATTGATCCTGGAGAAAACAAAATCCAAAATAAGAGTGATGGAAGTGCTAGAAAGATCAGATTATAGGGTGAAAACCAATCTGATTGAAAAATGATCCCCAATTAGGAACTCAAGCAAAAGTTTGGTGACTAATCAAAGAGATGCTTTCTCCATTTCTGATAAATTTAGAAATCATGCTGGGAAATCATTAGAAATTTGAAAACAATCATGTCACTGATGAATTCAATAATAAAAGGGGAAACGAAACAAAATCTCTCGGATAAAAGTAGCTAAAAAAGTAACACGAAAGACACTCTGGGCACTTAGAAATGAGAGTCAGAGAGCGATGGCCTGGGTCCGATTTTCCCCGTAACGATGGTAGTAGGCTTTGCAACGAGAGTTGCATTTAGCAAATTTTATAATTAAATTTTTTAGGACGTGATTTCTAATCTGGTAATTTTAAAAGTGAATGACCTAATGAAAGGATATATTGTAAATAATTTCCATAAACGGATTCTATAAATTTTGTGGTTGTTTATTAATAATTAATTGGCAAAATCGAAAATTTGCCTAATACGTAGCCGAGTTTAATTAATAAATAAATCTTTTTCTTTTTGAGGACTCGCTACAAAGATTCCTACTAGCACCGAAAAAAATAATCTTTGCTCACCTCGGAGTCGAAACCAGATTTAAAGCCCTTACTAGTAACAAACGATAACTTACTATATATCCATATACTGTGTTCGTGTGATATACTCTTATTTCGGATGCTCATAGTATTGTTATTAATCTTTCGATTCCAAATCAAGGCAACGGTATTTTCATAAACAACGGTTAACCGTCTCCTCGAATCCAATAATATTGTGGTCCGTCGTCGTCGTCGTCTTTGTATTTTTTAATTCAGTATTATGACTAAATAAAGGAAAAAGTCAGTAGAGACCCAATGACTGTCCCTTGAGACATCATAAAAGTCATTAAGACGTCGGACAAGTCTTTCCACCACAAAAGCTTCTAAAAGCAATTTTTAAAACCATTTTTTATGGTCAATCCTTTCCTTCAGCTTCGTTTCTTCTGTATTTTTGTAAAAATTTGATTGTACAGTGATACTTTGAGATACGAATTTAATTTGTTCTACAATCATCGTCGTGTGTCAAAAATTGGTATCTCAAAGCGACGGGAGAGATGCTGAGCGAACGCTTTGCCATTTAGGGATCACCTATGCAATTATCGCACATCCCAAATTCGTATCTCAAGGTACCACTGTATTTTGATGTCTTCCTTGAGTGAATTTTTTGTTAGTTGATATCACTCATAATGAAGATGAGTTCTTGGTAGGCTATACTATAATTAATTTTGAATTTTAATTAAAGGAGTAAACCAATTTGGGGTAAAATATGAGGTGTAACCTTTTAAAAACACAACACTGGTGTTAGAACTATACCATAGGTGGAGAACCTTCGGCCTCCAGGAGGTTCTTGTACGGCCCTTTGCCACCTAGTACAAAATGGAAGAGTTCGTTTCAAACAACTATTGTACATCAACGCAAATTACAGATACACATTTAGAGGATCAATTAAAGCTGTTTGTTACCAAGCTTGATCCAAATATACAATTACTGTCAAACAAAAACAAAGCCACTTAGTGGATAAAAAAAATATTTTTTATTGTATATTATATTTAAAATTTTGTAGTATTATATTTTATTTTTTCTATATAATGCAATAAATTGTTAAATCTATAGAAAAACTAAAATAATTTCACAAAAGTCACTTTCTTAGGTCAATCAGCTTATACGGCCTTTCTTATTGCTGCCTAATTTAAATGTGGCCTCTAATGGTAAAAAGGTTCTCCACCTCTGAACTACACTAACAAAACGCTTTTATCACCTAACTACCACTGTAGACATTATCAGAAAACAGTTGAAACCTTACAATAACTATAAACGTATATAATCAAACGTAAAATTTGATTAAATATCAAATGTTAGATGTCGTTAACCCAATAAAATTTTTTACGACAATACAAATCTGAGTATAAAATAGTAGATAATACTTACATACTGAATCCTTCCTCTTATACTTTGTGGTGTTTAGGTTAGAAGACTTTTCCACTTTTGATAGTCCTGGGCTAAAATAATATATAACAATTAAAAGGTATAATAAGCAAAGAAAAAAGTATAAGAGCTATACATACATCTAAATAATTGACATTTGAATTTAATAAAACTCCAAAGATGCAGTGGAACGTCTCTTAACGAGTTTAATTAGTTCCGGAGTTTTACTCGTTATGCGAAACAATTTTTTCCGTATAAATTTATGTAAAATAGGAGAATGCGTTGAGGCCGAACAAAAACTGTTACGAGACTTCCCATGTACATGTCGCTTATTATGCCAAAAACTGCTCGTTGAGAGAAACAATTTTTAAAGGAATTTATGTTGTTCGCTATGAGAGGTTCCACTGTATTGATAACTACACTCTGACAAATAGAATATATATAATCCCCTATTCCGCCAATAGGCATTAGGGGTCTCTTTTTACAATCAACAAAAGAAGATGTATAAACAATGTATAAATTGTGAGACAGTGTAAAATTTACAAAAAGAAATCACATTTGGGAAGTTTCTAAGGAGCACAGTATTTACACAAAATAGAAAACGAAAATACACAACACAATCGAGTCCCTACAGCAGTAATTCTCAACCTTTTTCTTGCTGCGGCACATATTTAAAGATTTCAAAATTTGGCAGCACACCAAAAGATAAAATTATTTACTTACTACAACACACTGCATAAATAGTTTATGACAAAAAAATATATATTCATGTTAAAAATATTTTTCTTTTTAAATGATATAATTTAATAATATTAACATATTTGCAAAATTTGGCGGCATACAAAAGTGCCGCGGCACAGTGGTTGAGAACCACTGCTCTACAGCAATCACACTACTTATTCATACAAAGCAAAACTCCTTAGTTTTAGCGCCTCTGCCATATACATATAGATATTTTTTATTTTCTCTGCATCGAGGTTGCTTAAGAGTATAATCAACAAATAGAATATAGATATATAAATAATAAATGAATAAAATATTAAACATATTAAAGATATTATAACTTTGTTTTATTAGTTTTTGTGTATTTTTGTAATTTGCCCTAATATCGTAAGGGGGGCATTAAGGGTATGGAATTATTATGTTATCTATTATCTATCTCTGATTCCATTAATTATTTAATTATCTATTATGATGAATATCTATGTTCCATTAATTATGAAAGAATTCAGTTCATTAGTGACTTGTGAGCATTTTTAATTGTTAAGAACCTAAGAAACAAATTGAAAATTATAAATTATGTTAATTATCTATGCATATTATAATTTCGAATTTTTTTATGCTTTTAACAGCTCACACTCATAAACATCTGCATCTGTTCATGATAGTTTCCTCACCCATTTCCAGCTAAAAATGGAAATGGTGTCCTAATCCATAAATTCTCACATTGGGTGAGGTTTCTCCAACCATAACAAGAATAAATAAAAAGTTCAAAAATTGAATATTTTCCTTTTCGTTACCCAAAAATGCAATTTGACATTTGGACCGGGGTCAATGGTCTCTGGAAGGGAGGGAAACACGAGAATTTCAAAGAATGTAGAAATTTTTGTTCGACAAACATTTTTTTGTGTGTGTGTGTTTGTATTCTTGTTGTTCTCACTGGGGTGCAGTGAGTCAGTGATGCGTCCAACACAACTTCATATGTTTAATAATCCTCCTCACCCCAAGGTCTAAGTAATTTGGATCAAACCATTGTCATATTTCCAGTCCATATCCATTTCCAGTGACCTGAGAAACGGATTTTGAGAACTTTTCAACCCCAAAAAATTTTGCTGTTTAACTAAAAAGTCAAATAAAATCGTAAATTATTATTATTACGTGAACTTTATCCTTCATCCCAACAGTAATAATAAAAAAGGTTGGGTGTGTGGAGTAACAGTCTGAGAGTTTTTTGCAAGACTGGTTTGATTCGAAAATCCGAGAGAGAAAACTCAAAGGTGAGATGAATTTGTGATTTATTTAAAGAACGAAATACATAAATTAAAATGATGTCGCTTAAAGTATTCATAAAAATATAAAAAGGTGTTATCTCGTGGCTGAATCCTCAAAAGTTTGTGCCCGTTGCAATATTTTCTAAAACAGGAATTCCTCCTACGGCACACATAATTCTACCTGAGGATTTGTTAAATCCACCACTGCATCTCTCTCTCTCTCTGTCTTGTTATTTATTAACTTTTTTGTGGTGCATACCTTTTGTAACTCATTTCCGGATTGGGAGCCAAGTGAAATGACAGGTCCTGGATAGCAAGAACAAAAAAATTTTTTCGTCAGAGATTTGACGAAAGAATTCGGAACTTAGAGAAAGATGTGTTTCATAAGGTCTTTTGCAATTACCACAGGGTGGTTCCGACAAGACATTCTTTTGCAATTTTTCGCGACTAACCCTTTTACAGTCGGACATTTTCCTTATATAAACACTACTGGATCTAAATAGACGTTTTGAAAGGCTGTTAAGCATTTAAAAGGGCGATGAACTCGAAATGTCCTTAGGGCGTAAACTTTCACCGAAACACGCGTGTCAGGGCCTAAACAAGACCTGCACTTTCCGATGGCCCATCATTTGTACGTTTAAACCAGTCACACAGACAACGAGAATTTATGTGGTCACAAGGAGTGGGTGTAAAAACAGCCTCTAATTAAACTTTTTTCTTCTTCATCTTCACTCCCTTTGAGATGTTTTCTTCCCCCGAACACACACACACACAAAAAACATTTTAAAATGGTTGCCTGCATTGTTGCCAATTACGAAGGAAGGAGAAAGAAAGAATAATAAAAAAAGAAACTCTTAGGGGTTTTTCGGGAGGGCGTTGACCGAACACAATACCGCTATGTTCAGACAAAAAGCCGACCCTCTTTTCTTTTTCCCAGTTTTATGTACCGAAAAACGCCATCAATCAGCTGATTTAAGGGGCGACACCGCTGGGTCAATAGCCTAGAAACAAAGACCAGGTTACGTCATTTCAACGGTTACATCCATGCGTTATGATAATTTATTTTTCAACGGTAGGTTTTTATAAACATAAACGACTTAGGGTTCAAAAATAATAAAAACGATTTAGTAATCCAATTTTCTGTTTGATTGATTTCGCTAACACCGTTTGACTACCTCGTCCGCTTTCGGAGAGACCGTTCAGGAAAAGACACTCTACCCGGTTGATAGTCTCAAAAGAAACCATTTTGCTGTGTACAAAACAATAATTATTTACTTGAAACGTTGTAAAACCACCGTCCTGACATAAAAATAAATCAATACTCTTGATTTTTAATGCAATAACATGACTGAATTCATCCCATTGTTCTTTTGAAATCCTTTCTCCAACATTATTTCAAAGCGTCTAGCTTTCATTAAGCTAAAATATACTTCTACTGCATTTTAGACGATCGCTGTCGTCTTTTATAACAGATGCTACTTTCTATTTTTAGTTTTCTGATACCCCACAACCTCGTCCTAACCCACAACCTTTCTAATCAAACTCTAAATTTATTTGTGAAACATTTGCTAAGACTTACAAAAGAGTTTCATAACCCAAACTGAAACTAAAACTTTTTAAAAACATAAATATCACGGTAAAAGTGATAAATCAGGCGATTATATATAATATCCGGGAATTTTCATAATCACCAAGTAATTAAACCAAATTTATGGAGTGTGATTCTAGAGGTAAGGAGCCTACAGCAAATACAGCATGAAAATGCTGCAGTAGAATGATTTGTCTGGACAAAATTCGAATATGTCCAAAGTCATCCCGATAGCCTAAAATCTAAGAGAAAGCAATTTGAGGTGGTATGACCACGTTATGAGGCTGTAAACCTACCAACAGTACGTCGTGAAAGAGAAGAGCAGCTAGCTATATCACAGGAAACAATACAGCAACATCTGAAGAATCTACCGCCCGCAACGACGGTCCAGGACAAAGTACTTTGAACAAACTGTACAAGAAGAAGATTCATAATCACCAACTAAACCCATAAATGTGTCAAATTACTGGATATTTATCACATTTACCGGGCATTTTATAAAATCACCAACTCATAATGAAGAATTTAGTTCGCTCAGATTACGATCTGTATATTTTATAAACTAACCGGTGAATGTGATAAATATTCAATAATATGTTGGGCTTAGTTGGTGATTATGAATATTCGGCTGATTTATCACTTTTACCGTAGCATAAATATTAGGTGGGAGACAGAACCGACATTATTGTCCAGTTTACCTAACATTCACTCGGCTCTTCTGAACATGGCGGTTTTTAGAATTTCTGGGAAGGAATTTTCAAAAAATTCAGTTCATTGTTTCGAGTTTTTGTAGGTTAATTCAGTTTCGGAACGTGCCTTAAGGGAAACAACTCAAAAGGGTGGCATATAATAACGTATAAATAAATATATAAATATATAATAAGAAAAGAAAAGCTCAATGGGAAGAATGATTCATCACCAACTACTCACACAAGATTTCAACACACGCACGCACTCAATCGTTTTCCTTGTAAGAAAGAAAAATTTGGATATTCTTAGACCTCTTTTTTTGACTGTAATAAATTTCAATTATCAGGGTCTTAATTTTTAATCACATAAAAACATGTACCAGTATATCCGGTTTCAGCAGTGTTTAAGTAAAAATCTGAACAAAAAGAATGACCGGCCTTCAAACCGTTTTGGAATTCCACTTGATCTCAAACGCTTTATGCCGATGTGAATTTCTGAATGGCATTCAACTTGAGAGGATGGAGCGAAGTGATAAAGCATTTCTTTTTAATTAATTATTGTACAAGAAAACGTGATCAATTGTTTAGAAGGTACACGTGTACCATTGATTCCTTGGCTATCAACTGGTTTAGGTTGTCACACTGACCTTACCAAAAATGTTACCTCCAAATTAATCAAACTCCGGCGTTGTCATGAACTTGCTGCTTCGTTATTTTCAATTTTTAACTAGTCATCATTGTCCTCTTCTCTTTTTTTGTCTTAAATACTTGTTGAGGTGGTCCTTAAATAAAGATTCATCATATCGTCAACAGAGCCGGATCCAAAATAAGAGCTTCGGTGTAACGGAATTTTTGTTTCTTTCTTTCGTCTACATAAGATGGTTCTCATCCAAAAACTAAAATGGAGGAAATCGATTGTTTCTTTCCAACTTCTTAGAAAGCTTTCAGAGACCTAAACGACAGGATTTATTCTTATTATCTCCCATCCAACTGCCAACCGTCATCAAATTCCAGGAAACAAGTACCTGGTCTAGTTTTAAATGGTTTTAAGGAACAGTCCTGTTGCATTTTACTTAGCCTCACGCTGTAGATCTCTAGGAATTCGGTCAGGAACAATTCTACAAAGTTAATGGTAGGATATAAGGGTTGGTGGTTGGCTGAAGAACAGAGTAATGTCCAAGCCCTAGGAGGTGGCAGAAACAAGGCGGGGGACTAAAGAAGAATAAAACAATCAGATTATCTGAAGACTATTAAAATTTTACTGACTATTTATCTGAGTATTGATAACCAGTTTATGAAGGACGAATCAAAGAAATATACAAAGAGCTTTGAAAGATGACAGAAAATGAAACTAAACAATTACTACCGAAAGCTTTTGTATATGACATACTTCAGCTGAGATTTCTTAAAATCTAAAAGGTGATGTTTGATTTTGGGTTGGCTCCACTGATCTAAATATAAGAAGATGATGAGTTAGTATCTACACATCTACAAACACCATCCTCAAGTCTCATACTTACTGACAGACCAATATAGTCACATCAAAATTTAAATTTTTAAGGTTTTATCTGATTTTCAAATGTTCAGACAAATCCCTCCTGGTCTTGAGGAAAATCAAAGAATTGGTTGACCCACTGATTCAACTTGGTGTACTGGATTCATTTCTATTTTGGGTTCAGAAAGGAGCTTTCTGGTTGAGAAGAGGAAGTTGAAGCCCTTTCCAGATACCGAAGTCAAATAAATAAATAAAAATTCTAATTAATTTTTTACAAGCAAATTTCCATACCGTGCGCGGCGCACATTGAAGAGCATCACTATGCGCCAATGATGGCGCCAATTCGTATCGGTAAAAATAAATTTGTTTAACTACTTAAAACTGGACTATCAAGTCATCGCGATAACAACAACAAAATATGTAAAATGGGGACTCTGTTTGCAAAGTGAGAGCACAGAATATTGCACGGTTCGGGTCTGGTTTTTCGCTTCGAACTTTTTTTTTATTTGCAGTATTTATTTGGGCACATTCTCTCGCGGCTTGTTTTAGGAACTTAATCTGTCTACTTGCTTATTTATCTTTTCCTTTTAGGGCTTTATTCTGCCCTCGTATTATTGTAGGTTATAATTTCTTTATTGTAATCGTTTTCTTTTTATTGGTGGCTGTTCAAGCCACTGATAGTGATGATACTCATTTCCCTGCGTACTAAACTCTACCACAAACCAAATCTTTTCTGTTTTATACTAATTCGTTGGCCTCCTAAAACTCAGGATTCAATAATTTCCCACCCACAAGAACATTGTTTCTGTTTTGTATATATCAACACATTCTCGGTGTATATAACTGTAACTTCCTTTAAGTATTTGGCCTGAACTCATGTATGATATGTGAAGTACTCTTCACGTGGTACTAATTGTTGTCATTTTTACAGTTACCAATTGGAGATATTGTTGTGAGGAATAAACAAAAAGCTTTAGAGATGAAGTGATTCGTTTCAAACAATTTTTTACAATATTTATAGTTCTTACCCTGAAGAAGAGATAATTCATAGCCATGTACAAGGCTGACTGGAGTTTTGTTTATGTATTTACATCTATTATCATTATTATTACAAAAAGGAAATAATTTAACAACATAATAATAATAAAAATAGAAGGACCCCAGGATCTCAGATGTCATAAGGAAGAGAAGGGTAAGGAACATCTGACCAGAATGGAGGTGTGAAGACTGATAAATAGGATCTTCCAGTACTTTCTGACGAAGACACACTCGACAGAGTCAAGAACAACGAAGTCTTATGTCGAATGAGCAAAGAGACAGAAGTTCTCTTTTGCATCAAACGACGGAAACTTCAGTGCTTTGGTCACGTGATCAGAAATGGGAGATACCGGCTCCTTTGATTAATTATGGAAGGAAAAAGGCGACATGGCAGGCGAAAGACCTCGTGGCTGAAAAATCTTCGGGAGTGGTTCCAGTTGGACTCTGCATCCCTGTTCCCTACAGCAGCCAAGGTAATAATCAACACGATCTCCAATCTCCGTTGCGGAGTGGGATAGGAAGAAGAAGAAGTACTTTCTGAAGCAAAAAGACAAGACCAGAGTGGTTTCTAGAGACGGAAAAAGATGTTGAGGACCTGGGAACCACGCAAAAAGGGCTTAAACAGCGTTACATGCTGCACACGAACATGCACTAATTTGAGTCAAAATGAGACTTAGTTGACTAACAACAGAGATCTCAGACTGCAGCTAGTACAAACCTTTCTCCAAACTAAAATTTGATTCTGTAAACTATTTTAAAATTTAAGCCGAAAATCACTCCAAATAAAATTCTCATATTCACAAAAGCAATCTTCCGTCACAGAATCACATCCAAAATGGATGTCGAACATCTAAATGCAATCATCAGGATATTTTTTCTCTATGCAAATCTACATAGAGGCAACACAGAGAGTTTCTTAATATTCAGAAAACGAAATGAGTTTGTCTAGTGAATTCGAATAAAGCTTATTCAGGCGTTTTGTCGTGGCTTTGACTCCATCGAACAGATCATGTTGCCGAACAGTTCAGCCAGGTTTACACTCGTCAGTTTTCTTTTGTACGACACTAACGAGAGATCACCGTTTTGCGTTTTATTCAATTATCAAAAGGAAGGTGATTTGTGTTCATCCGGAAACTTCATCATCCGAGGTAAATAATCATTTTCTTTACGAATTTATTGAGAAACTCTAATCGTTTTATTAATCAACACTAGACAACAAAACAATATGGGTATTGTTTAAGGTTTGTAGGATTGTGATTATGTAGGATTAGAATTTAGGCGAATAAATTTTTCCTTTATCTTGAGGAAATCTAGCAGGCCCAGAATAGTTTTTCTTATTTTTAACAATCAATGAGAGGTCGGTGGTGTAGTGGTTGACTAAGAAGTTATAGTCGTGGGTTCAAATCCTCCTCCCGTATACCCAAAAAGTGTGAGAAATGAACTCAACTATAACTATACGATCAGTTCACAATCCTCTAGATCAGTAGTTCCCAAAATGGGCACTACAACTCCCTGATGGATGCTGCAGCAATTTGGAGGGGTGCCATTACCACAGGAGCATTTGAGGGGGGACTGTAAGGTGGTTGTGATAGTATAAAAGACAAGTTTAGACAAATTAATTTAGGTATCTCTCTCTGTTCGCTATGCTTCCATGTCTGCTGGCGGTGGGACTAAGAAGTTAGGAGGAATACCAGGAGAAGGATGAAGTTGGGAGATGTTCGACATAGATGTCAATTTACACATTTTTTTACTAAATTTTAAGAAAACGGTAGCGTAAAACTAAAACGTTTGGGAACCACTACTCCAAACTTTCTGAAAAGAAACAAAATCCTCAGCTTGTAGGAATGCAAACATTTAACTTACCCAATGATGGCGCCTACACAGCATCACACCTAAAATGAATTAAACAAATTTTGAACCAAATTAAAAAACAAGGGCATAAGGGATTTGCATGATTATTCATTTAAGAAAACGTTTGTTTTGCATTTGTCTGATAGAATTAACAACCATAATTACAATCCATTTTTAAAAAAGTATTTAAAACAAAAAGAGCGAGTGGAAATGAAAGTATTACAAGTCTCGTGGAGTATATAAGAAAAAGGAAATTTGTGAAATTTGATCAGTGAGAAGGCGTCTCATTAAAAAAAAAAGTGATTGTTGTGCTGTTTTCCTATAGGATCACCGACCTAAAGGAAATTTTTCTGGTATGCCTTGAAAAAATCAGATAACTCAAGTCAATGATCTCACTCTGAACGGCCTTGCAGAGGATAGCGGAGGGGATTCATCTTGCACAAAATCCAGCTTCATCCTGTCTATGATCTTTATAAAAAAAAATCGTTAAACTCCAATTAGAGAGTGAAAAATGTCATCACTTCATGACTTCAAAAAAAACATTAACCAATTAATCTAAAAAATGTTTTCATTCCGGTATTAGTATTCTTCGTGTGGCCTTATAACCCCGAAGAATGGGCACGTGACATTTGGTAGTAGAATCGATGGTGAAGAGGAGAGAGAGAGAGAAAAAAAGGAAAAAACCTGTGGAATTCAGAATTATCATCTGACACCGGTGGATTTGTTTCACGTGTGGAAGATCAATGAACACAGATCTTTCTATTTTAAAAATCAAGTTCATTAGCCCGGCAAGGCACTACCCTGGCTGACCCTTGGTCCAACCTGCCAAGGTAGGCTATTGGTCCGTTCAATTCGTTTCGGTTTTACTAGCCCGATAATCCATTATAGTTCATTGCACCCCTCCAATATGTCTACTCTTTGTTATGCAACCTTAAGTTTCAACAGAAACCAGGAACCATCTTCAAATTATTTTCCCTTCCCTTCTTCGAAATATTTTGGCACCAAATACACTCCCATCAACTTCAAAACAGCTAAATTTCATTTTAGGACACCAAATACGATTTGGAAGAAGGATATGAACCTAATATGATACCTAACCAATCCTAACCTTCAACGCTATCATGGAACAGCATCCGAAACGTGGTACCGAAAAATCTGACTGTTAACCACAATGAAGTTGGACGTTCATCTCGAAACGAAAACTGAGCGCTAATCTCGATACCAATAAATGATAGATTACACTCGTAACCTACTCTAGTACCTCCTAAGTATAACAATTATTTTAGGTATGGTAACCCTTTTTAGTGCCGATCAACGATAACGACTTTGTCCGAATACTATCGAGAATGGAATTACGTTGTGTCGGGGGAACTGTTTTCGATTTGCCTATCACCGGATATTCAGTCCAAAAACAATTTTACCAAGTTCGGGCCTTGAAAACCTTTAACGACTTTCAATAAAAAAGGCAATAAAGCGGTAGACGGTACTGAATCGGAGATCAAAGAATAAAAATCCTACATAAAGGGAAACATAAAAAGCATTTTTACAAACTGTGAATAATTTCGGATTCTAATTTATACGAGATCCTGAGAAATTTTAATAATTTATGACATCGTCGATTCATCACCGAAGGTTCACCTTGTCGTGCCCCTGTTTTCTTCTCCAAGGCAATGCTCCAAATTTTTTTCTCTTTTACTCCTTCTCTCTCTCTCTACTCTTATAAACGAGATAACTTTTAACCGGTGTACGTTTAAATGAGTCCGACTTGAACTTGTTGTGATGCTGACTTCGATCTGGGCTAAAAAAAATTTGTTAGACTCGAGTAATAATTTCCTTTAGTGAAATAATAAGGAGATGATAAAAAATTTTTACAGGCTGGGAGTTAAGGTCGAAGAGCTGTTATTTTGTTAACCATCGAAACCGTAACCTACTCTTGAAATTTTAACACCTCCTCATCAGACCTAGCCACCGCCATTTCCAAAAATACTTTATTGACTTATCTTGTCTTTGTCGGCGGCTTCTCCATCATTAAAGACTTTTTTAAACAAGAGCTTAATAAATTTTCACTTAATTTAATTAAGTTGAGGCTAAACAATGAAAGATAAGACAAGAAATTTTATTTGCCTGCGTGAAAGCTTATTCACAGTTGTAGTCATCCCGTAATGTTGGTTTTCAAACTCGACTTCCTACCTGAAAAATTTGTATTTAGCTTTCCGTCAGTTTTTATTATTCCTCACAACTGGTGTCGCTGATATGAGGGATAATGTCGGTAAAAATATAGTAAAGCAAGATTTGAATTTGCCGCCATTTTTGCAGTGAGTTGTTGGTTACCCTGAAAGAATAGCAATTTGACTGTCGAAAGTTTAGGGTTAGTAAAAATGGAAGAAAGGTTTGAATTAAATAGAATTCTGTAGATTAGGTTAATTCTTAATTGATTCATACAGTAGATAGATTATGGTTGCATACGCCCCTTTTGCTGCTGAAATTTGCCGCCGCCATTTTTCATTGTTCTTAAAATACTGTTCAACGTCTTAAACGTAAATACTGTTCAACGAGTAAACGCTTCATATTTACAAACCCTAAACTCTTATCTATCATACTGTTCGTTTTTCAGGGTTGCCAACAACTTACTGCAAAAATGGCGGCAAATTCAAACCTTGCGTTGATTATCTATCTATGCAGTGACAATCTATTAATGTAGATTTAACTGATTTAGTTGCACAAAATAATTTTAAAACTTTGGGGTTAAACACTGCTTACAGAACAGACACAAACAGAATACACACAAGTACCAGCACTAATACAAACACTGTTACTGTATGAAACTTAAAATATCAGACACTTTATTTACTTAACACCTGTGGACAGCAAACCGAAACTGTTTTAATTGCTTTTCGTGATCATAAAGAAGGTACCTGATGAGCTCAACTTAGAAACTGTAGCAGATCCTCAAAAGCCTGTAGGATTATAAACCGCAAAACAAAAAATTGGCACCGAATGAATAATTATACTTATAATAATAAAAATATGAGTAACAACCATAATATAACAAAACATGTAAATCTGATACTTAAGCTAATCTACGCGTTGATATAGTTTTGTCTTTGGGTAATGTATGGCTCGGTAGGAAATGACTGTCCAGAATGTTGTGTTGAGCATGAAGGGTCTCCCAGTGCGGAGAGACCAGAAGATGTAACTTTCTGACAGTTAACAAGGTGACAGTAAATAAATACCGGGTTCTTTCTTAGCGGAGCTAACTAAAGGGAAAGGAGAAAGAATCGTCGAGGAATCAAATTCGAAAATGGACTCCCGCCCAAAAAAGTGGTAAATAGGGGATTGGGTCAACTCTCTCCAAAAATGATGGGTTCTCGTATAAGAATAATAAACAATAGCCTCGATTTCGGCCTTAATGATGTTTAAGAAGCGGATTCTATTATAGTTTTCTACTCAAAATCAGTTCTTTGTATTAACATCCTCCTCTTCTTCGTTTATTCAGATCTTTGGGTCATGAACCGAAGTCATTTTTTTCTTCTTCTCATTTCGGACCTGTACTGCGTTGAGACACTTTTCGTCATCTTACTACCGGCCCGTTGAGTTCCCTCCAATTTGAATCCTATGAAATGTTTTCGGAGGAAGATTGTGATTGAGTGATAGTACAGAGACTGAGCCCCATTCTATATCCTAAATACTGTCCTATGGTATCCTATTTTACTGTCTTTTGGAGACAAGTTCCTGACTAAATTGGAGGAAAAGGGTGGGAATTAGCATTCTAACAGCCATAACCTTTCTGATTTAGTTTTTGAGTTTATATTATTATTTTCGGAGTATCTTGTTTCAGATAAAAATATAAAAATCTAAACAAATTTTATCTAACAGTCAGACTATAGTCCGAGATGAATTTCTGATTCTTATATTTTAATTACTTTACACCTTCTTCCAGTAGTTTTCTTTTTGGTTTTTGCTAAAATTCAAGTCATTTACGGAATAAATAATTATCTACATCTTTTCGTTATCTAGTTGTAGTGAAAACAATCACTCAGTTCCCATCTTCAGTTTATAACTAAATCACGCCAAAATTGTTGGGGCCATCAAAAATCAATTCGACTTGTTGTGCGAAATAATTTTATGTACAACACCTAACTTAATACTATTTATACTATAAATGTTATTATAACCTATATATTGATTTCTTTTCTTTAAGTAGGTTATACTTACATACATACATAAATATTTCTTCATTTTGTATGCTGTTCTTCTTCACTCCCACTTATTTAGGAGTCAAGCCCAAGGAACTGGCTGACTTCTGATAGTTTATGTCGTTCTGAGTTATAGATTTGATATTGCGTGGGGTCTGTGGTGTAGTGGTTTAAGATCCAGACTAAGAAGTTATAGTCGCCAGTTCAAATTCTCCTCCTGTTGTACCCAAAAAGGGTGAAAAACGGTATTAAGACTATAAGTATGACTATTTATTTGATATTGCCTTCCCGGGCCTATCAAAATGACAAAAACAGCAACAACAGTGATGGGTGAAGTACGGCCCGCGGGCCAACTCCGGCTCGAGAAACTATTTAATCCGGCTCGCCAAGGGTTTATCGATGGATAGTATTAATACATGGCCCACTACAACTACGTTTTGACAGTCGAGAAGTTTAAAGTAATTTTACTCAGATGCATAGTTTACAGAAGAAGCTAAACTATCCGCGTAGTTCATGTGTTGCAAATTTATGCGGCCCTCCTACTTTAGTTCCTATTCTATATACGGCCCGCCAAAAAATTTTAAAATTTAAATTGGACCGTTGACTAAAAACATTACCCACCTCTGACTTAACACAGCCTTTACTATAAATATAAAAGGTGTTATAGTACATCTATAGTATACGAGGGAGGCTGGGGGGAGAGGCGTTTGCCCAGTTCCTTGGGCTTGACTCCTAAATAAGTGGGAGTGAAGAAGAACAGCATACAAAGTGAAGATATATTTATGTATGTATGTAAGTATAACCTACTTAAAGAAAAGGAATCATATATAGCTTATAATATTTATAGTATAAATAGTGTTAAGTTAGATGTTGTACATAAATTTATTTCGCACAAAGTCGTCAAAATATTTACCAAAAAGTAAAGTTTCATTGTTGGCTATCATGTTATTAGTTGTAGATAACCGAATGGATGTAAATAAAGTTGAAATTAGACACCAAAACACTTCACACGCGAGAGAGAGAGAGACAGGGAATGAAAAATCCAAATAATCGTCACATTTCATTCCGTGTGAAATTCCATTTGTTAAGACCCAATGACCCGGTGCACGCATTACAAGTTATTTTGACCCAAGGAATATTGGTCAGGCTGCAACTGGTCTTTGCAAGTCACTCTGGGTGAAAAGCCCCTGAGAAGAAAAATTAAATAGCACTCGTGAATCCGACACGAGTTTTTATCAAAATCTAAATCTCTTCCCAAAACACCGCCATTTTGGACATTTTTAATTTTATTAAAAAGAAAAATTTTTAAAGAAGCTAAACAAAAAAGAAATTACCTGTCTCACTCGATCAACATTAACTTTGATCAATCTGAAATGGTAAATAGAGATTCAATAAAAATAGAATTTGAAGAGCAGAAGATGAGGACTATGAACTATGGAGGAAGATTTAAGAGTTCGACGACCCTGAGCAGACACGCGGTAGACCAGACTGGACATACTTTCACTATCGTCGGGTCTATATCAGCCACGCGCACAAGGTTCATTTCTGGTCATTCCGATTAGGCTCTTAGACTTTGTCTGTCCAAATATGAAAAAGATTATAATGTGAAGATTTTTTTTTTGTTTTCTGTTTTTCTTTCTTAGAACTTGAAGAACTTCTTGTGGTCGGTATGTAAGGCAAAGACAACCCTCTACTCATACCGACTTTTAGAACTTTTCACTTTTATTTTCAATAAACCCTTCCTCGAATTCATCTTTGAACGCTTTAGACTTTAAAATGAATGAAAACTTTGCTCTAATGACAGATTTACAGGTTGTTGAGCTGAGCTGGCTTCTGGTAGCCCAAACAGAACAATTCAAAACTACATTAAAAGTGGATAAAGTTTGGTCTGGGCCCTTTATAAGTAGAAAACTATATCAAATCACTCATTAAGTTAGAACTGATTCCTCACAATTTAGACCTTCCTAGAAGGCTTTGTCCCGGCATCCAACACCCTGTTACATCCAAAACACAATTCAAACTCAACCCAAATTCAACCAGCCTTTCCTCATTGCTAATATACATCATGTATACTCGATTATATAGTATATATCTTAGTTACTTTATGTGAGGTACTTAGATATAAAAATATACATCTATCCGCCATGACACTCACAGAATTGCCAACCTAATATACCCACATTTTATTAACTACATATATTTGAATATATATTATAGACATATATCGTTTAAATAATGTCTTAATAATTAATTTATGACCAATGTACAAACACACAAAAGCCTCGGGAAAAAGACGGATACCGAACTTCACTGTCTTAAGATCCGTTTCCCAAAATAAAGTTCCGCCATTAACCGACACACATTCTATAACTGGCTTCGGTCCTTTGCTTTCTTTATGACACCCGAATTCTCAAAACTAGATAAAAAAGGAATTTTTGAAGTATCTAAGACATTTGGAAAATTAATTTTTTCCCTTCAAATTTCCAACTTCAGGCTAGTTTATATATAATAAAAAAAATTAAAGGAAAACACTATTTAACTTATGGTTGAAGTTAATTAAATTTTATAGCCTGTCGATTATTTATTTTTACTGATAATGATGATAATGTAAATATATGTTACACAGCTCAATGATTTATAAGATTGGTAACCTTTGAATAAGTTCACAGAAGTCATGTGAGAATTTTCGTTAATAGTGATTATCGGGTCGCATAATTATGGCCGGGTGCCACTTATGCTAAAATTTTTTTTCTTTCAATTATTAGGAAAGAGGCTGGAGTCTGGAGAAAAAGCCTGAGTACCATCTCCGTTCATTGGCTCTTCCGTACTATCTGTGGTCAAAGTTGCGTCAGCTTACCTACCTCCTCAACACTCTTCTTTGTGTCAGTCCTACCAATCACCAAAATCTGTTCCACATGCAAAAATTAAATTACTGAAACGGGTTTTTGCGCAATTTTAACGTAGCACTTTACAACGCTCATCATCATTTTTAACTGATGTTGTGACCATTATCGGGCATTAGCCTTTCCACGTGTTCCCTGTGAACAAATATTGCACAACAAAGCCACACCCTAACTGTCCATTTCTTCTTGTGTAAACAACGAAACGGCCCATTGATAACGAGCTTCAAAGTTAATCGCCCGCCTGATCTTTTTTCCTTCATCTAGATATCAATGGAGTCTGAACAAACAAAAATCTTTCTGTTTCAGAGATGATAGTTACCGAATTGGCTATAGCACTTCTGATGGTAGTGACTGTCATCTACTTTAGTCATCAGTTAAAACTCCGAAGGAAAAAACTGCCTCCGGGACCTAGTGGATTGCCACTGGTGGGATATCTCCCATTTCTAAATCCAAAAAATCCGCATTTGACGTTGACTGAACTGTCTGAAAAATTTGGAGGCATATATAGCCTACAGTTGGGAAGCATCTTTACAGGTAAACCGTCATCATTCACGCTAAACTGTGATTAAGTAAATCCCACGCTAGAACATCCGCCAGCTAACATAGTCGTTTCAACAGCATCAGACTATTTTTGTGATAATGTTACTGTATAACTTTTGACTAATATACAGTAACGTTTCTAATAACAGCCGCAAAAATCTGAAAACTAAACTGAACATCTAACTCTATTCTAATGCTAACCCACAATTATAGCGATATAGCTTAGAGAAAAACTTTATTTTATAGTTGTGCTTTCTGATGTGAAATTGGTGAGACAGGCCCTCGCCTTGGACTCCTTCAGTGGTAGAGCTCCTCTTTACTTAACACATGGAATAATGAAGGGAAACGGTAAGAAAATAATTTCAAACTTAACTCTAACATTGACTAACATTTTCTCTCCAAGAAATTTATTTTGGTTTCTGATGAAAAAAAAGTTTTGCCAAACAAATCGCCATAGTTCTAAAAAGTGAAGAAAGTTCCTGTACACCATAGCAAAACAAAAAATTTTTTTTTATAACTCGCACACAAGAAGTGAAACAAATGAAAGAGATAAATTCAGAGAAATGCAATTTGCATCCTTAATGCGTGGAATAATTTAACAAATAAAATGGCTACACGTTTTCAAAATATAAATAAATAAATATAAAAAAGAAAATGGCTCCGAGAAGTGAAATTGTAGCCTAAAGAACCACCGGTTTCAGGTGTTCCAAGTCCAGATTATAACTTTTCACTGGAGAATTTTCATATTTCATTCCTACACCTAGCCTAAATTTTAGTTTTCTTAAAGTTTTATACTTATACTGAGTTTTATACAAATTTTTAATTATTTCACTAACTTGTGGGTCAGGTTTCTCGACTAACCATTACCTGTGTCACAAAAGCTTCTGACCTAATTCTATAAAGAGGACAACGATAAACTAGGTGGATGAGAAAATAATGTCGGTTATGTGCTTTACACCTAAAATATGTACCGGTAAAAGTGATAAATTAGGAAAATGAATAATGAATCACCAACTAAGCTCGGTAAATGTGACGAATATCTCAACATTTATCACATTTACCGGTTAGTTTATAAAATCTCCAGCTCGTAATCTGAGTAAACTTTTATTAAATTTCCACCAAAAGTGTGATATTTTATAAAATGGCCGGTGATTGTGATAAATCTTCAGTAATTTGTCACATTTATCAAGGTAAGTTCGAGATTATGAAAAATCACCGGGAATTATAAATATATATTATTTATATAAATATTTATCAGAGTATTATCTCAAGAATATATTATATATTATCACAATAATATAAATTAAATATCAAAGTTCAATCATCAGAATCACGAAGTTTTCTGCAGTAAACTGAGTGAATAGTAAACAGTAAACAAAACGTTGAAATCAGTTATTATGCACATTAACTAGCTAATCTTTAGAATCAACTGTTTCCTCCTGTCTGAAGAACAAAGCTTATTGTAGTAAACCATGAGGTAGTATATATTATGTGTACAGGAAAGTATATACAGACAGATACACAACAGAAAAATTGATTAATCAGGCGGATGTATATTTACAATCTTCGGCGATTATTCATAATCACGAACTTACCATGGTTAATGTGATAAATATGGCCTACATGTTCACCTGATTTATCACTTTTACCGTAACAGAAATACGATATTATTTTCCAGTCCAAATAATACATGCTACCTCATGGTTTACTACAATAAGCTTTGATCTTCAGATAGAAGGAACAATATTGATTTTGCATATTAGCTAGTTAATGTGCATAATAACTGCTTTCAACATTTTAACAGGAATAGTATTACCGCTTAATAGACAATTAAGCACACATTTGTATTAATACACATCTAATGGTGATTATGAATAATCGCCGGGATTTGTATGTATTCGCCTGATTCATCACTTTCGCCCTAACAGAAACACGTTCCAGCCCACGTAACAGTTTTCTATTTTCTAAAAAGTTTCCAGACTCCAGGATCTGAGTATGACTTCTGTACACACATTTCCTCTTCTCAAGCAACGGGGAAATATACTGAAAAATTCAGTTATGCCAACAAAAACACGAATTAGAGAAACGATCGAACAAAAATTAGAACAGTGCAATCAAGTTAAGATAGGTCAAGATAGATTTCTCAAATCATTAGATCATTGTCCTCGCGGCCTTGACTCGTTTGACCTTGAAAGAATTCTCGAGAGTGCCGGTGGGAATGTGCCAATGGAACATCGAGAAAGTTGGAAATCACTATTAAATAATCCCTAATAAAAGTTGTTCAACTTTCGTAAACAAATGCGTTTATAATGGTCGTTGATGGGAAATTTTTGTGCCACAAACATTTTCAGCCTTTCTATTTTAATTATACAATTACAGTATATATGGGTAAAAAAGTAAGGAAAATGGGAGTCGGCAATATTGGGTCGGAAATCGGAAATGAAAGTGCGTTCATTTAGTCACATTCAATCAATATAGTCAGTACTTGGAGTTGCTTGAAAATTTCATCAAACTGTTTGCCGCGGTGGTTTCGGTAGGTTAGCTCACTTCCGGTTTCGTGGGTTTCGGTTATGAGAATATCCAAACGTGTATCCTTATATTAGTGGAAGTATGTTGGTTCAAGACACAATTTAGAATCCTAACCAATCAGAGATGAGACTTATAAAAATTGTCGACAGCTCATTAATTATGGGAAACACTAGGAATCACTAGTTGCGAGTAAATTTTGCAAAAGTTTAAATTTTTGTTTAGAATCACCTTGAACTTTGGCAATTTTTTTGTTTATTATTTAGACAAATTAAAATTAATTAAATAAGATCTTTTTTAGGGTGTGAGCCATACCTACCGATCCTGGCGACCTTGGTTTTGGATATTTAACTTAATTTTCTTTTTTTTTTCTTTCAAAAAAAGTAATCCATAATTTTCTCTTGACACTCGGTCTTCCAAACACCAAAAATTTTAAGTCAGCTGTCTTATAATTACAAAAACGGTAATCATCATGAGAGTGTGGAAGCAGCAAGTTGAGGATGAAACTCCGGATGATTAAACTTATAAGGTCACAGCCGCATATTTACAACAAAGTCAACAAATTTGTAATAGTGTCCTTCAACCACATCGTGGCGAACCAAGAGAGAGGAATAGCGATAAACAATAAATTAACGGCTGGAAAGACACTGGGAATTGAAAATAGCTTTAATCCCGGTTTTAACCCTTTTTGGGGGTATAACAGGAGGTGACCATAACTTCTGGCAATCAACTACTACTCACAAACCTCCCGCGTGTGGTATTACAATTTTAACAACTGAAACCTTTTTTAAAATTTTCAAATTCACATTAAACAGCATCATTATCATTATTATTATTATTTAACGATAAATGAATCTAAAAGCTGCGCTTGTCATATGATTTGAATGGCGAATGACATAACCGTGTGGCAACCAAACACTGACAAAATTATTACTTAAGCATCATTATGACTTAGTCGTAGACATTATGTAATTATGGTAGCTAAAGATTATAAAACGATTTTTTACCCGATGTCTTTTCTACCTTCCAGAACAATGATATCGTTTGATACCCAAAATCCGTTAATTCAAAATTTCAATTAGTGACTTCTAAGAGAAACCAAAAATTAACTTCAGGTGGGTCTCGTTTTGACACAAAGCTTTAATATAATAGTATAGGGAGGGGAAGAGGATACGCTTTCAATTTTCCAACATTAAGAACAAATCAAAGCAACACCTCAAAATAGAACTTTCGAGAGTGTTGGTGCTTATACTAAAAATTTATTTCATGTCTTTTAAATTGGAATGTTGGTTATTCACACCTACCTAAAGGTTTTTAGTACCTTATATTTGGCCAGTTGAAGTGTGAAGGTCAAATGGCAAACAAACTCGAGAGATGAGTATATCTTGAACTAAGCATGACTAGTATCAATGACTAGAAAAATTCATTTTGTCTTTTGTTGATCACTCGTTTCGTCTCTATACGAGCTTTAGTATGATGACTTTTGTTTTTAAAAGCTCTCAACCCAAATTGAGTGACAAGGACAAAATTTGCCATTTTTTCGTCTGTTAATTTTTATGTCTGCACCGTTATCATGTTAGCTGTTAACGCCAGATTATTTAAAGACTATGGGATGTTTCTGTTATTAGTCCACATATAATTTCAAAGATGCACTTTAATAGAGGATTTATGAGATAGGGTGTGCAGCAAGGTTTGAATTTGCCGCCATTTATGTAGTAAATTTTTGGCAACCCTGAAAAAAGAACGATTTCACGGTTAAGGGTTTAAGGTGAGTAAAAATGGAGTGTTTTGCTGTACAACAACTTTTTCTTTCATTTTTAAACAATATTCTACGAACAATGAAAGTTTGGCGGCGGCAAATTTTGACCAATGAGTACGTATACAACCCTAACCTATGTACTTTGTCTTCACTGGAAAATTAACCTAATCTAAAGTCTAAACACTTTGTTTTCTATTCCGCCATTTTTGTAGTAAGTTGTTGGCAACCCTGAAAAACGAACAGTTTGATAGATAAGAGTTTAGGGTTAGTAAATATGGAGGGTGTTACTCAACAACGTGTATTCATTATTGAACAGTATTTTAAGAGCAATGAAAATTTGGCGGCGGCAAATTTCAGCAAAAAAGGGGCTTACACAACCATAATCTATCTACTGTATGAATCAATTAAAGATTAACCTAATCTACAGACTAAAATCTTTGTTTTCTATTTAATTCAAACCTTTCTTCCATTCTTACTAACCGTAAACTCTCAGTAAACTTTCAGAGTTGCCAACAATTTACAGCAAAAATGGCGGCAAATTCAAATCTGGCATTAATTTTGAAACACCCAATATAAGGATACACACTTCCGGCAAGAGTTTTTTTTAAAAGTATATATATATCTCATAGTTTAGTCTAAAATTTATTTCAAAAGTAATGCACACCCCTATAAAATGCTCTACTGATCATTCACACACATATCTTCAAAAATTCTCTTATCATCCCCCCAAGATCTGACGTACACGGCGTAACATCTAACACAACGACATCTCTAACACGTTGTTAATGTCTTTGAGAGATAATCGCTGACAAATACACGAAACGAGGGGTAGCCCAAATCTGTAAATCTCAATTCAAGAGAGGAAGAAAAATTGACGACTCCTTTAGTCATCAAACCAGCCCTGGTGACTTTTAATTAAGTTTCTTCCTTAATGAACAAGAGATTCTTTCAGAAATTTTTGCTCACCAATTAAATTGAAACCGAAAAAAAATTGAAATTAATATTTTTCTT
Source organism: Columbicola columbae (assembly GCA_016920875.1). Taxonomy (NCBI): domain Eukaryota; kingdom Metazoa; phylum Arthropoda; class Insecta; order Psocodea; family Philopteridae; genus Columbicola; species Columbicola columbae. The sequence continues at coordinate 13,150,232 of JADMLL010000002.1, forward strand.
ATCATCGCCGTAATGAACTCTTCCTCTCTCTCTCTCTCTCTGTCTCTCTCTGTCTCTCGGCGTTCAATGACTTAAAAACATTAATTTGGCAAGAAAATAAGTTGTTGTCCATGAAATTTGACAATCACCTATTACAAGCATTTTTCATGTGTGAGCAAGCCTGTAATGGGTTATGAAGGATGATTTTTTTTTTCTATGTTTGCCAACTAATTTATTTCGAGAGAGAGAAAAAAAACAAAGAAAGATAAAAAAAAGAAAAATTTGTCTGAAAGAAACCTTTAAAGCAAAACCGATGACATTATTAACTTCTTACCACTAAAATGTGCTTAGAGCTGACTAACTATTCGGTTTATTCATAACCTGATGGAAATTAAAATTAATTGGGCGTTCATTTCCTCAAGGTACAGAGGACAAGACACTAAATCAGCATTTCTCGACCTTTTTTTGTGATGTACCCATCCCAAAATGTCCCATCCCCCTAATGTTTCTCTGTGATTCCTACTTAACTATCACCTTATTTCCAAATACTAGACAACAAGTAGTTGTAGCTCTAAGCTAAGACCTTTGTTTTATCTTTAGAGACTTGATAGTATGAATATATATTTGAAAATTCAACCGGAAGTAGAGAAATTAGTAGACAAAATAATCTAAAAGAGGGTATAAGTAAATATTAGATGGATTGGAAAGTAATTTTGGGTCTGTTTGTCATTTTAATATGACGAATTACTGAATATTTATCACATTTACCGGCTAATTTATAAAATGTTCAATTAATGGAGAATTTAATAAACATTTTCTCAGATTATGAGTTGTAAATTTTATAAACTAGCCGGTAAATGTGATAAATACTCAATATGTCCCATTTTCTAGGCTTAGTTGGTGATTATGAATAACCGCCGGGAAGAATATCACTTATACCGTAACTTATATATTAATACGATAGTATTTCCGGTCGAAAAGCAGAAAGTGGAGTGATGTATAGAAACGATGAGTAAAATAAGGAAACGAGAAGAAGAAGAGGAAGTGTATACTAAAGAAGCTAAGAGTTGTAGTATACATTAAAAGCTTTCTAGCTTCAGCGATAATACATATACAGCTACTGCAAAAATTTTGTGATTTTAGTATCAAAAGTTTGTACAGTTGGCAACATTTTATGGGTTTCCGGGAGAAGAAGAAAGGAAATAAAACACACAAGAAAGGAAGAATCAGCAAAAGAAAGGATGAAGAACTATTGGAAGTCAACGACAGCAAAATCAAAATAAATGCACAGGGTTCCTATCTGCGGTCCTTAGATCACCAAAATCGAAGTCTGGACAGTGAAATTTGGACAGTTTGGACAGACATTAAATTTTTAACATCCTCATAGATACTTTTTATCAGTGGTAATGTCATCTTTTCAATAGTTAAATCAATAGATAGATACAATAGCTCATCTTCAAGATGACAAGAAGCGTCAGCACAGTTTGAAAATTCCAGTCATTCAACGGGAGAATGTTTTAGGGATGGATACCATTCTCATACCACACAACATTAGGCGCATTTTAATTTGTACGAGAACAGCTAAATCCAACTGAAAATTTTTTTTATCTAAATATTGAACTTATCTACTAAACAGGTCATAAAGTAAGAAACATTTACAACCGGTTTGCAAAAAACAAAGGTGAAACTTAAAAAAGTTGGTTCTTAAAAAGTTAACCATTCAGTGTTACTGTCCTTTGCGAATTGATTTATAGATTCAGACAAGAAAAAAAAATCTGCAAATTTTTAACAGATAAAATATTATTCCGTTCCTCCGCCAGTAGACAATGTCAAAGTTTTGTTTTGAAAAAAAGAAACAAGTCTACAAACAAGTCTTATTAAGTTTTTAATAACTTTTCCTATTGATTAAAACGATTTTACGATGACTATCTAGATAATATACGAATTTATCTATGTAGTTAAATACCATCCGCCTCCAAGTATGAGATAGTTTGTAAGTGCAGCATTGAATTGGACAGGTTTTTAGTTTGAGCTTAAGGTACAACAGGATGTGGAAGGGAGTTTGAACTCTAACATTGCTAGTCAGGTGTTTGGACTACCCTGCCTCCACTCCTTCTATACAGTGTAATCAAGAGACCCAGTTAGCTTGTGAGGAATGAAATGAAACAAAAATTGAGAGGAGGAGAAGGGAAGATGAATTTTACGCAGAATCTCAACATTGATTGATTACTCAACGACTAACTGGCGCCTGGTGGTTTGGGGACAAAAACTCATCTCAATAGTATTAATATTATTATTAAAAAAAATTGGCTCGTTACCAAGGACGAAGAGATACCTTTTTATATAAAAAAATGCATTAATCTTATTTTCAATTAATATCAATTGGTATTTGATTTCATTCAAAAGGATTTAACTCTCATGTTGCATCCATTTCGTCTAAAATAGAAAGAGAAATCCATGATAAGTTCTTTAATCTGACTTTTAGGATTCTGACTACTGATTTAGATTGTAGTTTTGTAGTTTGAATCAGTTTTTCACCCTTGGGTATAACAGGGTACGGGAGAGTATTCAATTCACGATCATAACTCCCACAGTCGAGCACTTTGATTACTATACCAGAACAGTTCTGACTGTTTTGCGCTAAAGTTCAAAAGTTTGTCTTATATCCTAATAATCAACTAATATTTTTATTGTTTGATTGTATTATCAATAATTCGATTCTTTGGATATTGAAAAATAAATAAATAAGAACATCCGGTTAGTTTAGGTGTACGGAATCGCTGCTGTTGTTGCAGCAAATATCTGTGTCTCTCTCTAACGTCGTTTAATGAGGAGTTCATATAGATTATCAGCATCGAAACGAATTAGGATTTGCACATAAGTGTGCATTACTTATGAAATGAGTTATTTCTGTTAGGGCTAACTCAAATAAACAACGAGCGATTACTCAAAATATAGCGCAATATATTCTCTCAAATTCCTGTGAAGACTACTCCTGACATCGACACTCACCAGAGCTCGGTACCGGCCTTCAGCCTTTTTCGCATATTTGTCGATCACCTGTACAATATAACCCCCTTAGAAGTGTGCATTATTTATGAAACGAGTTATTCCCAAAAGCTTACGGAAACCTTGCTGTCGATCCAGCGACGATCGAGTACAAAATATGCATATCATCTAGCCAGTTTGAGAAACGAAACAATTTCCGGAACGTTATCATTAGGTAGGTAAAGTGCAAGACAAACATATCTGCACTTCAGCGCTAACATAAACATTGGGGAAAAATGGGAACAAAGTCTTTCACTCAGTGCTATCATGTTCGAATATCACGGATTAGGTTAGCCTACTGGAATTCGAAAGATGAAGAAAATAATCAAAATCCGTTGGAAGTAGTTCAAAAAACAGGAGGGAAATTAGCTGCTTCACGGTGTAATCGACCCTGTTCCGTGAAGTATCTGACTCAGATTCGGTTGTTTATTGTTTTGGTTATAAAAAAAAACTGTAGCGAAAGAACGTTTAAATAATTAAATTAGTTTACTGTGTCATTTCCTTTAGGTATCACTATGTAAAGAAGAACCGATACTTAATGACCCCCTTTTCACCTTTTTTGTTTTTCTTCTTCAACACCACTAACGAGAAAAGCTTTTTCCTTTGAAAGGATTTCACTTTCACTCACTTTGACGGGGTGGGGCGAGAGAGTGCTTTAGACCTTTTAGAATCTCCTGTAATTAGAGCGTATAAACAGTAAGCAGAGCACGAGTAGGCCGCCGCGGGTAGTGTTTGTTTATATTTGTCGACGCCTGTTTAGACATTGGGTTTTGAAGTTACCATGACAGCAGGTTTGACCAAGTCCAACTGAGCTTAAGCTTCTCTTATTTATAGTTGTGCCCGAGTGGTTGAAGTCTTCGACAATAGGAGTTATAATCGGGAGTTCAAATCCTCCTCCCGTATCCTGTTATACCCAGGGGATTAAAACTAAAACTAAACCAAACTAATGTTACTACAAGAACAAACCTAAAAGAAATCGGTATTGACGGTCCCAAGGAAGGGAATATGGTAGAACCATCCTTCAGTAGATGTTAGGTTTCGATTGGTCAATTTAATGTGCAATATTTACGGAATAAATTTCCTCAGAGGAATCTTTACCACCAAAAACTAGTAAAAAAGGCGGAAAGGCTCAAAACAACACCTCTAAAAGAGGCAAAAATAAGAAGCGAAGGAGGAAGGAAAGTTATGCCAACTACATTTACAAGGTGTTGAAACAAGTTCACCAGGACACTGGGATTTCCAACAAGGCAATGACTATCACGAAGTTTCGTAAACTATACCGTCGCAGCGCATTTTCTCACTACAACAAACGATCGACTATCACCAGTGGGAAAACCCAAACTGTCGTTCGACTCCTGTTGCCTGGAAAATTAAGTGAAGGAACCAAAGCCGTAATGAAAGACACCAGTTTGAATGAACAACACCCATTCTATGTATCAGTGTGCTCTTTTATAAGAATGTCGAGCCTCCTCCTATTATACCATAAAATATCGGGATGAAAACTCACGTATAAGTATAAAAACAATACAAAATAATATAAATATAAGATAGTCTCACCAAAACATCTATATTAACAATTTAATTCAATAAAAAACAAAACTGTTCAACAGTTCTTAATACAAATACAGGAAATGTTTTGAATTTCCTTGGCGCCTTGACAAAAAAAATTCCTTTTGGGTAAAAATTTTTCCTCCATTTTTATTAAACTCAAATCCAATAAATCATAAATAATACTTTTTAATTATCTAGGAAATATCACAGCCTCTAATTTTCTTCGGCGTCCTTAGGCTACAGTTTCGAGCCTCCTCCAACCTCTCTCTCGTCACTTGATGAAAACAATTTTTAATATAAATATATGAATATTTATACTATTCCGTGAAAATTCTGAGACAATTAACTGAGAACCCGAGGAGGAGATTTCATTTGGATTTAAAAGAGGTTCGAAACAAGCCTGGCCTCCGGCTCTAGTCAAATTTTTAAGGAGATTAAAATTAGCACTGAATTCCTCCCGAACCCATTAACCATTACCGACGAAATTTGGCCCACCAAATAAATTTGGATTTTTTTCTAAAAATAAAAAAATGGAATTAAAACATAATTAATACTTTTAAAAATTGTCGGCCGTAAATTTGAACTCGTAAATATTAATTGAAAAATTTTAACTTTATTTCATGTTGTTATTAACACTCGAATAATTTATAGTGTCATTTAATTAATTAGTATCGGCCTTATTTTAATGCGTTAAATAACTTTTTAATAATATATACTCTTTTTGAGATTAAATATTAATTTTGAAGATATCGTATTTGTTTAGTATGATTTTTAAGTCGTGGAGGAAAATTTTTCATTTATTTCTCTTCTAAAAGAATTAATTTCATAATTGATGCAAATATTTAGAAAACAAAATTATTTTTTGGACGGACAGAGGTTGGCTTATCTTATTGAAATGAACTGATAATGTCTTTTTAGAATTCATTTTCTAAAAGCTAAGAATTTATTTATTAAACCTAATGAATGGGAAGATGAGCGGGAAAACTGCATAACAAATTTTTTATTTTAAATTTGCATTATTCATGAAAGTGAAACAAATTCTTAATTAATAAAAGCCTCAGAGTTGGCTCTACTAAACTTAATTAGTCTGCTGTTTGATTTATTAATAAGGCTGAGAAGTAGGGCTGGTGTAGTGGTTAAAGCACTCGACTAAAGGTGTTATGGTCGTGAGTTCAAAACCTCCTCCCGTATCCTGTTAAAAGCTTTTTTCTTCCCGGGGCAAAATTCCATTGTGGCCATTGCGATTGGACCACACTACTTACCAAAAAAAAGATTTTACAAGTTCGGTTTTAGACGCATACAGTCCACCCTCAGAGCATTATCTGTATGTAAATCTGTCAGTCTGTTTCTGTATGTATTTTCTGTATATTGCCTCATAAAGATATGTTGAGACAATGTTAGCAGTTTCTGAGCACAGGCCCGAACATTTTCGTACTGGTCAGGCACTATAGTTCAGACTTAACAATGAGGAATCGACCTTTCACAAATTTTCACTCAATCGGTTTCCACTGGGTCACTGGGTTACTGTGTAGAGCTTGGTGGGCCGCAGTTTGAGTACCGAGCCGTTAAACCCAAGGGTGAAAAACGGGATTAAAACTAAAACTAAAACTAAACTAAACATTATAAGGTTCAATAAAACAAGAATGACTACCACCTGACATTCATTCATTTGTTGAAATGATGAAAGACTACAGCAGTTACAAATTTAAAAAAGTTAGTATAAGTAGGCTCACTCCTTATCAAAGAGAACAAAAGTGGAAACAGGAATGGTTCGTGGAAACTGAGTGGTCGTGGAGCTGAAAGAAACAGTGGTCACAACTGAGGATATAGAAAGACGGTACATTATGAAGAAGAAAATAGAAAAACACGAGTTTCTAGGGAAAAACCGAAGATAAAAACAGGAAAGAAGAAAAACCTGGGAAAGACCTCATGGTTGAAGAAACCGCGAGAGTGGTTTCACCTGGATTCTGCCTCCCCGTTCGGTGTAACCGCCTTCAAGATAATCAGCGTGATGGTCCCCAATCTCCGTCGCGGAACTGAATAAGAAGAAGAAGAAAAGCAGAGAGGAAATGGACGGAAGAGAGAAAGACAGAAAATGTGATAGCTTCTGGAGCTAAGACACTCGTTTAATTCCTACATTCAACTCTATGGTATCCTAAGTACTGATTTTCCCAAACTGGGAGATGAATGGTGGGATAGACGGTAGTTAACTAAAGTATTTCTAACGAGACAATGAACCAATTAGTCTCTTCTTCAGCTTTGTCGTTGAAGAATAACAATACTGTATACTGAAAACTAAGTTATGATGAGTTACACTTAATGATGGTTATTTCGGGGATGTGTCAATAAGCAAGCATAAAGAATAAAAGCGCGCAAAATAATGTAGTTAACCGTGACCCAGGCACTTGGATCGTAAAGACATGGCTGGAAATTAATGGGAAATTCGCCCGAGAGCCGATGTTTCTGATTAATAAGTCTCTTCTTTAATATTTAATTCATTTTCGCTTCTTTCATCTGACAAATAAATTTTATTGACATCCGGAGGAAGGTTTGTTCGGAACTAAAAAAAATGTTTACCAATTATTACTTCTTTGTTCCTCTCTCAAGATTAGTGTTTCAAATTAATGAATTTCGATTTTGGTCGAAAGGAAATTCTTACGAAAACCATTTCCAGGACAGTTTACAGACATTTTCAATGCCAAGATTCAATCTCATTTTTCTTGTTCCTTTCTTACACACAAAAACCAGATTTTATTTAACGAAAAAAAATAAATAAATAACTAAGTAAATAAATTTTTATCATTAATTTCAGACATCCGTCACGGTTGAATAAATTTAAAAAAGTCTCCGCCGATTTAAAAATTGCATTTGAAATCAATTTTTTTGGTTCAATTTAAAACTTTTTTTTACACGAGACCTCGAGCTTGTTCATTTTTCAAAGCACTTGAGTTAGAGTGCTTAATATCAGGCACGAAAGCAAATAAGTGCAAACTGATGGACAAAAATAAATTCTAAGACCTAAACCCCCTTCCCCCATACCTTTATTCTTCATCACCATCATCATCCAGCACTACAGCCGACCTTCCGTTGGAACTTCGCAACAAAAATTTTCTTTTACAGAAAAGAGTCGTTAGCCTACGCCCAACACCCAACCTTCCCTTCATCTTAAAGAAGTCAGTTAATGTGGACATTAACTAGCTAATCAACTATTTCCTCCGTTAAAGTACGAAATTTTGACTTTTATGTCTCACAAATACAAAGTCTGTAGCAGTAAGCTATGAGGTAATGTGGTCCGGAAAGTAATACTGTCTATATATTCCGGTAAAAGTGACAAATCACTACTACACCACTACAATCACACTCACCAAGGTAAGTTCGTATTATGAATAATCGCAGGGAATTTTGTGCATTTGTCATATTCATCACTTTTACCGGACAATATTACTTCCCGGTACATGCTACCTAGTAGTTTACTGCAATAAACTTTGATGTGTCTGATGGATAAACTCTGAAAATTGATTATGTGAACCGGAAAGTAATATTGTCTATATGTTACGGTAAAAGTGATAAATATGACCAAACTCCCTGCGATTATTCATGATCACCAACTAAGCTTCATAAATCTGACATACTATTGAGTACTTATCACATTTACCGGCCAGTTTATAAAACCTGTAATGGGGAATTCGATAAAAGTTTAAATTCAAATTATGAATTGGAGGTTTTATAAACTAACCAGTAAATGTGATAAATGTTCAGTAATTAATCACATTTATCAAGCTGAGTTGGTGTTAATAAATAATCTCCGGGAATTTTATCGATTCGTAATCATTTATCACTTTCACCGTAACATATACGTTAAATCTAACGCACGTTATTTTCCGGTATTCACCTAATCCATGGTCTGAAGGAACATGTTCTAACACTAAAGGATTTTATATAATAAAAAATTAGGATTTATTTTAATAGAGCCGGTCTGTCAGTTAAAAAAAATTTCATTTTTGTCATACGATCAAAAGCATTTTCGGTTATTATGAAAAACATAACAAATTGTGAGAACTTTTAAGTCGTCACACTTAAATATTTGTCTTTATGTGTGATTTTGCTAATAAAAGTGAATTTAAATTCTCGTTAAACAAAATAAAAGTAAATTCATAGTCACTGTTCAGAAGCCACAGAATGAGAAATGAAGATGTTTCGCACATTCCACAAGTTTCTTGTTAAATATCTCACAGCCTTCTCTTATCTGAATTCTTCATCTCATTTTATTTTCCATCTAGTTTAGTGATTCCCAAATTGCTCTATAAAGACCACCAGGGGTATATGACAACCTGCAAGGGGTGTACGTCAGCGAAAAAAAAAATTTGGGGGTCCACAGTAGTGAATCTCAACATGCACTGATGATACCTATTTCTAACACTATACTATCTTTTAATATAAAGATATATACATTATTTATAAAAGTACCTAAGAAGCAAAACATTTACTTGACTACAGTGAGAAATTTACAAAAATCAGGTAAGTAGGGGGTCTACCCAAAACCGAAAAACATGGCAAGGGTCTAGGACACAAAAAGTTTGGGAACCTCTGATCCAGCTAAGTGCTTAAATAGCACACTTCACTGGTTCTGATGTTGGTTCTATGTTTTAGTTTTATATACATAGTGTAAGAGGGATTAAGCTCTATTGGGCCCATGGCGACGATCTTATGTGTACCCTTTAAATTTCCTAACAGTTCGTGCTGTAGCTATAAGTTCCGCTGTCTGGAGATGTTCATAAAGCTGTTTGTTATTATTATTATTATTTCTTTTATTATTCATTGTTCGAATTATTATCACTTTTGATTCTTATTCTCAACCATTCGCGGCTGAATGCTACAAAACAGTTTAAGACCCCTGGGGTCAAATACAGCGTACACAGTTTCACAGCACAGACGCAAACACCAGAACCAACACTGTTACTGTCCAAAACTTAAGTTTAAGTTACAATTAGCTTAAGTCTCAAACTTAAAAGTTGTATAGATATATATATTAATATATAGTATAGTTGTCTATCAATTTATTTAAGCTAAGTTAAACTTCAGGAATTTAAGTTTCAAAAACAGTAACATGAATGTGACCCCCAAAATTGCATCCATTTTTATTATTTATTTTTTATTAGGTACAAGATTTTTATCTAGATAATTTTTTTCCCAGAAACATAATAAAATTACCAAAAATATTGATTTACTAAAATACTTTAATTTTGTCTCCATAACCATCAACATATTCACGATGGATGGACCCACAAACATTTTTGCCCCCCATTAGTCTTTGAGATTTAGAATTTACAAGTCAGAACCCTGTTATTTGATTGTCTTGCTAGACATCCACGTTTTTTGTAGCTCACTTTATATCTATAATATATTCTATATATTCATAGTTCCTTCTATGATATATTTGGAATGATTTATTTATAAGACACCTCCTTGCTGTCAGTTTTTAGTATAATTTGTCAAGAACTGCCCTTCCATATGTTTAATTTGATTTTATTTTCCTACACATGAATAAATTGGTACCGACAGAAGCAATATTGATGGTGAATAATTTGGTAGACAGAAAGTAAATAATTTAAATAATGAATAATTTGAAACCAAGCAGCAAACCCCCAAATTTATTTATTGATTCTAAATAATACGGTAAAATAAAACCGATACAAAGACAAAAGACCCAAAACAAAATTTACTTATTAAATTATTTATTAATACTAAAGAATACTGAATAAATAAATTTAAGAATAAAATTACTAAATTAAATAAGAAATAGAATAACAATAATACAAAAGATTTGGGAGGTCTGTGGTGTAGTAGTCAAAGCTCCTGACTATGGGAGTTGTGATCCTCAGTTCAAATCCTCCTGTTATACCCAAGGGTGAAGAACGGGATTAGAACTAAACTACACTACACTTTAGTCGCCTGTTTGGTAGTAAATTGGTTGGGACTTTGTTTTGTGTTATGGTTATTTGGGTAAGTATGTGTTTGAGTTGTTTCAAATTAGTTATAAGCCTCTGGAAGAAGCTTTTATCCAAAACTTGGGCTTTGTCTATTTCCTGGCAGACGTTAGTATGTTTATAATTCCGAAAAGTTAAAAAACAGTACAGTTTGCAATAATAATACATGTGATTGAACCTTTGTTATTGTTTAGTGAGACATGCCACATACTCAAATATTTTTTTTAAAAAGTCGGCCATATTGTCTAGAGGAGTGAAAAAAAATTTTTTTCTATACATTCAAATCTGCCAATTTCGTTTTAGGTATTATCTGTGTTCAAGGTGAGAAATGGAAGGAGCAAAGGAAATTCGTCGTTAATTGCTTGAGAAATTTCGGAATGGTCAAATTCGGCGAAAAAAGAAACAAAATGGAGGCCGATATTAAGAAAGGAGTTCGCGAGTTGGTGGGAAAAATTAAAAATGAACCTGAGAAGGAACCGATAGACGTGGAACCGTTGCTAATGCACAGTTTGGGAAACGTTGTGTTCAATTTGGTGTTCGGTAAGACCTGGGACGAAGAAGACGAAACGTGGAAGGAATTAATTAAGCTTCAGGAGGAAGGCACCAAATTGATCGGAGTGGCCGGACCAATTAATTTCCTGCCATTTTTGAGGTTTGCAGAAAGTTTTTAACAAGACCAAACAGGATTAGAATAAGCTTTGGGATGCACACTCGAGAAACAATAGTGTCCACCTTCGAAGACATCGACATAAATTATATAGTAAAACGTTAACTCGAGTGTTTTGATACATTTTTGCAGATTTCTTCCACGATATAGAAAAGTTATAAACTATATTCAAAATGGAATAGAGTACAGCCACGATATTTACCAAAGGATCCTTCAAAATTATAGACAAACACTTGCCACTCAGGCAGACGAAGAAAATGGCGAATTTAGGTGTTTTCATTTCTTAGGAGCATTTGATAGGGAAATGATGAGACGACGGAACGAAAATAGTTTTTATACGAAAGCACAATTTAATTTTTTAATGGCTGACTTATGGGGTGCAGGGGTTGACACGACCATCACTACCCTCAGATGGTTTTTTCTATATTTAGCGCACCACGTGGAAATTCAGGTACTGTCTTGAAACTCAAAAAAACACTGAGTTAGAAACTATCCAGACTCTCCTTTGATCGGTTTGTATTGTTACAGAGAAAAATTCAAAAGGAAATGGATGAAGTTTTAGGAGAGAGAGAAATTAGTCTTAACGACTTGACATCTCTTCCTTTACTTCAGGCTTCCTTATGTGAGGTTCAAAGAATCCGATCGGTAACACCGTTGGGAATTCCTCATGGTACCTTAGAGGTAACGGATGATAAGGTTCGTAAAACAACACTCGAAATTTAGAACAAAAACTAAAACCACGTTCCATTTATAGGATTCGGTTTTGGGTGGCTATGACATCCCCAAAGGAACCATGATCGTCCCACTGCAATGGTCTATCCACATGAATCCCCAACACTATCCAGATCCCGATGTCTACAATCCAGGACGGTTTTTGGATGAGACTGGAAAATTTACGAAACCGGACGCTTTTATACCTTTCCAGACAGGTAGTGCCACACTATTTTGTGTTGACTGTTATTCACTGTTTTATACATTTTTTGTTTGTATATTCATAGGGAAGAGGATGTGTCTAGGTGAAGAGTATGCGAGGATGTTGCTTTTGCTTTATGGAGGTTCTGTTCTTCAAAATTTTCGGCTATCGCTACATGGAGAGGTTGATTTTGAGGGGGAGGTTGGAATCACTTTAACGCCAAAACCTCACAAAATTCAGTTTATTGACCGGAAGTTCGAAAACTCCTCTTAAATTATTTTGTAAGTTTATAAGTGACTTCAGTCTTTATTACCAGTCCGTTCAGACCCTTAGAGAAGCTTTGAATTAATCATTTAAACCGATTAAATTAATTAAAACTTAAATTATTACAACAACTTAGGGAAAAGCTTTGATAAAATTTTTAAAGGTTTCTAATAAATAAATTCCAAGAAATTATTTTATTTTTTGGCATGGATTCGAATTTTGTAATTTCTCACCCCCAAAAAATATTAATTTTCAAAGATCCATTTCCATTCAGGAGATATTTTTTGTTATTATTTGGAGTCTAAGTCGGCACAGACTAGGAGAAAAATTTTTAGCATTTTGAGTGAACCTAGTTGCCTCACACCTCGCCTAAGAGGCAATGTTTGTGAAAGGTGGCAAAAATGAAGTGCTTCGAAAGCCATTGTGTACTTTTTTGGGGGTCAAACACATTTCAAAGTGAAATGCGGGTACGTTGACCACTTTGCCCACTTTGTCACAGACCTCTACGGCTCTTTCATCTGTAGCTGCCATTTAATGTCAATAAATTTCATGTGTTTTGAATAATTTCCGAATAAAAATGACAGTTCCTTCGTTTTGTTTTCTTTTCTTCATTCGATTTGACTTTGTCTTTCCTTTTGTTGATCTTTTTGTTATTATCCTCGCTCGAACTCACCAGGACAAAATTGCCAAATAGAAGGTGTCAAGGGGCAAGAGTTTTGTCAAGAACTTGGCGCCCGGCGCAATTTTTTCTATTCTCACACCTTTGTTGTCTTGGAGCAAAAGTAGTTTGTAAAAAATTTCAAATTTTAAGAGATTTGGGTTTTAAAAAACTAGTCGGAACGAAAAATAATCGCCTAAACATCAAACTATATCAATAAAACCTCACCAACCTCCTTCACCCCTCCTTAACCCTGAACCAGACTGACCTTCCAAGGTTCACAACTTTGGCGGTATTTCTGGTCAGTGAACATGTCACTTATGCTAATCATTTTTTTTGGATAACTCATCTCATAAATAATGCACACAATGAGCTTATCAATGAATCATTAAGACACAACGGTATAGTCATGACAGACAACTCCTAGCATTTTGAGATTCATTCAACCAAATTTTTAACAATTTAAGCAGTCATCAGGGTTGTACAAATTGAAGGAAACTCTCAAACACATAAACCTTTCAATCGTACTATCACAAAGTTTCTTCCTAAAACAAGCGTAAAAGAAACAGAGAGAAATAAATAAAAAATGAATTTGGCTGGAGGAAAAATGGCGGAGTCGTCCTCGGTAGTAGTAGAAAGAGGTTTTGCGTTCCAGAGAAGCGGATGCGTAATTACGTAATTTCGAGAACGTCATTTGCAAATTAATCTCCGCGATTTCATTGATATATTTATATTTATTAAACAAATTGCTAAACTTTGGCAAAGGAAAATAAAAAATAAAAAAATTTTTTCCCTCTTTTTTCCTCTCGCTACGTCCGTTTTTAAAACGAGGAGAGAAATTAGCAAATTGGAACGTGCGTCATTCGGCTTCTTTCATAAATGGGAAGGAAAATTTTTATTTGTTATCGTCCTGAGGTTTTCGTTAAAAACAGGTTTATACATGAATAAAAAAAAAGGAATGCTTAAAAATAAATTATGATGTAACGTAAGATTAATTTGGTCATAAACAAATGGCAAAAAAATTCGTTTTTAAGGTGTCTCACCCCGAAGTGTCTTAATCGGACACATGTTCGACTCCATTTTTTTTTCCTCCATTCGCACCTAATAATTATTAACTTTGTCTTATCAAATCATTTTCCACCTTATTTTCCTTTTTCTTTCTTCTTCATTCCCATTTTTTGTGATTTTTCTTTGGGTGGTGTTTGTCGTTTTGGCCAAATTGGTGGCCGTGGTTTTAACCCCGTTTTCCACCCTTTTTTGGGTATAACAGGATGCGGGAGGAGGATTCAAACTCACTACCATTGTGATCCTGTCAAGAGTTCTAACCACTACACCACTCCTCCCACTTGTTTTGGCCAAATACAAGAATGATGACAAGTTGAAGAATGTCTCTGATTAATAGAAATTTGTGCAAGATTCTGTTTCTATTCTAGTTATACTAGCAATCAAGAGGAAAGACATCTAAGGTGGACACAGATAATAAGCATTATTACTAAATTGGAGACTTAAAAGACATGTAAGACTGTGAATGAATGAAAAAATTGACAACAACAATACCATCTTGTTTGCTTACTTCTCAAATTAAAACCACACTTTTCATTAAGTTAGGTTGTTTAGAAAATGTATAAATTTATAGTTTTTTCATTCAAATATAAATCACCTTATAACTCAGAACAATGTAGAGAATATTATAGGCAGAAAAATGGCATTTCCTTCTATGTTAGTTTTACTATTTCCTTACTCTTTTCTCTTTTTCAGCCAAATTCCAAACAACCTGCTTTATACTATAGTTATGCTGAGACATTTGTCTATTCTCCTGATAAAACCCTTTAGAACTACACCAACTACATGTTCTCTGACTAACTACAGGATATAGGGAAGAAAATCCTTTTCCTCATTACTATTGAGTTCAAATAAAATTTTTTTGGTCCAAAATAAATTTATGATTTGATCTAAATTATTTTACAAAAACATAATAATCGTATGGTGTTTACAACAAATTCTTTTTGACGTCATTCCGCCACCTGGGTCCATAAAAAGTAGACTTAGTACCACTTTCGTAAAACGAAAAATTGCTAATCCATTTCTTTTACTTACCAGTTTAAAACTGAAGGAAACGCTGACATGTTTTAAATAAATTAAATTTTAATTATATACAACTAAAAAGGTTTGAAAATTATAACAAATTCTGATGCACACGATCCAAAATCATAAACTTTAAAGCAATTTGAATCGTTAAAATAAAAACATCGTTAACCACAGCCGTTGCCGCCATCTTGAATACAAATTCGCCTTTTTGCCGTTAGAGGAAGAAGAAACCGGAAGTGCGTCATCATGGCATCATTCGCGTTCGTCAATTTTCGCCGAAATTATCACAAATTATGGTTCTTTTGTTTTTTTATTTTAACCGACTGACATTATTTTTAAAATAAATTTTTCTATTCAACAATTTGCTTACCAGGAGACAGAAAGTCAACTTTCAGTTGGTCGATTCCGACGAATGGCAACATCAATTCTGTCGGGAATTTTTGTCGCCACTTTTTAAAACTCCGTTTCATTCAAGTTAACCGAGCGCCTTGTAAATTTCTTTTCAAAGTTGTAATTTGTCTCTTTAGTCCGGAAATCCCTGTTTCTCCGTTATTGCTAATGAAGTTTTATTTTTATAAATCAGACGCTCTGTTACATTATTTTCGGCCCTCTTTCTGTAAATGAAACCAATAATTTTATGATTAAATGGAGTCGGAATAGATCCGTTTCTATAAGTTTAGGGTTTATTTTTAATTTAAAGTGATGAACCTGTTCGTAAACTAAATACTTTTGGTGAATTTTAGAATAGGGCATACTACCGAATCTGATACTCACCTACTTCCTGATACGATAAAGTTAAAGGAGACGAAATAGAATTGGTTATGTTGATCATCTCATAGATTGGATTGTGGATTCTATGTCCATCCATCAGTTCAGGTAGATAATCTGTCAAATTGGATGTTCAATTATTTCCTGAAGAAGCCGGATAAGGCTAGTTCGCAGAAGTCTGGAAAGACCTCAAATACGCTACAAAAGAGTAATAAAAAATGAAAGACATTAATAACTCAAGATTCTTAGAAAATGCAAAACTGAAAACTAGTGAAAGAGACGGAGGAGACAGAATGGCAAAGGGCTGGGGCTTGTGGGTTCAAGGAGCGTCTCTAAAAACCAAATCCCTCAGAACCAAATTTACTCGCAGGATTCCTAAAACGAGGCGATCATGATTCAAGACATCACTGCATCTAATTACAAACACAATCGTATTAAGAACACAAAGCGAGAGACCATTCAAAGAGTATAAACTAAAAAAAAATTAATTGGAAACCTTTTCGCGGGTGAAATATCGGTTCTTTGATCTAAGACCACAATTAATTAGTCATCTGGCCTTCACCAGCACTACGAGCAAATATTTTCGATCTTGTTTCAGCCACACCTCACACCCTGAAAGCAACATTTTCAGCAAACAATAAAAAGTTTCTCGAGAAACGGAAATTTTTTTATTTATTTTCCTTCTGAACATAAAATAACTTTCGTAAGGAGGTGATGTAACATAAACGAGTCGGCTCATTTTCATCTTATTAAACTCTTAAGATAAGGTTTGGGTGCCGAAAACGGAAATTATTTGACGGCTATTCAAGGTTCATCATAACGAATCGAGGAACGAACGACGACAAAGAGAAATTAATTTTCTGGACCAGATCTCGAGGTAATTAGAGATTCTTTATATGATGACATGGAAAACGTCTTAAGTAAAGAATCGATTCGAGATAATTCGGAGTAAAGCACTGTTATTAATGAAAAATGATTGGCTACCGGAAATTAAAAAAAAAATAAATTTGAACGAAAACGAGGCCAAATAATGTCGACACAAAATTTTTCTTATTTAAGTGCCTTCGGTGTCTAAAAATGAAAAAAAAAATTAATTTTGTAACGGAAAGAGTTACAAGTAACTTTTTAACTTTGGTTTTACTTTGTTGAAATAAGGATGTGTTTGGAGTAGGGGTGGGCAATATTTTGAATCAACGGTCTGATTTAAATTTTGAAATTTTTTGGCGGGACGTACAGGACATAGGAACTAAAGCCCGGACAAATTTACAACACATGAACTACGCGGCTAGTTTAGCTTCTTCTGTAGACTATGCTACTAAGTGAAGTCACTTTAAACTTCTCGACCGTCAAAACGTAATTGTGGTGGGCCATGTAATAATACCATCCATCAATAAACCCTCGGCGGCCCGGATTAAATACTTTGCCCATCACTGTATTAAACTATGACACGCTTTTGCACTTATAAAAATTATAACTTTGGTTAAATTCTGTGAAAATAATCATGGCGGCTTTGGGACTACCAACCTCCGTAACCTCTTTCAACAAGGCAGTGTGTGCAAGGCCCCAACATAAAGACGCCAACAGAAGAGCAAGATTCGGTTATATCAGAGGCGAGCAAATTTAGAATAATTTACAAGGTTGATTTCAAATCTTTTAACTCAATACCTGTACTAAATTTAGCAAAATTTAACAATTTAACAGCTATTGTTCTTATTTAGACACAAATTAAAATCCACAACCGCAAATTATTAAACTTCATCAAAATTTTGTTTTGGTTTTTAGATTAACCCATTTTCCAAACTCCATCGCGCATTAATAAATAAAAAATTATCGACCAGTATAAGTTTGCCCACCCATGAGTTAGTATAAACGTACGGAATGTGCATTTTTTATGAAATAAGTCCTCGTTAAAGGTGTACAACCAATTCTTGATAAAAGTGATAGAAATGGAAAAGAGACCTCACGCGTAAAATATAAAACTCCCTGCGACCTAAAGACTGACGAATTTAAATCAAGTGTGCAGTATTTATGAAATGAGTTTATTATGAGAGTGTGCATTACTTTTGAAACAAATTTTTGTATTCGTTCAATTGTCCTTCCCTTTCTCCTGTTTTAATGTTACACTTAAGTTTCTTCTTCTCTTTTGCAGAAGTACAAAGACTCCATTTTTGTTAATATAAAATTTAAAGAGGAATTTATATTATAATTATTGTCGTTTTCAAATTTGTGCATTACTTATGAAACTGGTTGTTCCCCCCCAACTGGTGCGTTATTTTTAAAACTCCATCGGAATTTACTTGAACCTGATTGACTCGACTTTAGGATTGTATTTCTCGAGTAGATGCGTTATTGTATACCTCTGTTGAGGGGAACAATGTCCTCAGTTTTAAGTTTAGTTGAGGAGAGCTTTGGACAGCACCTACCGCACACAGTCGGACGTGTATAAGTTTGCTTGTCATTGCAGTTTCATGGACGCGGGTAATAACCGAGGAAATGGAGTCGCTAACACACCAACAATTCAATCGCATTTATCTAAACTCTATTATCTGAATCTGTTTCATTCTTTTGTCTGAAGGCTGGGAAAGGTATTGGAACGTGCAGAAATCTCCTTTTTAAGTGTGTGTTTAAGGTGATGAGATTGATATCGCCGTAATAATGAAAACTGAAATTTTTATCCTCGTCCTCTTACGAAATCGAAGTCTTAGGTTTTGGATCAGCCTCCTGCATACTAGGTGCTGTTATACTTTTGTTCGCTTCAGGTCCGACATTTTTTTTTATTTCTCTTAAATCCAGTACACTTTCACGATGATTTCCAATCGGTATAGAAGTCGTTTCATAAAT
>JADMLL010000002.1:13169095-13294881 GCA_016920875.1 Columbicola columbae
CGTTTCCCGTCCTCGAGTTTCCACTCACATCACCCGAAAATAAAAATGGAGGATTTGGTGCCCTTAACCAAAAGACAGTTGTACGTTTGGAAAAACTGGATTAACCAAAAAGAAAGTTTTACGCGTGCGTATTTATTACCTCGGCGTACTAAAACCTCGACCAAGTCGTTTACGAGCCCTGCTTTGGTCCCCCCCCCCACCCACCAACCCCCAAAAATTCTGGTTTGAATCTGTAACCGAACCTTCATTCTTCTTCGGATTCGGTGAGTGACAACCAACCAATGAAATCGCGATTTGATTCTCTTGGCTATGTTATAATCGCTAACTCTGGTGAGTTGTTAATGTCATTACAGATTAGCTAGTCAATTTGCAGATTAACTGATTTGAACTAGGTGGGTGGAATCACCCAAACCCACCTTAGTTAATCTCAACATTACCTAGTCAATATGTAAAACACACAAATCACCAGTTAAACGGTAACACAGAGGTGTTTTAGACCGGCTATGAACTCACTTCTGTTAATGGGCCTGTTACCGTTTTGGTGAGTAACCATAATCCACAAGAGACTACCCATCGCTCGCGA
The DNA here is from genome assembly GCA_016920875.1 of Columbicola columbae. Taxonomy (NCBI): domain Eukaryota; kingdom Metazoa; phylum Arthropoda; class Insecta; order Psocodea; family Philopteridae; genus Columbicola; species Columbicola columbae. The sequence goes on from JADMLL010000002.1 coordinate 13,169,679, forward strand.
CTGGGAAACGTTTTCCATGAAACAATTCTTTTATAAAAAAACAGAAAAATATATACAAAACACAAAAAACACTTAAAAATATAAGAACACGATATCATGAACACTGAGATGATGGAACAATAAAACACAGCCCAGTTTTCTCTTACACATACGAAAAGATTAAAAAAAAATTTTTTTTTCCTTTTCATCAGTCCAAAAAGAGTCCAAAATTTTGCTTGGAGGATGAACAATCGTCAATTTACTCCCACAACAACTACCGTAATAAGTTAAACATAAGAAAATCCTCTCACAGTACCCGAAGTAATACCCTCAACAGCGGACTGACTGACATGACTCAAGAGAAACATAATCAACTGCATCGAATAAAATTCTAAAAAATAATATTCTTGTACCATCTTGTACCTAAGTGATTTCGAGTCAGAAATTAATTTTATACAATTATACAAAAAGAGTTTAGTACTCACAAAAACAAAAAGGAGACAACAGCAGACAAAAACAAAAACAAAATTGGAGGGGGTGGCTTAAAAACTACATAAGGTAAGTACGTCGATTAGAAAACTTAAAAATTAGATCAACACACAGGAAGAGTCGGAGCATTCAGGAAATGTCCCTAAGGATAGTCTATCTCCTTGAGCACGTTACAACTCCAAACTGTCACAAAACATTTAAGCTGTACAATATATAAATTAAAAAGGAACTGGCAAGACGAGTATTTTTCTTTCTTCTCCTCTTTAAATTAAATTAAATGTCTTTTTCGCTGGGAAGGATTTTAATGACTTCCCAAATTTCTTAAATTATCATTACTGCTATGTAGGAATTCTAAATCCGGCCCTGCCGCTCTTTGTATAAACGACACCTGAAACAGAAAGAGACGAACAATTCATTTATTTATGTCTATGACTTTTATTTTTCATTTTGGCTTCGAAACAAAGTTAAAAATTTATTTTTCAAGTATATTATATATAGTATATATATATTATTATCAATGACTATTGTTTTGTATAAAATTAACAACAGACTGTTAAATAATTGTGTCAGAAAGTGGAGATTCGGCTCCATTTGGTAGGGTGAGTTCGTTAACCAGATTAGGTTATGTCGGCTGGAGTTTTTTAACCCCACAGCCGTTGAGTGGTTGAAGAGATGATGACATAACGAAAGTTTATACTGAAAGACTAGCTGAGAATAATTATAATCAGTAATATGCAAAATTAGCATAACACAATTTCTTCACCTGTAATTACTTCCTTGAGGTCAATGCTCTATGGTCAGAGGTGAACTCCCTCACCACTACCAACCCCTCAGATTACAAAATATTGTTACAGTAACCAAGGCTAATGAATATTTTTACTGTTTTATTGATAAATAAAAGTTAGTCAGGATTTGGGATGTTTAACTTGTCAACAGAAACTGTGTCAAGTATCCAAAATCGAAATTATCACGATGAGATTAGAGCGGTCGTGATGTGTGAAAACGAGAAGGCGGTGGGAGAGGAGGAAGGGTGGCCCGCATGGACTGGAGGATATGAAAGTCACTCCGTCTATACCGTAACAGAGGATAATTAAACCGATGTGATCGAAAAAATTGATTAACTTTTTTTTTCTAAATCCATTATAAAAATGAAGTCGGTTGGGGATACAACAATAGCCTACATACTTAGTGGTCATTAACCGTAGACCTTAAACTATAAGACTACTGTTTGTTTGTGAAGATTAAGGTTGTCTAGCTAGAAGGTATTCATCAATGATAATTGAAATACTCCATAGTTGTGGTCATTAACCTCGAGTGGTTTCACTTTTTAAGGGTTTACAATTTTATTTACTATAGGACATGCACGTTTAAGGTTTCATGCTCGAACCTTTTTCAACTGTCAAAATTACTTTTTTCTTCTCTCTTTATTTTCTCAGGACGTTGACTGGAGATAAATTTTTTGACAAGAAGAGACAGAAAAAAAAATGGATACAACAACAAAAAAAAACTGACAAGAGAGAGACATGTGCTGAATTGTTTTTTAAAATGAATATCGAAAGACTTTTTCTGTCCTGAAATAATGGAGGAATGTCGTCGGTTGGCTCGGTACGCACAGCCTGTGACTTGGGAGTTCAGCAACTGACAATCAAACTCGGTTTCATATTTATATTTTGTATCCGATTCGTACAAGGCAAAACAAAATGAAACTACGCCAGTAACCGATAACAAGTTATCAAGTCTTAGGATAAATTTTCCGCTTTGCAGTCTTTTGCAATTCTTATAGCCCCGATAAAAAAAAAAATGAGATGAAGAAGTCAAAACAATTTCTCTCTGATAACGCACCGATCCACTTTGTGCAGAGAAATGCCTGGCCCATCGCAGATAAAAAAAAACCTTAAACAATAGTATAATATTGACCAACTAACCTTGAAGGAATCCGGTGTTATCGTGACTCCGGTGTTTCCTTTCAAACTAGGTAGAGACTGACCCTCTGGAAGTCGTATGTGAAATATGTGGAGCAAACTGGAGAAGAAGAGAAAGAGCTCCATTCTCGCCAAAACATCGCCCAAACACATTCTCCTACCCACTCCGAACGGTAAGAAAAACTCAGGCTTTGTCACTTTGCCCTCGCTGTTAAGGAACCTTGTAGGTCTGAAGTCTTCTGGTTGATCCCAAAGATTCGGATCCATGTGGACAGCGTGAAGAAGTGGAACTATGTGCGCGTGTTTTGGAATTTTGTACCCGTTGAAATTGATGTCCCTGAAAGAGAAAATCAATTTTTTTATAATTAGGACCACCTGTTTCTAATCACGAGAGAAACCTAATCCGAAATAATAGAATACGACCTAGTGAGGAATCACGTCTTAATATCATTCCTCGACTACCTTTGCCCTTGAAAACATTCACGTTTGATAACGTTTTTCAATTATCTTAACGAAAATAAATATCTGTACTTGCCTCGTCGTCGCGTGAGTCGTTCCTAATGGCACTATACTTGATCTTCTCAAAATTTCGAGCAACGTCGACTCCGTGTATGGTAAGAAAGGCATGTCTTCTAAATTTGGCAATCTGTTTCTACCGACTACTTGATCCAGTTCTTCTTGAACAGTCTTTGCCACTTCGGGGTGATGAAGCATGTAAACAACAGCCCATTGGAGCGTAGTTTTCACCGTTTCCATTCCCGCCGTGAATAAATCCCCGATTATCTGCTGGACCTGACGATCGTGATCCTTTCCTTCGAACAGCGTCTTTCCCTTTTCTCCGGCGCTTTCGATTTCCATAAGATAAGCATCGACGACGTCCCGCATTACGCTCGGGTCAAACGTTTTCTTGTGTTCGTCGATAGTTTCTTGGAAAAAAGCCGCCATTTCCGTTCTATTCCTGTGCAACAGCTTCCTAGTGGCTTGCAATCCGGGGAGATATCTCATCGCAGGTATGAAATTCACGTAAGTTAGTATGCCAAAGAGTCGGAAGCCTTCGTCTATCAAATCCATAAATCTCTTAAATCGTTCATCGTCTGGTTTGAACTTCACATTCATCAATATAGAGCAGACGATGTTGCTTATAGGCATCGCGAGTACGGGGTTTAAATCCACCTCAGCTCCTTTCTGCTTGGAGATGGTTCTTAAACACGATTCCAGCTCTACCTGCAAAAAACAAAATAATAAATTCAAACCGTGACTTCTGTCGGTTTAGACAATCTTGTCGATTAAGATTGGGCCAATTCAGATGACTGCTTAAGAATAAAAACGACTTGACAAGGTCAGAGAAAATCCTTCGCACTACTTCCGCATTAAATAGCGGACAAAAACAACAACAACAACAAAACCACTGCGGGATAACGAGAATCAAATAAATAAAAGACAAAGTGTGAGGAGAGAAGATGACCGGGGAACCGTACCTTAATCCGTTTCTCCATTCCTTCTTTGCCAGCTCCGAAGTAGGTCATTCCAAAATGACGGAGCCTTTCGTGTAAAAATCGCCTTTGATCTTTCCATAACTTCCCCTCGCTGTTGATTATACCTAAAACGAAATCGTTACCAAATCGATTAGCACTTGACATCAGGTCAAAACCAATAGGCCACAAGTCTGAGCAAAAAGAGATAAAATTTGATTCAAACGACTGGAGATTCAGACGCGAGTATTCAATTAATTTTTTTTTTCATTTAATTTAATAACAAATTTCACAGACGTCTGCAGAAAAAAATTTTTTTTTATTCTTTCTAAAAGAAATTATGAATTACTCTGTGTTAACGAACTCGATGAGATCGAATGACAATAAGTAATCAAATCATTCGATCAATCGAAAATTCTATTCTTCAGTTTTACCGGAAATGACATTGCTGAAAACTAAAGCTGCGTTATCAAAAAAACGAATGAAAAAATGAATTAAAACGCATTAGGCATCGTTCGAGGAGTCACGTACTCCCGGAAATTTTCTCCGATGGCAAAAAAAAAAATTTGTAACAAAGGTACCAGCAACAAACAAGAAGAAAGTTTCGGACAACGTCCTCCATCACAGGCGGCCTTTCTCTCCCTCTCTCTTCTTAATAAAACCATAAATCTCGTCACAAAAAAAAGGTGATGGCAATAAACATAAAAAAAGAAGAAGAAGAAGAAAGAAACTAATCGAAGAAGAGTCTTTTGAAATAAAATAAAAAAATCAAAAGAGTTTATTGAACTGGTTCCAAATCATACCTGGACCTGCCTCAATCTTCAATAATTGGGACACAATACTATTTAAACGCCAACAAAGCAATAAATTTTAATTACCTCAATTTGGCAGACTTTCCAACGTGTGTCTTGATAACGTCTATACATGTATGTATTGGGAAAGGCGGTCTGGTGTGTGACTGTGTGTTAGTGCGAGTAGTTTGGTTTTGTGCGTCTTTTCATCGCGTTCTTTCACAAATTTTTTGGCACGGGGGGAGGAGAGGGAGAGGAGATGAAGAATGGGGCCTTCGAATTTGAAAGAAATAAAAACAAAGACAAAAAATTCATCTCCCATTTCGTATTTATCAGACGTGCAATGACATAATTGGCAAGACTTGATGACATTCTAAGGGTCTAAGATCAACTTTCAGCCTAATTTCTGGTGTTGATAAGATTATTTGAAAAATTCTCGTGCCAGTTAAGAAAAATTTTTTCCTACGACTTTCATTTGTTTTAATTTTTAAATAAGCGGAAACGGAAAAAGAAACAAAATCGTAGACCATATCAGTCTTTACTTTGACGAAAATAATATTTGAACAGGCCTTATCGGAGAGAAGCTAAACACAGATTTTCTTCTTTTTAAAGGAAAAAAAAAAACAAAACTCACCATATCCTCCCAGGATGTTGCTGAATTCGGTGTGAGGTCTTCCGCTGAATTCTTCCCGGCGGAAAGCTTCACGAATCGCCTTATGATCACTAACCACAACGATTAATTGATTTCCTAACCGAGTGCTGAACAGGGATCCGTATTTCTTGGCCAATTCGCCGAAGTGAATGTGGGCCTCCCTTTTCAAAAAGGGCAAATAGCCGAATATGGGAAGGCCCCACGGTCCGGGAGGAAGGGATTTCAGTTCCCGGAATATTTGAAACAGACGAACAATGACTAGCACCGCGAGGAACACCACAAGAGTCGATAAAAACTTTGAGTTTTCGAATTTATTTAAGTCCATCGAGGCTTCGTAAAGCCAGACTATACTCCGAACGAACATTTTCTCGGATTTGAGGAAAAATGAAAAAATTCACCAAAAATCAAAAACTGAACGTTTAAAATAATCAATCGATTAATTGATTGATTTGAGTAAAAATTTTTGAACAAAATACAAAAACCAAAAAAACACTTTTGAATCCCGATTCGGGGAATATACGACGCACGAGCGTCGAAGTTTTTCTTTTAACCCTAAACGAATGGTGGTTGACGTACTGTACCACGGCAGGCTTACTAGGTATACTAAAACCCGCGCTGTCCTTGCCGGCATTTATACCGAGTTCGTTCGAGTGGGGACGAAGGGGCGGGCTTTACCATTTCTCTTATTTCGGTGCTAAATCTTCATTTCGTATCATCGATCTATTTTAATGATTTATTTCAAACGCTGCCCACTTCCCCTTAACAATTATGCTAGTGTATATGTTCATCCGTCCCTGACTCTCTCCATTTATTTATTTATTTATTTATTTTCTCCTTTTCTCGCCATTTCCCTTCTCACTCTCCTCCAGACTAACATCCATAAGTTCAACGTTCACCGGAGGACCTCCAAAGGAAATCGTCCTGTTAACGGAAATCTGTGGTGGTGAAGAGGTAAGGGAAGTAAAACGAGAGGAAAAATGATTTTCTTTTACCCAAAAAAAAAGAAAATGGAAAGCCACGTGCGCGAGCAGGTTCTCATTGGTTCAATGCGGAGTAACAAACAAATAGTGGGGACTAATAGGCTTCTTATTAATAAAACATTTCTTATATTATTGTTTTTATTTATTTTTTCTTCATCTTTTCTTCGTTTCGTTATCTAAGAAATTTTTTTTTCTTCTTCTTCTAACAACACACCGACTTTTTCTCTCTCACCAAATTTCTACTCTCTCATTCTTATTACTTCTTCAGTTTGAGTATTAATCAACAACTACTCGTTCCAAAGCTCTCGCCATCACATTCCACCAATTTTATTTATTTTTTATATTAAAATTTATTCTTCGAGTCTAGCAATTGATACTAAAATAATATTATGGATAAGATATTTTAATTATTTAACGCGGGATTGGCGGTTTATGATCGGAATTATTTTTTTTCTTCCGGCAACGTGAGTCAATTTGACTCGCAGCAGCGAAATTTTAAAAATTGGCTTTATAAGTGCTTAGATCAAATTTCTTAGATTCGTTTCGTTGGGGTTAAGAAAAATTTTGTCACGTCTAATTTTGGTGACTCAGCTTAAGATAAATTTTGAAACTACAACACCCGAATAGTTTTAATTTTTATCTTTAGCCGAAATTTTTACCTAAATTTTCTTACACTTAAAGACCCCCGGGTGAAGTAAGCAAAAATTATATAAATATAAATTTAAAAAATTAATAAAGGGCTAAAACTACATATCAATATCAAATTAGTTATTATCAATTAAATAACAAATACATATTATAATCAGTCTTAGTTATAATTTCTTTTTATACTTGTTGTTCATTAGTTACTTTTGATTAGCCTGTATATTAGTATGTTTGATATTATAGTTTTAGTTGGATACGGGAGGAGGATTTAAACTCGCGGCTATAACTTATTAGTTTGGTACTCAACCACTACACTACAGACCACCCGCAGTATAGGTGACATTGATATTCATATTTGTATTCGAGTACTGCTGTTCGCTTAATTTTGCTTCGTTTCTTGGGTCCTTTTTCCATTTTTGATATAATTTATTCTTTTGTCTGATTTTGATTCTTATATTCCTATTAAAACCTTTCCCTCCGCCTTTTTTATTCTTTGGTCTATGCATCTCGTGTGCTTGTGTATATATTTCTTTGAATTTGTTTTGTAATAATAATATATTGGATAATTGTGTGCTGTCGGGCTTTAAAATATTTATTGATAAGTATATTTGCTAGATACGATAGATAGTTATTAGTATACGACAGGGATGGCGAACCTGAAAGTGGCACGTTTGAAAGTTTTGATGGCGCGCACAAAAACAAAATTATATTTTTTAATAAGTTATCTTTTTTGGTAGAAATTAATTGAAAATTATTTGTGGCACGTCACCTATTTTTATAACGTTGTGGCACGGACATAAAAAAAGGTTCGCCATCCCTGGTATACGACATTAGTTAGATAGATAGATATATTGGATATAAAAGATATCTTTAGTATGTGACCTGACAGTGGATGTATATAGTAGTAGATATATAGTACTAGCATAGCTAATTAGTTATTTTGTTATTATTCGCCATTAGTTATTTGTTAATAGCCCGTAACAGTCATATCATATAAAATTAAATAAATGGATCGTCGGAACTATTCATGAGTGGGACTAAGTATTGACGAAAATAGGAATTTAGGTAATGTCTTCACTTATTAGAAGCAAATAAATACATTATTAATTCATAATTCATATATACGGTATATAATTCAATAATGACAGCGTCACATAGGCTTAATTGTAATTTTCTTCCCTTATCCTGTTCAGGTTTGTCCTCTAGGTATAACCTTCTTCAAGCTGAAACAGCTACGTTGTCTCAAACTTAGGGACAAGTTGCTGTTAACTTATAGGTAAAAAAATTTTTTTTGAAAGTTTTAGTTTCCTTCGAAGGAGAGGGATACTATTAGTGGTGGTTTTAAGCCCGTTTTTCATCCTTTTTTTGGTACAACAGGATGCGGGAGGAGGATACGAACTCACGACCATCTGCGTCCAAGTCAGGAACTTGAACCACTACCCTTCCCAGATGGATACGATTAAGGGCACACAAATTTTCTTCCCAAATTCTCAAATGGCAGCAAATAAATTATCACAACAGTTCAATATATACTCTTGAATTATAGTAAATAGTATTGACATCATTAAGATATTACTGTATGCGAGCGACATTTCAGAATAATTCGAAATTGATTTTTGATTACATTCATATTTGTTGGCTACTTGAGTCAATTTGACTCATAACAAAATCCGTTTTATAAATTATTCCATCAATTTATTTCTATTTGTCATAAGTTGAATTCGATTTGGATAAGGAAAAATTTAAGTCGATGGGTTTTTGTGACCGGCACCTTCCTCCGCGAAGACTTTTAAGATGAATAGTTTTAAGACCATGACACGCGACACAGAATTTTAAATATTTCCTTTCTCAAATTGACTACAAATTTATTGTAAACTTAATTTATTGTAAAAGGAAATTTACTTTTATTTATTCTTGATTTAAATAAACTTTTTTATTTATAAAACTTCACGGATTCTACTCCATAAATTTTACGTAACTGATTTTCTATAATCTTCATCTTGAGGGAAGTCAAATTTTTAATGTCTCAGCAGCTTTTTAAAACCAATTTGGATTTAAATGTATTTCGGTTATACCTTCGAACATCGTATTGAATTTTAAGTCAAATTTCGTCTCTCATTTTAAGCGCTACAAACAAAACACCAAATTTGAGGGCAAAAAGACCCCAAATACCCTGACCGCAGTTTCATGTATTCGTACTCACTGTTCCTGCTGACTGGTTTGATTACCGAACTAATAGCTTAGCCGTTATATTATCAATATAAATAGATTGTTTATAATATTGATATTAATATTATCTTATTTGGTGTTATTATTCTTTACTTCCTTAACCTCATTTTCATATCCTCATTACCTAACCCCTCAAGCAAGGAGTCAGGTGTATTCCCCAAATTTCGAATCCTACCAACAGCTACCTTGGGAACAGATAACTGTTTAAAACAGGATAAAAGAATTTGATTATAGTAATTTATTAATAAATACGAAAGCTCACTGACTTTATAAAAAATTTGAAAGCTCTTGGAGCTGTTTCATAGAGGGCAAAGGGCTGTTTAGCCTAATTATGTCTTTGACGCGTTACACTACCATTCCTGTATCTCCCTTTGCATTTCTGCTGTTTACATCGTATTAATTTCATAAATACTGCACACTCCTATTAAAAACTAACTTCCACACTCAAATAATAATAATATTTATGAAAATGAATTGATTTGTATCGGAAATGCTTGGCAAAAAAAAATCTTGAATTGCATTTAGTGCGCAAAAAAACTTTTAAACTACGCAAAAACTTTCAAAACTGCGTGTTGTAGTGAAATAAATTATTTACAGAAAAACACCAACCTCCAAAAAAATTTTAATTAATTAAATATTCAAAGATAACACCGTAGAAAAAAAAAAGGAAACCGAAAGTCGTTCAGAAACACTGACGTGAAAACTTTACGTCATAAAAGCGATGACTCAAATCAGGTTCAAGGAATGAAGTCAATGACGAAGAAAACGGCGAAGGAAAAGAAGAAGAATAATAATAAAAAAGTAAAAAGAACGACGACATAGACGGGAAGACGAGGAGAAGGAGAAGGAGGAGGAGGAGGATGATGATGTCTAACAACAAAACATCTCGGGCCTAACACTTCATCTCAGCCATTAAAACGAAGCGGTTAAGGTTCTGATGACGTCATCGATTCCGATCACCTTGGCCGGATATTCACCTGAAATTTTTTAAACTTAGTCTTTTCTTTTTTTTTTTACGTCAGCTAAAATGTACTTCCTCTCGCATATAGGTTCAAGGGACCTTTTTGAATGAAACTCAAAGGAATTCCATGATTCAGAGAAATGGAATATTATGTCGGGATAATTGCCGTCGGTGTCTGTCGCTTACAAAAAAAAAGTCTCGATAAAACGCAATCCGTGAGAAAACTTTTTTTCCTCCGTGAAATTATTTATTTATTTATTTATATATCTACTCCCCGGGATCGTCTACAAAATCCAAATTTTGAACCCAAATCGCGGCCATTTTGGAGTCAGCATTACCACCGGTATGTTATGAGAAACCTTTATTAGCAAAACAATACTCAACTTTCCCTTTTCTTGATCAAAAATTTGATACCCAAGGTTTATAAAACGAAGTATAGATAAAACTGTGCATTATTTATGAAACGAAAGGGGTAAACCTTCGAAACCCAAAGTGTGCGTTATTTTTGAAACAAATTTTCATTTACGAAATTGAGCGATATTCGTCAAATAAATTTCTCGTGACGACTTCACAAAAGTGTGCAGTATTTATGAAACGACTTCTTTTAGTAAACTTCCTTATTCCTTTCCTGCTTTTGGTGGGGGTGGAGGTTTTAATCCCGTTTTTCACCCTTAAATTTTGGGTATAACAGGATGCGAGAGGAGGATTCGAACCCACGACCATTTGCGTCCAAGTCAGGAACTTAACCACTACACTACTCCTCCTACTATTCCTTTTCAGCTTTTCCTAATGTCTTTCCTACTTCTTTTCATACAGTTTCAGCCTTCCTTGGGCTTCATTCAAACCGTTGCTGGAGCTAAGACTCTGGTCTGCTCTTCAGACTCAACTCCTCAAAAGTAATCAGGAAACAGACTGTAGTGGGTAAAAGGAGTTTGTCTGTTGTCATTGCCCGCTCTCCCTCATACACTTGAATCTGGTGTCGGAATGAGTGGTGAATGTTTGAGTTTGTTTAGCTGGAATGGCTGTATTCCTCTTAATCAATGTTATTATCACGCCTCCTGCTGTTTCGATACCCAAAGACATGGAGAAGCAGCAGATCTTGCACCTCCTCAAATTGGAAGGATAGCAGCCTGAATATAAGCGACGGCCTCATTGGGGTTGATAGTCTTGTTGAACTCTGTCATTTAGGAAATCATACAGAAGCTTCTGGACTTTAGGCATTCTAGTTGATCCTCCAACCAAAACGATGTCATGAATCTGAGCCTTGTCCATTTTGGCATCAAAAAGAAACGAATACGAAGGAACCACAAAATCAAAGAGGGCTGTGTAACGTTAATTAGATCGAACTATCTATCGATGAGAGAATCTTCAGACCCAGCTAGGCATTGCTGTCTCCAAATTCTCGAAAACCCCATAGAAGGTTAAGCAATTTCTGGAAAACCGATGATGATCGCTCAACAGCTAATTGAAATGAATTTCTTTTATACGTTTCAAAAGTCTAACAAACAATTCGTGACAAAAATAAATTTTATTGAACTTCAAACAAAGTCGGTGCGAAGAGTAAAAAAAGAAAAGAAAGAAATTCTCCTCGTGTTTTAGCTGACCGATCATGGTCTCATCGTATATTGACTGATGTAATCAGATTGATATACAAAATATGGCGGACACTCAACCGTTGTATCATACTAACTTCCCTCCATTTCTACATCGGGAAACGATTTAAAAAAATTTTTTTCAAAGACAATTTGAGTCCCACATTTATGACTTCACTCTTCTATGATAGGTTCATGACAAAAAGTAGGTACAAATCAACCTGTATCATACCTAGATTGTCTAGTATTTACGAAACGAGACATGTGCATTATTTACAAACTTATTCACGATAAGCGAATTATATTGATATTATTATTGAGTCATACAGAACTTTCCGCGAAGTTTTCAAAATCATGCGCACTGACCCGTTTCATAAGTAATGCACACTTATTTACGTTTAAAACAAAACGAGTTCTCCGTAATGACGTGCATAATTTATGAAATTGTCGTCATATTACTGTACAGTATTCGAGAGGGAGGTATGTGGTTGACTGATAAAAGCATTTTGGTAGGACTTCGAGCTTCCTCCCACACGCTGTTATGTCATGTTTATAATAAATAAGTGTGCATTACTTATGAAATAAAATTGTTACATATTGCCACTATCACCATATTAGTATTACAAGATTAATTTGTGCTCTATGTGCATTAATTATGAAATAAGTTTTTGACAAAAGTGTGAATTAGTTTGAAATGGGTTCTTCTTAAAAGTGTGCAATACTTTTGAAATTAATTTATTAGGGTGTGCAATTCATTAATTCAATTTTTAAAAGTATTGCTCGTGGAAAAGAAAAGGCCAAAGTAAGCAAGAGCCAAATTGATTTTGCTGTCGACGTAACAATCACTGCGACATAAAATTTAGCAAAAACAAGGTTCAAAGGAGTCAACACACACCAGATAATGACAATAATCGATACCTTCAGGAAAAAACTGGAAACAAATTAGGCGTTCTCAGTAATTTGAATGAAATCAAATCAAAACAGAAAAATATTCCAGGAAGAGGAGAGAGAGAGAGAGAGAGAAACAATCACGCAAAATTCGAGCGAATCGTGATGCGTGGGGAAGAGAGTTATCTCATTCATAATACAGGCTCACGAAAAAGCCTCAGAACCATATCTCAACAACTGGCATCAAATATCCCGAGGAACAGGTCCAGGTCCAGGTGCTACAGAACCCGTACTCATTTCGCAGGCTCTTCTTCAAACTTCTTTTCAACTTCTCAGTAACGTCACACTTAATTCGATGTACGCGCTTCGGTTCTGGGAATTTTTTTCAGGTTCTTGCTACCTTTTCCCGGGAATTTATCACCTCATTTAATTTTTATCCTGAAATATTTATCGTTCCTACCTCCCTCCCTGTGACTCTGACATATTTCTCGGTAACCCATTATCTGGAGAAATGGAGATGTTGGAAATGGGTTGGTTGTTAAGTCAAATTTTTGGAATAACGACAGAATGTACTTCCTCAGACGCTTCGTCTACCCAAAAGTCACAGGTTTAACACTGGGTATCCAACCAAAATGTCTACCCAAACAATATCTGAGCTAGATAAAAGCGAATCCTTCCAAAAATTTAACTTGAGTGGTATAGCCAACATGATAGTGACAACAGCCAAAATCAAAAAACTCAGCAAACATTTCTTCTCCGAATTTTAGGTCTGAAATGTGTCTGAGTTCCATAACAGTTTCGCCGAATAATTTTTTCTATTTTGTTTTGGTTTTTTTATCAAAAAGAATATTTTATCTGGACGATGGTTTACAAATCGAACATATAAATTCGAAGCCGCTAAGTAATGGTCCTTGGAAAATCCAAGAGTAACGATGACCTTATTTTGAATAATTTATGTCAATCTTACAAGTCTCTGAATGTCACATTGCGGTGAGGACATGTTAAAATCGGTCCTCGAGAGGAACACTGTCTTGAAAGCATTTACCAGCGCTCTCAACGGTTTATGGGGTGAACATAATACTTTCAGAGACGATGTTGCTTATCTGATCATACACTTATCACCGATTTTTATGAAACTGCGACCGATTTGCTCCGGAAAATACTTAAAACTGATAAAAATTTGAATTGATTCTAAGTTTATTTATGGTTTTGTTTTGGTTTGTGGGACGTCAAACGATCTGCTCTTCATGATTCTTCAAAAGTGATTGATGGGAGTGTTGTTGTACAGATCCCCGAGCCAATGACACCAAAAACTATTTTGCATGACAGAATACATTTTATTGTTATTAACCCTGTATCCTTGCATAACACACTACAATTTTACGTTGTTGTTGTTTCATGCTTTTAGAGAATTTTCACTTCATAAATAGTGAACATTAACTACAACACTTACTACATAAATAATGCACACTAAGAAAAAATGGTGAATGATTTTACTCAAATTGTAGTTAGGAATGCGTGGAACTTTGAGTCCATGATATGCACTCTTTTGACGCTTTCTATTCACTGCATAGGTGTGCAATATTTATGAAAGAAATTCTTCTGACAGCTGTTTATTACTTCTGGAATGTAGTAGTAGTAGTAGTGATGGTGGTTTTAACCCATTTTCCACCCTTTTGTGGGTATAACAGGATGCGGAAGGAGGATTCCAACTCACGACCATAACGTCCAAGTCAGGAACTTTAACAACTACACTAGGCGTCCCACTTTACTTCTGAAATGAATTCTTCATAAATTTGTAATCTGCTTACCAGAATAATACTGTGCATTATATATGAAACGAGTGTGCATTACTTAAGAAATAAGCTCTTCTTACAAAATAGACAAAAAGTCTAGATAAATAGTAAATCCTGTTATGGTTTAGAAAATTTGCCTTGAGAGCCATAGTAGCCAACACAACAACACTAACATCATTCTGCACTACAACCCTTTGAAGTTCACAACAAAATTTTTAAAGTGCAAGGTCATTGCCCAATGCCCAACCCCCAACTTGGAGGTCCATTTGGCCCTGTTTGTCTGGAGCCTGCCATAATAACTCTCCGGGTCATTGGGGCGTCAGTCCATAGGGAAGACAACAATACTACCACCATTAGTGACAGGGTAAGCTTTGGCTGAGTGGTCAAACTACCCAATCAGCAAAGCACTAAGCAAATACTCACTGATTACCTCCTTCTCCCCGGATTTTATTACACCTAAGCATACTTCAAAACGATATAAATCGGAATACGGGATAACAAATAAGTCCCTAATCGAAATACCTGGAAACGATTAGTCATTAAAGACTATAAACAATAACAAAAAAGTAACAAATTAATTGTTTAGAGTTGATGTTAATAACTTGTGAAAAGAGCTGTTTGAATGAAAAAAAAAAAAAGGCGAGTGCTTAATAAGAAAAATGATGACGTTAATGAAGAACACAATGAAAGATAATGAACGAAAATATCATTTCAACTTAGTCTTGTGGTGGTCATGTTGTTTGTTTGACTCGACAAAATTTCATGACAACAAATATCAAATACGCATTTAGCTGAGAAAACCTTTATCATAATATAATGATCTCATCATAATCTGTATGTATTGCTACTGGTGTTCGAAAATCTGAGAACACACACATTCTCGAGAAAAATTGCTTCGTTTCTCGCATTATCTGCAGATTTCTAAGATAATCTGCACACTATGAACTAATTAAAACGGAAATGAGATCTCGACTGGAACAACAGCACGCTTTTAAGATGATTTTATTTCAAAAATAATGCACATTCCTAAAGGTAACTCGTTTTATAATTCGTGCTAGCTTAAAGTCTACCAGTTAAGATGTCTAAAGTAAGCAAAACTCGTGGAGGAAGTTAGCAAAAAATTTTTTTTTATCATTCAAAAACCATTCACACAACACTAATGATAACAATACTCAGTAACAATACTCACCAAGTAAACCCCTAAGAGGTCAACAGCCGCGGATTTCATTCATGAAA
The DNA here is from genome assembly GCA_016920875.1 of Columbicola columbae. Taxonomy (NCBI): domain Eukaryota; kingdom Metazoa; phylum Arthropoda; class Insecta; order Psocodea; family Philopteridae; genus Columbicola; species Columbicola columbae. The sequence continues at coordinate 13,185,311 of JADMLL010000002.1, forward strand.
GACAAGGGGTCATATGACAGGTTAAAAGTCAAGGATTCTTACATCAGCGAGAACGTTAAACTAAAGTGAACAAAGAAGGCAGGAAAAGTTCTCTCGGTCAAAATCATGTTCGGAAAATTTTCGCATCCAACACCTTGATTACGTAACCACAATTTTTTTATTTCTTGCAAACTCTTTGGTAGCCATTTTAACATTTCTACACTCGATGACTTCTTATTTTAAATGGCGAAGATCCGGTTCAGAGCGGAACCGTGTCAAAAGTCATCATGTGACAATTATGAACGAATTAATGTCACTCCAAGGAAAAGATCGCGACAAAAGGAAAAGTTCATTCCCTGCTACGTATACATATATACACTCACGCACGCATTCGTATATATTATTAAAAGAAGATATATAAAACTAACTCGTAAGTAAAAGTAATCGACGTGTGATGATAATGACGATAAGGTAACTTTTACCTTAATTGCAGTGACTTACTTTTTGTCACGAAATCGGGACGGAAATAATATTTCTTAAAGACATTCATCACTTGTATCAGCTATCAACCCTCCGCTCGATGAAACCGTTATTATCAGACAGGTTACTAAAAAAAATTCAGGAACCGTTAAAAGCCTCACGACTGTTATATACCGGCCTTTTTGGGAGCCCAGAAACTGGAAAGTCTTAACAGCACACTGGAGAACCCCCAGTTTTGAGTTTTATGTTACAGTTACAGAGATGCGCGTTTGTTTAATACCCCCAGCCCCCAACCTGCTAACTTTGGTGCTTGATCATTGTGTGATTCAGTAATTTTGTTTTAGGCCAGGGAAAGCTTCAACCTGTGAATTTATTTGTGACGAGTTGAGGTTATGTATATTCTAGTAGACAATTTAAACTGTTTCTCGAATAAATAAATAAATTTGCCAGTGAAAGAGGAAAGAAAGAGAGAAAAATAAAAAGCAAAGTTGAAAGAAACGTGACCCTAAGATGGCCGAAATCAAAATAAATACATAAGCATAGACTAGCCAATAAATAAATAGGCTAATATTTGAAAAGGAATGCATACAATAAATTAAAATAAGTAAAATAGACAAAAACTAAACAATAAATAAATAAGACGATAACATAAACACGACGCTAGGTATTTGGCGGAACCTTGGAAGACTTTAGAGCCCTCTTGGGTCTTATCTTCAACACTCTGTTCCTCACTCTCAGGGCTTGCTTCCATCCACATGATGTTACCTATAAGTCCAGCCTTCCCGTTCCCAACCTCTCTCCTGGTATCCTCCCAGTATATGACAGAGTCCGTTCTGGGACTTCATCTACCTTGGATTACCATCTCCATCTTGAGCTTAGTTTGTGTGAGGGCGCTTTCGGAATAAATTTAAGGTTCGTGTATATAAATCCGACTTAAATTGGAACTAAAGATTTAAGCATTATCACAATAACGGTGTGTTTAAGAATTTTTTTATCAGTTACCCTAAACAAGAGCACAGCTGCAAAAGTCAGCACTACAATTCATGAGACCACAACGGTGGTGACAAAGATTTTCTTTTTTTCCCTTTTGCATCCATCTTAATTTACGTTTCATTTACTAACTGCTGAATAAGCATTTCTCTTGTTTTAACAGTCGCCAAATGTTTTTCCTATTCAATTCTACGAACACACAAAAGAGTTTTTCAAAGTAAATAACCGAATGAATTATGCTTCTCTCCTACACGACTGAATTATTTCGGAATTTCAAGGCAGGCCGACATTTTTTCGTACAGATCTCAAGTATCATGAACCTCATCGATCCAGAATACGCGAAACAATGTGATTTGTTTAGTGGAAAGAACGTGACTCTTTGGGTAAGAAAAAAAGCAAACTGCTGTCATCAAAGCATGGTATACAGATGCCGGTCAAAATTTGCACGGTTGGTGTGGTCGTTGACCCGATTTATTGTGCACCTTCACACAGAAAATAAATACGGGAATGGGATTTGGATACGAGTGACAAAACCCCTGAATATAAAATAAATAAATAACTCAAATGCAGTCCGATATGAAGGATAAGTATTAAATATCGATAGAAATTTTACAACAAAAGAATTACATAGTCGAGGAAGTAAACAAAAAAAATTTTTCACGGTTCATTTCCTTTACAGAGGCCATTAATGAAAATCGAAATGTAAAATTGATCCGACCGGCTGCAGGGTGCCCATAGAGCGGATTTTTCTTCTTTACATAAAATAAATAAATAAATAATTCGGTTATTTGATTTAAAAATGGAGAGTAATGATAATTTTCTAATTAATCGAAGCAATAAAACTAATTTTGAATTACGCGAGAATTAACAATAAAAACCTTGACCCCAAACTGCTTACAAGTTCTAAGTTGTAATTATTTATTTTTATTTTAAATTTAATTAAAGGTTTTGGGTGTGATGATGCTTTGCTCTAATCTCTCAACTGAAAACACAAAACGCTATACTTAAATTACTGCCGCCATTTTTATATTTGGACACAATAAAATTTTATTTATGAACTGAATTTATCTTATCTACATTGAATGTTTCTAATTCTGAGAGTCAAAGAGTTGCAAGAAGGAAGAACTATCACATATCTCTTTCATTTCTATACAAAATCACATCAAAAATTTTTCAGATGAACAAGATACTAACCCCTTGGTGCTCAAACTGCGGCCCACCAAGCCCTACTGAGTGGCCCAGTGGAAACCGATTCAGTGAAAATTTGTGAAAGGTCGGTTGCACATTGTTAAGTTTGAGCTGTAGTGCCTGACCAGTACGAAAATGTTCGGGCCTGTGTTCAGAAACTGCTAACAAGGTTTACCTCAACACATCTTCATGAGGCAATATACAGAAAATACATACAGAAACAGACTGACAGATGTACATGCAGATGATGGCCTGATGGTGGCTTGTACAACACGTCTAAGTCCGGATTTGTAAAAGCTACGTGGCACAGTCACAATGGAAATTTGGCCCGGGAAGGAAAAAGCTTGAATACCAAGGCACTAATCAATGTGAAGTGGTTTTGCCACCATTTTTATTTTTTTTATAGACAAACTAAAATTTATCTATTAAGATAATTAGTTTTTAAGGACTTAGCTAAGCTTCTACTTATTAAAAGAATTGTATTTTTTACATTTATTGTTGCTTTTTCAGCAATTTTGTTACTTCTAAGAGTGGAAAAGTATATAGAAAAAATAAAAGAAGAAGAAGAAAAATGAAATGGGAATGGAAAGGAAAAGAAATGAAATTAAAAAGGCGGAGGAATACAAACACCTGGGCTTCACATTCCAAAAAAATGGTGACTTTGAAAGTCACGTAGCAGACACAACTAGAAAATCAGTAATCTGCATGAAAACCACACGAAGTATAGCAGAAAGAATGTTAGCTAGAAATTTCAAAGAAGTTTGATACACTGGTCAAAAGTGGCATGACCTATGGGGCTGAGGTTTGAGGTCGGGCAGGACAAAGGCTATTAGAAAGAATCCAAGAGAAATACCCCAAATATAGACAAATAGTAGTACCAGAATACATTGTGTTAGACTAAACGAAAAGAGAAAAATTTAGTATTGAGGCAGCAATCAAATTTGAAGACAAAATAAGAAAAAGTGAAAATGATTTATTAAAAGAAAAGAAATGTTGGAAATACAAAGAAGAAAGTTCTATGAAGGGAATGGCATGTCAGTAAAAGAAATGAAAAGATTAGCAGAAGACGGGAATGATGTAGAGAACCTGTAACTGAAAGAGGAAGACAACTCCAAAGACAGATTTAATAATGGAACACAGGTACAACCCAGAATATAGAAGTACGATAGAATTGGGAATCCCTGTCTATTTGAAAGACTTAAATACAGGAAAAAGTATAAAAATGGAAGCTCAGAGCAAGTGCAATGGGGTGACATATTTTTATTGCTGTAGCTGACTCCACAAATTACAACTTAAATAACAAATAGGAAAAGTGGATAAATGTTTGTGTTTGTAAGTGTGCCCTTTAAATTCCTGCCTGTATCACATCAAGCGAATCGAGTCACCCAGCTTATATAGATGAATATAAACATGAAAATATCTGTATGTGTACATTAAATTTTGGTTTTATGCTTACGTAAGTTATGAAACCGCTGCCGGGTGGCGGGATTATTTACTCTTTGAAGGGTAATTTATTCAAGGTATCGACATGAGCGACAACCCGCGCAGAAATTTAAATTAACTTAACACTAACTAATCATTCGAATAATGAAAAATTCATCTGGCGTAACTCGGTGAACTATAGCAAATAATTTAAGGCTCTCTTGGCGTGGGACCGATCAATATCAGCAAACACGAGGCGATCTAAAATAAGAGTTTAATGCCAAATCAAGGCTGAAAACGTGACACACAACCACACACACTCATATTTCTACCTTTTGTACTTTGGAAAAAAAATTTTTTTTTTGTTTATTTGTTTTCAGAAAAATACAAAGAAGGTGGTCATAGTCATCACAAGTCAAAGAAGATGATTTATGTTAATAAATTATTTCACAGTTCTTGACCCCTAATTGTTTACATATCAATTTGTTTTTTGTCAACGGCCAAATGATATCGCCGCGATGATATTGTCTAGCCGACAAAACCATAAACTCTCGTCTGGGTAACGATACAGTGATCCAAACAAAGGAGTTAAGAAGGTGGTTAGAGATAAATTATTATAAATAAATAAGATAGATATGTAAACAGATAAATGGTGGTGGCTGTATCAAGTTGCGCATTTAACAAAGTCCATTGTTTTTGCCATTGAAAATTTATCCACACTAAGCATTTAGAATTTTTTTCTCTATCAAAGCCGACCTTTGTCCTTGTACCTTATACCTAGCATTACTAAGTGACAATTTTATAGGTTTATCATGCTATATAAAAAATTTCAAAGATGGATTAACGGGGTTTATTACCAAATTGGATGTAGTCAAACTGTCTTGATCTTAATAAAAGTTATGAGTAACCGTTTGTAGTGTAACTGTAGCCACTGAATTGCAGAAATCGGTTACTCTATATACTATCCAAAGTAAATTGGTGGGTGATTAACTAGTGTCATATCCAAAACTGTTTCATTGCTCAAAAACTTCGGTTATCTGCTTATAATCCACAAGCCAGTCGTTTAAGTGAAATTGAGGTCTTAGTTGATACAACAGAAATGCCACTGTACCATTTTAGTTTAGTTTAGGTTTAGTGTTCCCTTTGAGTATAACAAGACGTTGGAAGGATTTCGAACTTACGACCACAACTTCTCTAGCTAGGCGCTTCGACCAGTACACCACAGACCACCTGTACGCTATTAGGAAGGCCTCATTTCTTTATCAGTGTAGCTTTCATAAATATTGCACACTTCTACCAAGGATTTAGTTCATAAGTAATGCACACTCTCTACTAATTTCTCTGAATATGCATCTCTCAAAGTGGATAATAAGTATTAACAACACCAACATTAATAATGATGATAATTTTGATATTTAACGGGGATGTCATTTCATAAGTAGTGCACACTTGGATAAAATGTTCGTTTCATAAATATTGCACATTTAAAAGGTACTCCTTTCATAAATACTGCACACTTAAAAGCTACTTTTTCATAAATAGTGCAAACTTCTTTTAGGAATGCATTTCAAAAGCGGCAATGTAGATAATCTGCAAAACTATCTCCTATGAACTCGTTAAAGTGAAAACAAAATCTTTGCTTGAACAACAGCAAAGTTTTTCAATTGTTAAAGCAGCAAAATGCTATTTATTTATTGTTTGATGTCTAAAGAATCAATAAAGGAAATAATATAAGCAAATTTTCGAGTTTTAGCGATATGGAAGCTATAAATATAAGCATTAGCTAGATAAACCTCGAATTTTTAATAATATCTCATCAAATATCTGTTATACCTGATAGCTTAGTGTTTATCCGAGTAACTGTCATTGTGATATTAGCCCAACGAGAGGCCAGAACCTCAACTGCTATTGTTCTTTTTTATTTGCTTATGTGTCCACATGTGATTCACATGTTGATATAGTGTTGTTATTAATATAACAATTTTTGACCGATTTGTTTGGAAATTTTTAACTAGAAAAGCAAAAATTAACTATTCTCTCAACACGTAAACAATAATTTATCTAAAAACAATTTTCGCTTGACTTATTTGTGATTCACAGGTTGTTGGCCAATAAAAATTTAATTAAACCTATTTTACAAAGACGTTCCGAAGGTACAAATAAAAATTGTTTATTTGAACAAAAAAAAAATTAAGGAATCATAAATCCATAAGTTACATAATTTCGTTTATCGAATTTTTCATTTCCGTGTTTCCTCAAATTCTCACACAGGTTATTTATTTATTTATTTAACTGCAGAGAATTTGGCGAAGTCTGAAAAGTCAAAACACGAGGAAATGATAAATAATTGACGGGGGAAAAATTTATTATCTAATTAAATAATTATTCACTCGTAGAATTTTCAGTAGATAATGAGAGGGAAAACGTCTTGAGTGATATTGAAACGTGCCACACCACGAGATTAGCTTAGCCCAGCTGAAACCGATTCTGATTTATCTGATTGATTGATTTTTTTGTTTGTTTTAATTCTCTAGACTAAGATTCAACCGGATTCGGTCGCCAGTATTGGTTCGAAGTTCATTTAACAACGAAAATTTTTGACAATTTTATCAGAGATTTAGATATTACACAAGAGTCTACGCATTTCGAATTAAAAGGTTCTAGAAAATTATGACGTACATTTCTATGTGTTTTTAGAGTCTCTTTCTGTGTATGTGCATCGTAGCCGGGAGATTGAAGACTCTACTATAGATTGAAAGGTCGGTGTTACTCTGTTTCCTACATAAAAGCCTTCCTAACGGTATACCAACTGTTTACTGTTCAAAGGTAGATGGTGGTTAGTGGTGGCTTTAATCCCGTTTTCACCTTTTTGGGTATAACAGGGTGCGAGAGGAGGATTCGAACTCACGATCATTGCGTCCAAGTCAGGAACTTAAACCAAGCACTCCTCCTCTAGATGATAGTTAACTGGTAGATAAAAGAAAATTGTCAAATAAATTCATAATACAGGTGTCCATTACTTTTGATATAGATTTGAGAAAGAGCACTGCTCATTAAATACCTTAAAGGTGTGCATTATTAATGAAATGAATTCATCCCAAAACTGTGCATTATTTATGAAAAATTAGTGTCTCCATCTTTCCGAGATTAAACATTAGCGCCACCACCACGATTTTTAGTTCCCACCCGAACAGTTTTTCGAGTTATGACGTTGGTATGGTCCAACATGGCTTGGGAATCAAATTTCCACACAAAACCGTCCAACCTGTCCAGGAGCAGTAAACAGGAAACTGGAAGATATTAAAAATTAAATTAACCAGTTTCGACAGAAAAGTTCTGGTGTGGCGAAACAATAAAAATTGACAAGAGACTGAAATCATATGCAGAACACGTGATTGGAGAATATTTGACGGTTGGACGTTTCTAGAACAATAAAAATTTTCCTCAGTTAATGAAAAAAATAAAGAGACAAACAAGGTTGTAAGTTAATTAACTGAACCTTTTAAAAAAATTTTTTTCCACAAAAGGGCGAAAATTTCGTCACGGGTCACCGCCATCGTGGACTCTGTTTTCCAAATTTTTTATAAAAGTAAATTTAATTAATTTAATGATTTCGATTATGGCCAATAAATTAATAATCAGGCTCATTATCAGTCGGAAATGATGTGTTTTGCAGTCTTGCACTAAGTCATCGTTATAATACTGCATTAAATACGTCTGCACACTAGACTGGTGCAACCCTCATTTGTTGCTCATCTTCCCACACCTGCAGGAATAGTTGGAAAGGAAATATAACCTGGAAGCCTGATGTTTTATATGATACAGATGTTACTGATCGCGGATGTTTAAATGCCATCCTCCAACACAGCGCCACCACCTTTTGCGATTATTGACAACAAGAAGAAGATACCATCAGACACACAATGAAATGATGTTGTAAGGTAGAAACCCGTACTAATCGGTCCCAATTTCTTAATGATATACTTTCAGCCATCTTTGGACCGCGCTCCTTCAACAACACCGTTTTCAAGTATATGAATATAATCTCCCTAGAACCCGAAGATGTTAATTGGGTACAACCTGGCTAGTTTTTGGGTTTTAATCCGGTTTTTCATTTTTGGGTATAACAGGATACGGGAGAGGATTCGAACACACGACCATACCACACTCGGCCGGTTTACGCAAGAGCCAGCTACCTTAAACATCTGACTGACAACACTACCAAGAATTTGAGCCAAAATTGAGGGAAGGACTATGGATACAGGAGAGCACGCTAACCTCACAGCCCCCAAAATTAGCCCCAAATTAATTTTAATTAAAAATTTTTACTATCCACTATCTTCGTCTTTGCGGTTCAGTGCATTTCCAAGTTTCCTACCATAAATCCTAAAGTCAGAGAAGAAAAAGAAGATAAGGAATCGGTAGAAAGAAAATTTTGATTTAAATTGCTTCCACAGTTTGCTCATTAATAACTCCAACCTCCTCCTACACCACTAACACAAAACCAAGCCAAAAACGTTGCCAAAAGCCAAACGAATCTGAAACTATTTGAAAAATGCGAGATAAGCGAAAAAGAGTTTCAAAGGTTTCATTTGAGTTATTCTTTTGGCTAATATTTAATCAGCAAAGAGGAAATTCGTTTTGGAAATAGATTTCCCTCAACTTTTTTTTTCCCTCCAAATTCTCGGCCGATGACATTTTTCCGTTCCTCCAAATACAATCGAAATGGTATCGAAATTCGAAACACAAGACTTTTTTTTTTATTTGGTGATGTAATGCAAGATGAAAACATAAAAAATATCGATGAATTAGCAGAATTCGTCGGCTGGTTGTGCTATTTACAAAGTATGTCTATAATTAAAAATATCTGGGTCACTTTTATAATCCTTTTTTTTTCTTTTTGTTTTTTTTAATACATCACGTATGACACCGTTTTCGCGAAATGCGATAGCCAGGTATTGTTCACTTGGTTAAAGACTTTTCGGATAAGAGAATTTGATCTCCCACAACCAGGGTCCAATTGTTCTTTCCTTCTTTATTTCTTTTTTTTTTCACTATTCAGCAATATACCGAATATAATTTGTAATCCTAGAAGGAAACTGGTTTTGAAACCTTTGTTTTTCTCTCTCTCTCTCTCTGTCTGTCTTCTAAAACCTGAATCTTTTCACCAAATTTCTTGGTCTCATATTTAAATCAACAAAGAAGTGTTTTCATAAACATTGGCTATAAACACAAGAGAATGAATTACGCATATATTAATTTTTAAATTTGTCGCCACATATCTATGACCTTTTCCACCTCTGAATTTACTTCTCCTCGACTAAGTGGCAGCCTTTCTATTTCTTCACACTGTCAAGATCTAAGACCTTTCAATTTCTCCGGAAGGCGTTGTTCTTGAAACACCTCTTATAAAGTCTCTTTAGAAGGTGACACAGTTCAGTGTATCAGGTTCGCTTCAGCTGTCAGGTACTAAAACTAAGAAAATTCTAGGAACTGAAAGAATACCTCCAGGAACGATTTGGGGTAAAATTTTACAGTCATGCTCTCAGATTTGTTTGTGAAAGACTAAATGTGTGCATTATTTATGAAATGACGTATTTATAATATAAGTAACAAGAGGGTTAGATACTGTTATCGGTTTTGATATCCTTTGAGTCCGTTTTTGACTTTCTTTTCTACATTTTTCTGGAAACCTAGGACTAACGGCATCTGTTTATATTAATATGTTTGGGCGACAGCTATGGTGTAATGGCGGTCGGTTATAGTGTTATCCTGATATAAGTCACAAAATTACACCTTCCAGAAAACCTCCAATTTTCTGGAAACCTAGGACTAATGGCATCTGTTTAATTAACATTTTTGGGCGACAGACCTGTGGTGAAATGGTTATAGCGCCCAACTATAGAAGTTACGGCCGTGAGTTCAAATCCTCTCCCATCTCCTGTTACACCCAAGGATCAAGAACGTGATTGAAACTAAACCAAACTAATATAACATAGATGACATGATCACTAACCTGAAACACTACCAAGGTTGTCAGTCTTGGGAGAACACTCCGATCCGAGATGAATGATGGAAAGGTGTTAGGTAATGTTGAGAATAGGAAGAAGTTATACAATACCACCCAGTCTAAAGTGTATATCTAAACTGAATACATAAAAGTAGAGCAATTTGCAGGTTATAGTGTAAGACATTCATGTGAAAAATCTGTAGACCGCAAGCTGGGGTCTCGAGATCTGTTTTTTATTAAACAGAAAGCTGTCAAACTACAGAAAATTTTAACTTAACTTTTAGGCTCTGAATTGTGTAATAAGCTTTGCATTGTAATGGATTCATTTAAATGACGTAAGAAAATCCTAAAAAAATTTTCTTCACGGAATACGATAACCTCTAACACTCGAATGGCCTTACTTGCAAAAGCTACAGTTTTTCTTTGAAAAATATTAATGGTGACTTTATGTCCTTTGTGTTCGATAGTTATCTCTTGTCAAACATTTTCAACTCTTTACTTAGTCGCTTCCTTTTTCATATTTGTTTTTATGAATGAGTGCTTGTTTAACCTCTTCCACCACCACATCAGATACTTTCATCCTATTCCCTTACACCTAATCGTTTCCTTAAAAAAACTTGCCACGATGTACCTGCGTAATGTTTAACTTATTACCCTTTATGGCGATTTGGTTTAATGAATTTGTGCATAACACGGCCAAAAAATTTGAAATATGTGTAAAATAACTGATTCAGATAATTCTTTACTTCTTGTATAATACCATAAAACTTAAGAAATAAATGAGTGTAACTTATACTTCCAAAACCCTTTTGACTTTCTTTTGTACGCCTTTCTGGAAAACTAAGACTAACTCAAAACGGCGTCGGATTAATTAATATTTTTATGACTCAGTTAAATAGTTGATTGTGGTGATGTTAACTTTATTTCCCGCAGTTTTTCCATTCCATTTTTCACTGTTGAAGGAGTTTTTCCCATCTTGTACTGTTGCCTTACATGTATAAACATCCTTATTTACATAACTATTAAATACATCCCAAGAGAAACAAGGCGGCAACAATAAATTTAAAGTGTTTTGAAGAGTAAAAGTGGCCCACACGGGAGCTCAGAAGTTTGTTTTGTTCTCTTACCTTTTATGTTGGTAAATCCTTTTGTACAAAGGTATTAGTTTAATTTAGTTTTAATCCCGTTTTTCATGACAGGATACGGGAGGAGGATTTGAACACACGGCCATAACTACTACAGTTTAGTACTTTAACCACTACACCACGCCTCCCTCTGTATAAAAGATTTTAGAGAAAATTTACAGGGATTAAATTACACCATATTTATAAATAATTTTTTGGAATATTATAATTATTTGCTTCTCCTAAAGTATATATGATACCTTTCTATTATATATAGTTTTTAATATAAATGACAAAATGGAGAAAACGAAACTAAGACAACTTCCGTATCAGTAAGCGAAATTAAAATCATCACTCCTAACCGAATCATCCGCGATGCTCTGGGAGGTTCCTCTGTAGAGAAGGAATTCGAAAGGTACACTTGCAAATACTCCTTCTGGCGACCACCCAAATCTTTTTGCGTCCTCTCTGAACCCCACGACCAAAGACATCTCAAAAGACATAAACCACTCGACTCCCAAAGACTCTTAGTCAAACCTTCTTATTCCTCTCCTGCCTTTCTTTCTTTATACCACCTCTTCCCAGATAACTCCTTTGGCTTCCTTCAAACCATTCCTGAGGTAAGACACTGATCTGCTCACCAAACATAACCCCCCACATCTAGTCTGAACACCTACATAGTGTCTCATACTGGGAAAGAGGTGGTAGTTAGCAAGGGGAGTACAAAAAAATCTTCAGAATAAAATATATTAAAAACCACAAAAATTTAAATTATCCAGGTGCCATTTTGAGTAAATTTATGGGTCCCAAAATTTCCAGAAAGGTTTGCAAACGAAAGTCAAAAAGTCAGCTTGAGAAATAACAAAGCTTTGTGAACCACGTACAAACTAGTTTTCTCTTTTCTTTTGAAGGTTCGTAGAACAAATTTAAACCCCGGAGTCATTCTCGATTTCGTAGTGACTCATTTTCATTATCAAAACCTAGTCGTGTACGTTATTAATTAATTAGTGAGTTCAAAAATTCAATTTTTTCAACTTACTGAAATTTATGATGAGAGGTAGTTGAAAAAAAAAATCAAATTGACCTTGGTTCAGTTCCCTTGGTTTTTATGTGGACTGCATATATGCCAATTATTTATAGTATTAGGCCCACGCAATTCCCGACCATGATCTTTTTTTTAACATCCTGACACTGGACTAGTGACACAGAAAAATAAAATAATTTAAATCAAATAATTAAATGCACTCTATGACAAGTGTGAATCACTCAGCTACAAAGGACCTCAGAGAGGTGATCACATTTAAACTCGTAAAAAGGAAAAAACAGAAACACCAAAAAAATTTCTTTTCACAAAGTTGTTTTAGCTAATCACACGAAACAGATATTTCACTTTAGGTTTGATACAATTTGGATGGTGCGAGTGGGTCGCATTCGAAATAAATGATACGTTTCTCTCAAAGTTATTATTAGCCAGGGATGACCCGGTACTAGTTTCGGTGTAATTGACACAAATTTGAAATTAGTTAAATAATTAAGGCACAGAAATACAAGTTCAATGCCTTGAACTGTGTTACTGTCACTAAAATAAAAAAAAGAAACTATATCAAGTTCATTGGTAAATGTGATATCGTTATTTACCAATGATACGTTGGTGAAATATGTTTTCCTTCAGTTTACCTGAAAGTAGGTCTGTGTTAACAAAAACTCCAGGCCTTCTTAATAATTTCTCTACACACTAAAACTGGATGATTCTTGTTCGTAATCATACTGAAAGCGGTTTATTTGTAGTTAATCGAATTTAATAGATATTATCTACAATTTGAAGCACCCCAAGTAGCTGGTCTGGAACTAGAGTACCAGTGACTTAGTCTTACAGAGGTTTGATAGTAAATTAGGTTGAATATGTGCTGTACTTGTTCTATTCCGTGCCTTATATATAGATGGCAAATATGAACCTTTTCGGCTAAGACTGAGGTTCCCAAAATTTTTTTGTGTCGTAGACCCTCTGCCATGTTTTTCGGTTTTGGGTTGCCCCCCTACTTACGTGATATTGATTTTTGTAAATTTGTCACTGTAGTGAAGTAAACTTTTTGCTTCTTAGGTAGTTTTATATATGATATATATGTCTTTATATTATAAGATAGTATAATGTAAGTAGGTACTATCAGTGTATGTTGAGATGCACTATCGTAAACCCCCTATTCTCATTTCATGGACTCCTAAATTTTTTTCGCTGACGTAGAGCCTTTACAGGTTGTCATAGACCCCTGGCGTCGATATAGATCACTTTGGGAATCACTGGGCTAAGACAAAGAAATAAATTAAAAGGAACCAAAACAGCAATGGAAAGAAGCCTTATCCGACAAAAATAGAACTCCGATAAGACATTAAAGAGTAAAAAATGGAAATCGGACGGACATATTGTTAGGATACTAGATGGAAGATGAACCAAAATGCTAACCCACTAAACTCCCAACTTAAGACTTTGGAAAAGAGGCCGTCAGAAGGATGATCTAAAAAATTTCTCTGCATCTAAATGGTATATCCTTTCATACAACAGGAATTTATGGAAAGAAATAAGAAAACCTTTTGGGCCTTATAATCGAGCCTGATTGGGTTCCTCTTTTACTAGTCAGAGAGGAGAAAATAGTAAATAAACAAAAAATGCTGTTGGTGTTAAGTTGAAGAAACAATGAATATAAAAGATTGAGTAGGTACAGTTAAGAGAAGTGTGTCATGGAATCTCATAATCCAATGCCAGATCAGTTCGAGGAGGGATGCTGCAGAAGAGTTATAAGAGACCACAAATCGATACTTGAGAGGAAATCTCGGGATTTTCTCCTTCACAGGGGAGATCGCTAATCTACAACACAGGCTCACAAAAGAAGAGGCCAGTAGCCCTCTCTCAGTCAAAATGAATCGAAATGTCCTTAAAATAGACACCGAATTGAGAACTTTATCATTCTTGTGACCACCTCGAAGATCTAATAAGACTTGTAAAATAAGCGTAACTTAGATAAAGTTATTCAATTTTTAATTTTTTCTTTGGAATGGTTCAAATGAAAGTCAAAGTTAAACTTAAGCCATATTTAACATTAAATAAATAATATGGTTTGCGTTTAGAAAGATGCTCTCTCAATGATTCGAATTCCTTTTCCAGGAGTGAATGAACCTGGTTCGTGATACAAAAAAAAAAGCCAGGCAGTGAACTAATAATAGCTAAAATTTAGCCAAATTCCTGGAAGTCCAGCGGTTCGAATAACTATAGGACTCCTAGCCCTGGGAGCGAATATGATTCACCAAAAATTCCTCCAACAATGATGGAAGTTATATAAGTGATGAATATTTTTATACTCTTAGCCACCAATACGATTACTTGCATTTATGGAACGAGAAATTAATCCAAAGACTACATACTGTATGTGATGTGTGTAATGGTTTTGATACAAACTACTGTCTCATGATTCTATGTTCGTAAACCATGACCCTACAAGAAAATTTATTCCCAAATATAAAAAGACAGAAAAAGAATTTTTTTTACAACCGCTTGCCGCCGTTTGTAAAAAAAGGTACCATCAAAATTCTGGCAATTACGAGCCTGATTAAACTTTTCTCTCTCTCTCTCTTTCTCTCCAGTTTGCAGGTGTTGGATATATTTTTTGGAGAAAAAAAAACTCGGAGAGGGTGTGAAACGAATCGTGCATAAAGGGTATATCTAAATTCGATTTAGTGAGACATTTATTGTTGAGTTTCTACTCCTTGTGAGAAGAAGTTGTTGGTATGATAACAAAATTTGGCAGGATTATCAATACAACTGTCTATTCACTTCAGTTCTTTTGAAATTTGAACATTTACTTCAAAGCTTGAGGACCTGACTTTAATATAAGTTTGCAGCTAAATGATATTAATTAAATTTAATACTATTTTAATATTAATTATTTATAACAACTTTGTATAATGTAAAGTCACATTTTATTTATTTGGGCGTTCTTCTTCAGGCATTATTCTATAAACGCCAACATAAACACAACATACAGAAAGAACAAATCCCCATTGAACATCAACCGTAACCGATAGACAGACTATAACTAGCTAACAACTGTAACTATACCCTACCAATAACTAAGTAGGTCTAATATTAAAAACGACTACAAACATCGTACAACTAAACCTTATCTCCTCTTTACTTTGAACCGTCGGTTTGGGGAGATTTGGTAGCACTATAGCCTCTCAACACCATGTTCAGACCACGCTGTTGCAACAAAACCTTTCCAGCAGATTCCCCGAAGATATACTGCCTTCGAAACTATCAACAGTGAATAACTACGGTTCATGATAGTTATAAAAAGCTTATAACAACTCAGTTATACTAAATTTGAAAGTAGTATTTTAAATATACAGCATCCCTAAGATTAATTTTCATATAATTGAGGCTCCTCCAGAACTTATCACATAGAACTAATACCAAATCCCAAGACTAAGGCACTGGTCTATTCTCCAGACTTATGAATCACCTCATACTCGGAGACAGATGGCAGCTAACAACAAAAGCCAAACTAATAAAAATTAAATTACAATTCAGGTACACACCAACATCTACATTGATTCGAATCATTGCATAGTGATGACTAAACGAATGCATTCTCCACGTATCTGATCATGAATCATTCCGCGGGTCAATCTCCAAAGAGGAAACACAAGTAAAAAGAGTACAAAAGTGAAACTTATTATTATATCTGGTTCATTAAGTGCACAAACTTGTGACTTTTTCATTCAATTTCACTGGAGTTCAAACGCATTTCTCGCGGACTTTTTCCCTCTCCTTTCTAAGGGGCTACTTATCTAAACGCATTCTCAAAGTTATGCGTTTGTTCTCGCCGCAGACAAAACAAAAAATTATCAATTTCTAAATAGTTTTTTAAACATGTATCTGTGTTGCATCAAGCCATCTCAGGTTCAATAACCCTTTAAAATGTAGCCCGCAAAAAATTTTGAGTTCAAGGTCGATAGAAAATTACACGATAACTTTTTTTTTCTCTTCGTTTCCTACCCCTTGCCGAAATCCTCACAAAACTTCTTCTTCATCTTTCTAACTCGCTCGTTCTATCATTATTTTGGAGAAGACATCACTTTTTTAATGTTCAGCACTCAGTTCCAAGGACTTTCAAAAATTTTTGGGGTTGTTTGAAACTTTTTTAATGGCTTCCTTCCTTTTATTTTATTATCAACCCATAAAGTTATGTCACTGTTGTTGTTTTATTTATTATGTATGCATGAAATGGGTTGTGACTTAACAACCCCCAAACTAGGGTAAACAGTACGCCTGTTATCAATTTGGGACATCAGTTTCTCAAGGGCGTAAAACTAATGAATGTAGCTTCGAAGTTTTTGATTCAATTTTGGGTAGGGGCCATTTCAGTACTCAAACACAAAAAGCTTCTTCATCAAAAATTTGGTCTTCTTTCTGTCACATCCAGGAACGTGTAACTTCTTTCTAAGCACAGCGTTCTACGTCTGTCTTAGAAATTTCACTTCATGTCCTAAACAGAAAATTCGATAATTTTGGACAGCAAATGATAAACCTGCCAGTGCTGACTAGAAGCTACTAATACAGACTTTATTGTGACGAGTGAATTTACTCGCTGGAGTTTAATGATCTTAACAGGCATCTGTCTCTAAATATGAGGTAACAAATTGTCTGGCTTTCAGAGGTTTCATTTAGGAAACAGACCAGCATCTTAGCTCCAGAGATCGGAATTTCAGAAACAATCCACCAAAGACCAAAACGGCTACTACTAAGGATGCCAGCAGCTTGTAAAACGTCTGAGTAAGGTTATCTTTGGATTGTAGTACGGCTTACAATAAACCTTTTACACTACCTTCTATCAAACGCACACACATCATTTTAAGAAAGAAAGAAAGGGAGAAAGGGATCTTAGATACGCCACTGCAGTCAATATGCTTGCATTCCATCACTAATTTAAAATAATTTTTCCACAATTTGTATTGGGTCTGGAGGGTTTGAACCCGGGGAAGTAATTTAAAAAAGAAAGGTGGATGGATGAAAGGGAAGAAATGTTTAAAAATCTAGGTTACATCTGCTTTCTTCTTCCCTGGAGCAACTTGAGAAGACATGATTACTTAGTTTGATGCAACAGAACGTCATTGTTTGCTCGCAAACAAAGAACAAAAAGGTTTTTCTCTTTTTTCAAAGGAGGATTGCTTCTTTGTTTAATAAAGAAAGGCCCGGATCATCCCCTAAACAAGGTGGTGCGGAAAAAAATTTTTCTTTTTTTATTTATCACCTCCACCATCAAACTCAAATTGAAGCAAACTCAATTCGCTCCGCTTTGAATCATTTAAATTAATTTCAACGTTTTAAGCAAGTGTGAGGATGCCAAGGGATCACTACAATCTTATCATAACTACAAAAATCAGTTGAAAATTTAAAGAAATAAACGGACCGGAAAATAATTGCGGTTCTATGTGTTACATCTAATATATAGGTCGGCGAACGTGATAAATCAGGCAAAAAATGTATAATTTCCGGCGATTATTCATAATCACCAACTCAGCTTGATAAATGTGATTAATCACCGAATATTTATCACATTTACTGGTTAGATGTAGATACTGGTGAAGATTTTTTAAACTAGCTGGTAAATGTGATAAAAATTCGTTAATTAATCACATTTATCAAGCTGAGTTGGTGATTATGAATAATCGCCGGAAATTATATATATTCGCCTGATTTATCAAATTTACCGGCTGGTTTATAAAATGTACAGCTCTTAAAGGATGGTGGAATCAAAGTTTGCTCAGATGCATGGCTTTTGTCACGTCTTAAATACTCGGATGCTCTTGCTGGAAGGTTCGTTCATTGTTACTGGCGACCAAGCACTTCGGTCTGCTTGTCTTTTGTCAGAAAAGTGACAGAAGCTGAGTATCTGAGCAAACTATACTTATCAGATAGATGGTAAATGTGATTAATTTGTCATATTTATCAAATTTAGAGGTGATTATGAACAATCGTCGGGAATTCGCCCGATTTGACGTAATATTTGTATATAGAGAGGTCTGTGGTGTAGTGGTTAAGGTCCCGCATCCTGTTATACCCAAGGGTGAAAAACAGAATCAAATCTCAAATTAATAAATATACACAGTATAACCTTCCAGTCCACATTATATATATCGACTCACCTCCTCCTTCGGGTCTCCTCTCATTTTCAAAAGTCCGGTACATGTGACCCAAGTTCGATGGAGTCTGAAAAACATTTTGTTGACTTGTAAATAAACTTACTCCCGAAGAACATTTATGCAGCACGTGCATATTAACCCACGTAACACTCATATGTCAACGAAATCCACCAACTACTATATGAATATGTGTTTAAAGTGTAAATGTCTACCATAAAAATCTTTGACTTGAGGGCAATTTTTTAGTTAGAAACCTTAATTGCACTACAGTTACAGGGTTGTAAGCCAAGGTTTATTGATCCTGAGGTTGTTTCTCTTTCTAAAAGGCTCCTTCGCAGGTGGTTATTTAGAATTTGAAGCTCTAATCAGAAATAATAAAATAATTCGAAAAAAAACTCATAAATGCCAAATGAGAGGGTTGTAACAGATAAAAAATCATTTCTGGTGATAATTTTATGTCTTTACAATTCAAATTTCGTTATTTTGAGATTATGAATAACAATTTTTTGTCTTTTCATTTGAAAGAACTCCCTTCCGAAATATTCTTTTAAATACCTGGATTAAATTACCATTTTTTCTTCCAAACATCCCTTTTCAACCCTCCAGTCAGATAATAAAAACCCGGCGATAATTAATTTGGACAAACAAAAAATATTCAAAAGGCTAACCGAATGAATGCTTTTAAAGACAGTCAATTAGAAGAAGAGAAAAAAAAAATTTTTTTGCTCATCTCTTTAGGGATCTGACTTATTTCCGGTTAGTCCATACAAACGTTCTCTTTACCTACTAATTAAAGGGTTCATCTGCGATGATAATCATGTAAATGGAATGTGATCAATGGCTCCCATTTGAATATGGTTATTAGATCCTTCACTAATTGGAAATTCCTCAGACCTATTTGTGAAGACAATCAACCCTGGTAGACAAAATAACTTTCTCACCAATGCATAAGGGTCTTTGTGGTAGGCTACACACACACATAAACAAAAAAAATGTTTTTGTGGTGAAGATTTAAATTGAAAAAGGTAATAAATGAGATTTTTTAACTAAACACTAACTTTTTCACAAAAGACGTTCTTTTCTGTTAAGATCGAGAAGTCCAGAAAGGAGTTTGGACATTGGTTTTTGTCCAGTAGATATAACAAACAAGAACAAAGTGATGAGAAGTGACCTAATAAACATTATAACTGATTTTAATTATAGCAGAAACCTTTTGTACGAAGTATAATAAGAGTAAAACTATATTTGACAAAGTTAGTGCTGACTGAAACATTTCAAAACAATTTAAATCAGTTCCTGCTGTCGTATTCAGATCTTTGGCAAAGTATTTCCCAAACCCAATCTTCCCCCAAACTCTAGTTGCGAACTATTCTTGAAACACTCTTCTAACAACGTTTCTTCAGAAGTAGTAAAACAAGATTTAACACTAAAAGCTTTCAGCTACCAAATTTCCATTCCAGGTATTCCAGGAGCTGAAGTAAGAGGATTCCTCCATGAAAGGTTTGGGATAATCTCACGCCTTTATGATTTAAAGATTTGTTGTGGGCTTTGTAATATATTCAGTTTGTGCATTATTTATGAAATGAAATCCTCCTAAAAGTGTGCATTATTTATGAAATGAGTCATTCACAATAAAACACTCTCCCTACAACATCTCAGAGAATAATGTCGGTTCTGTGACTTACACCTAATATACATGTTACGGTAAAACTAATAAATTTAGCAAATGTCCGGCGATTATTCATATTCACCAACTAACCTCAGTTAATATGACAAATTACCAAATATTTTTCACACTTATCAGCTAGTTCATAAAATATCCAACTCGTAATGGCGAATTTAATAAAAGTTTGCTCCGATGCTTAGCTTCTGTTACTTCTACTCATGTACTCTTCCTGTTGAGAGGTTCGTTTTGGCGAGAAAACTGCTTAAATTGCTTGTCTTTGTCAGAAAAGTGACAGAAGTCAACCATCTGGTCAAACTTTTATTAATATTCCCATCACGATTTGGAGACTTTATTAGCTAGCCGGTAAATGTGATAAATATTCAGTAAATTGTCACATCAACCAAGCTTAGTTGATAATTATGAATAATCACCGGGAGTTGTATATGTTTATCACTTTTACCTAACAGATATACGATAATTACTTTCCGGTCCACATTACAGTTTTTATGTATTTCCTGTATTAAATTCTCCTGATAAAATAAAAACGGCAGACTAAAGCCTTGATACTCAAACTGCAGCCCACCAAGCCCTACAGCCCAGTGACCCAGTGGAAACCGATTTAGTGAAAATTTGTGGAAAGGTCGGTTGCACATTGTTAAGTTTGAACTATAGTGCCTGACCAGTACGAAAATCTTCGGTCCTGTGCTCAGAAACTGCTAACATTGTCTCAACATATCTTTGTGAGGCAATATACAGAAAATACATACGGAAACAAATGTACATACAGATGTTGCCCTGAAAGTGGACTGTATGCGTCGAAATCCGGAGTTGTAAAATTGGTAAGTCGTGTGGCCCAGTCGCAATGGTCACAAAAGAAATTTGGGCCGGGAAGGAAAAGCTTGAGTACCAAGGGACTAAAGGTCAATTAGAAATTATGAAATTTGTAATCGTTATAAATAATTAATTATACACATTTTAGTCCTAACCACCTGCACTATGAGTCTGTTTGTTTAGTTTGAAAAACTGACTGAATAAAAACAATGACGATTATGACAGGAACAGTGGAAAAAAAATTAATTGCATAGTAACACAACCATAAATACTGAAGGATCGAAAATCTGCAAAATCACGACTGAAGACTCTCACAGCCTATGATGGAATAGATTTAAACAAATTTAAAAAATAAACAAACAACAAACAAACACAAACACACAAAGCCATCACCTAGTAATTGATAAGAGTAATCAAATAAAAGGAAAATGAAATAAAATCACCAAAGGAATTAATTGAGTTGTTAAGAAATGATTCCAATAAAACTGGCCATTTTGTTATTGACCACAATGGTGGTTACTGTCAAGTGCACAAAGTGAGTGTGGCCCAAATCTTCTTCAAGACAAACCAGAAACGCCTAGTCTTGGCCTCTAAATAATTTCCAACCCTGACACTTGTATTTAAAAAAATAAAAAAAAATTAATTTCAATATAAAGATATTAGTCATCGTATCAAGAGTTTGAGGTATGAGTGTATGAGAGCTTTTTATAGTTTCTGAGTTTTGTTTTGGTTGTGATTGGTTTTATAAAATATAATGTATAATTAAGCGTTGTTATTAAGATGAAACCATTTTGTTATACTGAAATTTTTCAATTGGGAGTTATTTAGCAATTTTGATTTTTCTCGGCGGACTTATTAATCTTAATAATTTGAAAGAGAAATAAATATTACTTCACCTATACAGACAAACTCTCAACAGAAACAAAATTTTAAGTATAAGTTACAATAATTCTACAGAAGTAAGAAAACTCTTGAATTACTTTGTTGGGACCAAGTTGTGTCGTTGTAGATGAACGAATGATGGACAACACTAACCCCGAACTTATTTGTATATTGGTATATAAAATGTTATTATAATTATAATTTAGAATAAGAATGGAAAATGCAAGGATCCTGATTGTGCGGAGCTCCGGGACTGAATGAATTTTGCTTCGGTTTTCGTCTGCTTCATTTTACTGTGCCCATTCCGGAATTAGGAACGTGGAGAACGCCACAACTTATACTAATTTGATTTAGTTATACTTCAAAATGTGTTAATAAATAAAACTTTATAAAATGATCTCAATCAAAACAAAACAAACAGTAACTATAAAAAGCTTCAATACAACATTGCGTTATAGAGTATCACTGTAATCCAGGAGTGTCAAACTCACGGCCCAAGATGAACATTTTGCGGCCCAGTCAGTATATCCGGCGCCAAGTAAAAATAAATGTGAATTAGAAACGAAACCAGTATATAAAATTATAGTATGCCTTATTTATAAACTATACGGATCATTTTATACAATAATTAACTTCATACATGTTTATAACAATGTACTATTCAAAATAAAAATATTTGTTTCTACAAAGATTGAATTTTTGCGGCCCACAAGTTAAACATTGTGTATTTGTAGGCTTAGTGTGTAAGTTGAAAGACGCACAGCAAAAAATTCCCAACAGCTGTGGGTTGGTATAACGTTAGGTTTCTTTTTCGGTTGATATTCAGTAAACTTTCTAGACTCTTTTTACGCGGTTTGTGATAAACCCCCAAAATCAATGATGTAATGAATAACGACCGCGAAAGTATAAACATCTTCTTCCCATCATTCTCAATTCATGGGAGGAGTAGTGTAGTGGTTAAAGTTCCTGACTGGCACGCAAATGGTCGTCAGTTCGAATCCTCCTCTCGCATCCTGTTGTACCAAAAAAAGGATGAAAAACGGGATTACGTGAACCACCGCCACTAAAACCACCACCATCGTTCTTAAATCGCTTACAACCAACAGCAATTATGAGATACTTTTATATTAGACTTGAGTAATGAATGAAATCAAAGTAAAAAAGGAAAACAAGTTGTCTATAGATCCGTTTACGTCTGTTCGCGGTCGAAGGTTTTTGTGAAGGACCGTCTACTAGAAAGACTGTTGAATGATGATCGTAATTAGATTCATTGTGCAAGGTTGAAACACGGTCGAAGAGACAAGGACATGCGATAAAAACAGGGAGCAAGAACCTTTCCGTTCTTTTTTTCTCTTTTTATTTAAATTAATCTGAAGAAAAAAAATCTCAAGGCGACTTTTTTTCACGTCTAGCATAACACAAAAAATTGATATCCCATTTTACACGATCCTTTTTTTGAGGTCAATTTTTTGTGGCTTTTAACAGAGTAAAAGCTATTGATTAAACATTCCTTTTAAAATTTAACGAATACATAATTAAAAATTTTTCTTCCTCTGAACCTTAATTTTTATGTTTATTTACGTTTGAGAAAAAGGTTTTTTTTATTCCTTTCGAAATCCTTAATTTATAATAGTTCTAACACATTTATACTACAAAAGGTTATGAGAGGAAGAAGAGAATAAGAAGGCCGTTTATCTCAGACCAAACCTTTTACTTTACAGATGCATCCCTCAAAACAGGGAAAACTTCAATACTACCACCCCACAGTTCAGAATATTATGGCGTAGGGCCTTCAAAGTATGAGATTAAAAGGAAATCAAAAAACTGGAATCGTGGGTAGTATCTTAAAATGACCCTGGAACTGGACAGTGTGACCAGGTTCCAATTCACTAGAAGAAGTGAAAAGAAATAAGCAGAAACAGCAATTTTTGATTAAAAATAGTTAAAAACAAGGAAGTTTACTTGTCTGCAAGTCTTCCGGAGGAAGAGGTTGTACAGAAAGAGCAGTTTTAGCACAAATTGAAGAAACATCACTGAAGAGGACATTGGAGATCAGTTTATGATGAAAACAAAATGAAATAAGAGATGGTCACAAAGGAGAATGAAATACCATACCTTCAGTGTTAAGTTTCATGCTGTGTGCAGTACTTATGAAACGAACGCCTCTCACAACCGCTCATTTAGGACTAGGAGTGTGCATTACTTTTGGAATTTAGAGACCACGAGTGTGCATTACTTTTGGAATTTAGAGACCATGACTGTGCATTACTTTTGAAATTTAGGTCCCATGACTGTGCATTACTTTTGAAATTTAGAGACCACGAGTGAGCACTTTTGGAACTTAGGAACTAGAAGTGTGCATTACTTTTGGAATCTAGGGGCTAGGAGTGTGCATTACTTTTGGAATTTAGGTCCCATGAGTGTGCATTACTTATGAAATAAGCTTTTCACTAAACTATACCTTTCAAAGGACCTGAATACGACTCTAACAAACTCATTTTTAACTCTAACAATCACTGACGTTAATTTCAATTAGATTCGACACAAACCTGTTGAATTCAGAACTAACATATACTAACTAACCAATTAAGTCTACACGAGATTTATAGCTCTAGAGCTTTAAAGGATAATAATAATAATAAAACAAAAATGTAGTTTATAGTTTTTCTAAAAATTTCATAATTAGTCATGGATTAATAATTATAGAAGATTAGTAGAAACGATTAGTACTGCGATCGCCAAAATAAAGAAGATCATTATGATGCGAGCCATCAACAAGAATGAACTATCCAAATGATTCAACTTCCTGTGATCTAATTAACAACAATCTTATTAAAATAACAATTCTGATTAGAGATGAAATGGAAATAATTAAAACACAACCCAGAACACACCACACACACACAAAAAGTTTTTGAATATAAATTCTCAATAACTGAAGGTCTGACATTTTGAAATCATTTCCTAATTGCACCTTAAACTTGATAATGAACTTAAAAAGAAATCATCGAGTAATGTTATATTTTTCTTTTTCAAGGAATCTCTCGCGGAAGGTCGGTAGAGGGAAGGGGGTCCAATAGATTATTGTGCCTTCCTTGGTCTATACCAAAACAAAGCCAACGATTCTTTTACTCGATCAACGGTACGCAGAAATCTATATAAAAGAAGACGAAAGGAAGTATGTCAAGGTCCACAGAAGGGCATTTTTATTTCAATACAACATAGCAATCACTCATATTGGTCAATGAACCATGGACAATGCGAAAAACATTTTCTGATTTGCAAAAGACCGGAACAAATTTTTTGTAAGTTCTTTAATAGAGAAAAAAAGAAAAAGAAAACAAATCGGCACCATTTTTTTCATGTCACTTTATAGGTATTTACTTTCTTCATTACGACCGTATTCCAGGTCAGTAGAACAACTTTTAGGGTGAAACGTTTTTTTTTCTTTTTTGTTCTTTCTTCTCTCTCTCTCTCTTCTTTCTTTAAGGAGGACTTGAAATGATGACGTTCTTAATTTGCCCTTTTCGTTTCCTGCGATCCAAATTATTATAAAATTCCTCTTACAAACCAGAATTTCCTTTCTTTTCAGAATTAATCACTTTTTTTTCTCTCTCTCATAACGAACAAATAAAAAACGATCACGACGATCATGATATGATACACTTTTCATTCATGAGGATGAGTCGTGTCATCTCGAAACGACTCACTTGTAAAAACACTCTGAGACAAAAACCAGTAACAAGTATTATGTAATTTTGAATTATTTGAAATTTTAGTCTCAATAAACTAAAAGAAAAGAGAGAAGTTGTCACATCTTTAAAGTCCCTCTTATCCCTTATCTCCTATCCCGGTTTTAGCCCGGGCTGGCCCTCCTCAAATGGGTGCTTCCAGGACCTGCTGTCTTTGATCCTGTCTCTGAATTTCTCTGGTAGAACTTCGAAGTCTTTTTAATTTTCCTCCTCCAGGGGGCTAGTGGTCTGACTCTTCCTCTGTTGTCACATCTTTAAAGTCCCTCTTTCTCTTATCCCTTATCTCCTATCCCGGTTTTAGCCCGGGTTGGCCCTCCTCATATGGATGCTCCAGGACTTCCTGTCTGTGAATTTCTCTGGTAGAACTTCGAAGTCTTTTTAATTTTCCTCCTCCAGGGGGCTAGTGGTCTGCCTCTTCCTCTGTTATCACATCTTTGAAGTCTTTTAAAAATTATTAGAATAACTCAAAAACCTCAAAAAATATGGCGCACAACTGCTAGACAAAATTTCTGGCTATTAATTCAAACTACTAACTGTTAATGAATTTATAAAACTTTAGTTGACTATATTAAAATCTTTCCAAAATAAAAAAAGAGCCGCCCATCTTTTATACCGAATCGACTCTCCATTAATATCATGGACAATACCATCGTTAATTAATAAAAATACATATAATTAGGTTAATTACATAAAACAACATAAACATTAATAGTTTAAGGATGAAAGAGCTGAGAACCGCACATATATTTATGTAGAAATGTATTAATACTATAAGTACTTAACTTTAATAATATCAAACTTATGAGTTCTTAAGATTTTCGCGGCTGATATTATTAATATTAGTAAAAAACTTTGAGCTGTAACACCGCGTCAAATTTTTGGCACCCGTAATAACCAAAAGTTATGTCCCAACAGTTTTTTTTAGCTCCCATGATTAACTACCTACCCCAAGGAACGAACTGTTGGTTTGAAAAGAAAGCTGGGGAGCAGAGTCTAAGTCCCAGGGGTTGACAGAGAGGATATACTAACATTAATATCAAATATATAGGCCTACTTATAAATTTCATTTGTTCTTTCTAATATGGAAAGCTGAAATATACTATTAATAAATATATTGTATTTCGTTGATAATACTAACAATACCAACTGCGACTATGTCATACTCTTCATCTGATTTCATTACAATCTCATACCCAAAACTTATTTATAATCTCATCCCTTCTGTTAATGAAAGTATAATTGAATTATATTATCAAAGTCCTGATAACAATCACTACCATGATCCATAGAACCTAAAACGTTAATAAATAACTACAAATACAAATAACCGTTATTTTCATTAAAGATTGTAATTAAAATTAGATGCATGAGACTAAGAGTTGTAACCTTGAATTCTTTTTTTGTTTCAGTTTTGTAAAAACCGCCAGTTTGTTTTTAATATCGAATGTTAATAAAAAAAAAGGTCTAAACAAAGTTCAATGGAGTATGAGAGTAAAGAAAACAGCGATCGAGTTTAGGAAAACCTAGTAAAAACAGCGGGACACATGAATGAATAGGTTTTTGGGATGGCAACTAGGTCAACAGATCATGGTCGTTCCAAGTGTCAAGGTCAGTTTCCTTATGTAAGAATCCACATGGCTGCCAATGGCATATAGGCTTGTGGTCGTGAATGTGTGTTTTTTGTGTGTTTTGTCGTACGAGAGAAAACACTTTTACCCTCACTGTACGACTTTTTACATTTTTCTTTTCATTCACCTTGAATTTTCATTGCCTCGAGTTAAAATAATAATTTGCTGTTCCATGAGATTATTTCTTCGGTCTCAGCTTTTTAATTTTTTAAATTATTTTTCTTTATTAAAGACATTTTAATTCACTGAAATCAACACCACACACACACTAGTCTTGTTCACGGATCAGGTGTCACAATAGCACCGTTCAGCAATTCATTTCAAATCAATACCTAAGCAAAGTCATAAGTCATAAAATTGAATTTCTGTTTCATTTAATTCTCTACCTCTTCCGACTGATTTGACATGAATAAACCCATAATCATACTAAAAACCAAGAAGCAGTCTCAAATACACAGCAACTCTCCCTCAGCTACACCACTACCAACCGGAAAAGGAATAAAATTCGTCCTGACCCCGAGTAGCCAAATACGTTCTGTTGTGAGTAAGAATTCTCTGATAGCTTTTCATGTCAATATCGGTTACTAGTTAATCGTTAATAAGCTTGAGTGTACAACATCGGTATCTAGCCTCTTCCTGTTCTTCTAAGTTATCTCTCAAGTTTCTGATTTCCTTCTTCAAGTCTTTTTCCACTTTAAAGTCTCAACTCTCTTCTCAAACTTCTTTAACGCTCTTCAAAGCACGGCATCTCAGTCAACAGTCTCTCGAGAGAAAATTTTTAAACTTGTAAAAGCTGTTAACATCTTGGAAAATGAGAAAAGAGAAAAAACTGACCCTGTGGGTAATGTAATCGACCTTGATGCCACCAACAACCACCTGACCTTTTCCAGATTGGATCGGAAGTAATTGACCAAAAGACTTCATGTTTGAATTACGAAATCCGTAATTTATTTACAGTTCGGTAGTTTTTGTAAATATCAAACGAATTATTAAAATAGGACACCGCGAAATAATCCTCAAAAAAAGTTTATGGCATTCCTTGCAGGATCTCTAACATGTTTAGTGGAAAATGATGAATTATTTCGGAGTCAGTTAGCCTTCGTTAGATTTGTCATAGGTTAAAAAAAGTAAACAGGCCAATGTTAATAACTGAAGTTATTCCAGGACGAACTGGATAATATTTTTATCTACATTGCCACGAGATAACACATTCGAGTTCATTGTAAATGTGTTTTGTCAGGTTTTAATTGATTTAAGAAAACAGTGCGCCATCCTTCGGTATACATTTCAGACTTCCTTAACTGTTACCAATTTGGTTCCTTCCTATAATGTTTCTATGTTAGGTTATACCGAACTTTTAACTCCTTCCGTTAGGTGTATGTGTGAACTCTTGTTCTGGTCATTTCATGCCTGTTCTTGCCTTTCACATTTGTCGTCTTCTTTCTGGGTCATTACTTTAGTGCAAAACCTGTCAACGGTTACACTTTCCGGACGGCTGTTGGATATCCACATTGAGAGTTGTTGAAAATTTCTTCCACCAAACTCCACAGTGTGTCATCCTCAAGCTTTTTGATCGCTGTCCAATTCAAGCATACAATCGTTATTTCGGTACGGCGGCTTGAAGTGTTACTGTAAATACTCAAATGAGCGTGTGATGTTAGCACTGGGTACTAGTCAACTACTTGAAGGAACAATCATTTTCAATTTTTTCGGTTCACTGAAATACGGCTGAGGCTTATCCTAAAATGTCTATCAACAACGCAACAGGGTAGTAAGAGCAAAGTTATAACTTTTATTACAAACCAAAATTTGGGTACCAAAACATTTTACCAACAGTTTTTAGGTTAGTAATCAGGGTAGTCAGCAATCATATCTCAAGCTTGAAAACAAAATTACATCCAAATCGATTACATTATTAAATATAAAGTATAAATTATACTGTCACAACTATTTTCCACACCTAACGGCTCAGATTTTGTTCTAATTCCACTTCCTGAACAAAATTCGTTGACCACTTTTAGAAAATCGTTTCCATGTCTCCATTTAAGGGACCACAATTCACTATCGCATTCATACCCAAACCTTCAAGCTCAGTTTGAACCGATTCCTTCTTACATGACATTGTTCTCGAAGCTCCAAATTTAAACGAATCAGCTCTCATCTCTAAAACTTCGATACTTTTCATTATCATCTGGTATTTCGAACAAGACGAAGAATAAGAAGAAACCTAACACATTTGTTGGCGAGTACCGTATATTTGGCGATATTGAGATGAATCTATGTCAGGGACGTGGATATTGACCGAGATTCGCGTTGGTTCATTTATATTCCCATTCCTTGCCTTAATTTGTTTATTATGTTTTAAACATTGGATGGAAATAAGTTTCAACTTGAACCGATAATTACTTCTTCGCGAAACTTGGAAACCCGATGATTTTATAAGACGAACAGTAAAAACCCAGCATCCTCATCCTCATCACTAAAATTCATTCTATAAATTTGTACTCAGTCTTTTTCCAGCTGTTGAGTTTTATATTTACTTCCGCCACCTCCCTGATGGAGAAAATTTAGTGAATAAACTAATTTATACAGTCCGGCAGTCAACAGAATTGGCTGCTGTTCTAGATGAATTTGAATCCCATGACAACTTCACTCATTGGCTGGCATTGTTACGCATGAAACCAATAAGCAATCAGGGACAAACTGACACACACAAGATGAATAAGATAACATAAATCCTCCATAAATTAATAAATGATAATGAAGATGGGCAGATATACAAATAAAAGACGACAGGTGAACAAATCACACCACAGTCTAAATTCAGCTCAAAGACTAAAGAGAAGATGACATCTCCCAGTAGACAAGATATACTTAACAGACAAGTTTGAAAGAAGCTAGAAACTTTTAACTGAACCTGATTTTTTAAGCTATTAAGTATTTATTAAAATTATTATGTAAATAATTCGTGGGAGGAGTAGTGTAGTGGTTAAAGTTCCTGACTGGGACGCAAATGGTCGTGAGTTCGAATCCTCCTCTCGCATCCTGTTATACCCCCAAAAAATGGACAAAAAACGGGATTAAAACCACCACCAATTCTACAACAGTATAAAGGAAAAAATATAAATTTCAATAACTAATAAATAAATAAATAAATAAAAATTTGTCACGTTTTTTATTGCGCGACATAAAAATTACGAGGAAACAAATTTTTATTTCACTTCTTGGACACTTAACGGTTGACTACGAAGCTAATATTAACCAAATCAATAGCGAAATAAATAAATAAATAAAAATCTCGATTGAATACTGAATCAATATAGAAAAATAAAATTACTTGTTTATGAAAGGAGACAGACACACTTAAGAAGAAAAAAGAAAGGAGGAACGATGAAATATTCGCACCACTTAAACACATTAAGATGCTCTTATAAGTACCGGCATTCGAACTATTGATAATTTCAACCCAGGTGAAAGGTTTTTAGATTTGTAGTGTTCTAAACTTTTTTCTCTTACTAACTTTTACGCTAACACGTGACCCAAGTAGATTTTTGAAAGAGTTATAAAGCCTATCTCTAAAGCTCGGAAGTCGTTAGTGCGCACATTAACTTGATAACCTGGCGATTAATTGGTTTGTTGGGTTAGTGAGAGGAATCGAAAGTTTTTCGCACTTTATCTAGGTAATGTGCATTTTAACGGCTTTGGGTAGTTGATTGTTTAATATGGGTTTGATTATTTGAGTTTCGAAAAGCGAGTAAATAAATAATATTGTGTGAACTTGAGCTATAGAAACGTTGCTGTTGTTCCAGTGAAGACCTCATTTTCACTTTAGTGTTCGTAGTAGATAACATGCAAATTGTGAATATGAATTTGTAACAGAAGTGTGCATTATTTATGAAATGAAATTTTAATAAAAGTGTGCATTACTTATGAAACAAACCCTTTCTAAAGCATATAGAAACGGTGTTACCTCATAAAAGATCTCATTTTCAATTTTACTAGCTAATTTGTATATTATTTCAGTATAATAATTTCTTTCGTTATAAATACAATTTTAAGCACATTATCAAATCAATAAGGTACACATTAATATATTAGAGGTAACATATACTCATCGTTAACCCATTAAGAGGAGAAGGAAGTTTTGTTTGATGTGAGACAACAACCAGCCTTGGATGCTGGGTGCAGAAAAAAAATTTTTTTTCACAATTTCCCTTTTGTATTAACTAAAAGAATGAAAAAAGGAAGGAAGGAGAGAGAAGAAATAGCCCCTTTTCAGCTCACAGAAGGCAACAGTATCAGGTGAAGTATGTCAATCGGGGAATTGATGCCGTTACAATCAGTGGCAAACACCGTTCTCCCAGCATCTGCTTCTTTATGTCTATAGAAATATGTTTTTCAAAGAATCTTATTTTTCCTTCAGACGCACCGTTACCTTCCATTTATCAAATTGTCCGAGCCCTTGTAACCTACTGCTAAATGCCACCGCACTTGGAGGTTGTTTGTCAAAAAATAAAAATAAAAACCCGTTTCAGTGTTCAAAGGGGAGGTTGCAAGAATATTACGGTTTTGATGGACAAAGTGTTTACTTAACAACCATATTTCTTAGTTTTGAGAAATAGAAAAACACATCTCCGAAGTGCAGTGCGTTGGGATGGACGTACCTGAGAAACCTGAGCGAAAAAGGAAACCAAAAATTCCTGTTGGTGGTTTTCATAATTCATAAAACAGGGATTCCCCCCCGGTGCCCTACAATCCACAGCCGAAACCCTGGGATTTGAGTTCAAGTTAAACAAATCAAAAACGTAGTCATCTCAATATGGTGTATATCGCCTCTCTCTCTTTCCTTTTCGCTGATTACAGGAAGTGTTTTCCGCCATTTTCGGTAGTCTCAAGGTAAAAAAAGAAATCACCGCATCCAGCTATAAATAAAAAGGAATTCTGGTAATTTTAATTTGCAGGTGGAAGTACTGACTTGCACAAAATGCAGTGCATTTTTACATTTGAAGGTCTACCCGGTTTGAAGAACTTGATCTCATTTCGTTCGTCTTGTTTACTTTTCCACAACCCGAGGCAATTAATTTAACACATGTTTTTGTAACAAAATTTCCACTGATAATGTCCGTGCCGAATTTACCATCCATCTGTAAAAACTTGTTTTCTGTAGCTTGAATTAATTATAAAAATGATCGTTTCATCGATCACATTCGATTAAAGACGATTGGAAAATATGCGTGCGCGCATTTGTTTTCATGGTCGGTTGACCGGCCGGAATAGTTTTTTCCTTTCTTTACATCGCCGGGTCCAGTTACCCTAAATGGCAGTTATGACTCACGTCATTATGGTAAGTTCCACTGTTCTCCTAATACTATTCTAGTCATACGTGACATTGAAAACCTAAGGATTCCTCAATTTCACTTATTTATTTTTATTTTTTGATTATTGCCACGGTTTTGTCGGACGTCAGGAAAGTAACAGGTTTCCCAGGTGATGGTTATGAGAGTGGAGTGGAGGTTTGGTGTTCTGGGACCTTCTGGGACCGCAAGGGAATAGTCTAACAGGTTTGTAGGTTAATGGTGTGCCTTTTTTATATTGTGAATTACGGTAGTGTTTACTTTTTAAAACTGCTACCACTATTACACGTCGATAACATCTCTTTTACAAAACTGCTGTTACCCTTTATGTTATAGGTATATCAAAGAACAGCAATTTTTTTGTTCTTCAGGGTGTGTTAGGTGACCCTCTATGTCCCAGAATTTCTGCACTTATCAGCTATGAATAGATCAACAATAAGTCAATACGCTATTACCGACCATGAAACACAAATCGGTTATGGACCCAACAGATTCCCAATCGCGTTTCTCGACTTTCTTGCCACCATCAAAAGCTAACTCGAGTTAAATGTCTTCTACAAAGAATGTTGACAAAGTGTATGCTCCTTCAATTCAGAGTGAATGAAAGATAAAAATACCTGAGCAAAACATCGGAGGACAATCAAAAACTCATTCTAACGGAATGAATTTGTCGTTGGCTCTATGAGTAAGAAACCGCCACCCCCTGACACCCCTCACCCCCGTGAACCATTTCAAAACAAAATTCGCAAATACATTGAAAGGAGAGCCAATTCCTTTGTACTCTATTGAAGTAGCCAACCCTTTATTACCTTCAAGATGTATACGGTATCATCAGAAGGTTTGAAGAAAGGACCTAACGGTCTTGCCCATAATTTATTCCTCCAATTCTGTTATTTATTTATTTATTTATTTGACTAACAACTGCTATCTTTTTCTTCTTTGATATTTCTTAAGAAAGGTTTTAGAGCAAGAGGAAATTCAGAAGAAACTGTTTCAATATTTTCCTATACCATGAATGTCATTTACTTCTATGGAATTCTCACCGTCTGCATTCATCGTTCTGTTACGAATTCATTTCATAAATATTGCACAAATTTTTGGTTTAAGGCGAGTTGTGTAATAAAACTTACAGCAGAGGATTTGTGCTGGAATGTTCAAGAATTGAGAAAACCAAACAAGTTTTGTTTTAATGTGAGTCTTCCAAGTCAATCTACGGTCAAGATGGATACCAAGATGACTTCAGATTACTGGGTGATAGGGGTACCGTTTAGGAAAACTGGCGGACACTACCCTTTGCGGAGGACCCAATTAACTAACCGCAAAATTTGAAGTTCTTTGGGAGAATTATATATCTAGAAAATGAATATTATACTAGATAAAGCTTGGCCACACCTAAAGCTCTCAAAATTTAAGTAAACAATAAATAAATAAATAAGTCATTTCCATTTGCGGAAGTGAAGTTCTTGTGAAAGTGGGTCAAACTTTTGAATTTTTCAAAAACCTCTTCTGTGTTTATTTTTTCTTTAGTATCTCTCTCCTCCACCATCTGCTCTCAGATGACTGAGATACTTTCTGCAGATGTTTTTCCTCCTTAACACCCTTCTAACAGCACTTTCCGTCTGTTTCTGTTCATTTTCCTTCCTCCACCCCCAATTTAAAGGTCACATTACTGTTTCTCAAGTGGCGGTGAAATTCATTTCGTCAGACTTTTGGGTCAAAGAAAAAAAGGTGTTTTTGAAACTAAGCACTTAATCTGTTGGACAGCCCTCCGCTCTAAGTACCGTCTTTAGGTAAATATAAAATGTTGACAAACTAAAACAAAAATGTCTGAAGTAGTTTCAAAAATCAAAATTAGCAAAAGAGAGCTTCATAACTTATCACCTGGCAATTATTTTATCTTAGAAACCTGGATTCTTATTTAATACAGTCAAGAGCTATTGGCGGAGCGGCGGCGGGGGGGTACATAATAAGAGGAATGTGAGTCAATCCGAGGAGAAAGTAAAAGGTAAGAAGAAAGGTCTGATTTAAGAAACAAATGCAATTCGCTTTTTATAAAAAATGCACCGTAATACTGGGAATTAATTTAGGTCCGTGAGCTCAAATCACTATGCTCAACCAAAGTGGGTGAAGTTCCTCTAAATCTAGTTTCCATGGTTTAACTTAAACGTGATGTTTCGAATTACGAATGTTTCGGTTTACGAATACCGTTTATAAATAAAATTTATTTGTTCGGTTAACGAACCACATAGTGCAGATTTAACACTGCGAACTTTTTGGAATCCTTCCATGAAAGAGAAATGTTTCTTGCGAAATTCTGAGAACATCTTGGTCATCTGATTGGTCTACCTGACTGATACTTTAAAAATAGGTCAGCACTAACAAAGTTTTGGGTTTGGGAGTGAAAGATGCAATGGATTTGTTGGAGAATTATGGAAAATACTGAATTGTAAGTTGAGGTAGTGAAAGCTATAAGAGAGGTGAAGGAGAAGGAAGAATACTCAGCAAAAGAGCGAGAGGTTAGGGTTGCATCAGCTGCTACATCGAAGGACATTTGCACCAAATGGAGTTAAGTGCAGGTGCACATCACACACACTTGAATTTATTATAATATTAACTAGGTTAGTATTCTCAGTCCGTCGCAAATCCTTCCCTGCTAAAGGTTGAAAAACTTTTCTTCATCAAATAAATAAGGAAGTAAGGACTACCTTGAACACATGGTCCAGCGATGACCAGGTACACTGATTCTTTTGAAACCTGGACAGATTTCCTCCCCATTATGAAGAAAGGGTCATTGAAAACATTTCAGGAGAAACAAATTTTTTTTTCAAAGAAAAGATGAAGGCCTTACCTCCCTAATTGAAACGTCATGATGATTTTTGCATTTAATACCTGACCAACAAAATATGACACACCTTCAATTACCCTCATTGATGGACCAACCCTTTGAAGGATGTCCATGACAAAGACGATGATGACCGATGTATTTTTAAATTAGAATTCTAACAAAAGGGAAAAAGGTTCTTATTATGAAATATATCATAACCGACTGACCATCTGACCGATTCTTTGTTACCCTTTATCGACACCCTGCATCTTTATTATAAGTATTTTCGTAAACAGAATCTTTCTTATCTCTCCTAGGTTGAATTAGAAGGGACGAAACTCGACAGGACGATCATGGTAAACATACACGAGCAGATTAACTAGGTAATGTGCTTTGGAGGTTTAGTGTTAGCATTTTAAGAAATAATTTTGAGAAATAAATTGGCTGTGACTATATCGGTTGGCTTTTAAATTCTTATTCTCAAATTCACCTAAGAGAATGGTTCGGCATGACATCCGCCGCCCTTTTCCGAGCGGCAGCATCTAAGGTCGCCATAGCCCTGTTGATTGCCAACCTTCGACGCGGAGACGGCACATGATGATGATGATGATGATTCTCAAATTAATAAAGAAATAAATATTTCTACACCAACGTTCAAACTTATAGATCTAAGCTCGAAAAAAAAGATTCAAAGACTATTTCTGTAATAAAGACGAGTGAAATCTTTTACCAACTTTCACCTGAAAGTAAACTAAAATCCAAAGAATAAGGGTAGCCCATAAATTAATGTCAACCATTTAGACGCAAAAAAGAAGAGAAAAAATAAATACAAACACACCAAACCAAAGAATAATGGAAAACTTATTAAATAAAGACGGAAGCACGTTGCTACCAAGTCTCTGTGGTGGTCTCACCCTCTTCTCCTATTTTTTAACTTATTTATTTATTTATTTTCCTTATGAAATCTAGGTCAAGAAAGGAAAATAGTTCATATATCATGTTCGAAGACAATTTCCATTCATCCATCTTTCAGCGTTTTTGCGACTACGATTGTTCGCAAATTTTGAACAACAGGAGAAAATCAACAAAAGATTTTTTCTATTTAAGCGAAAGTAGGTCACAACATTTGAAGACTTTCTTTCAGAAACTTTTTTTTTGTATGTGTTTTCGCTCTTTATTTAACTGTATACGAAATCAAGACAAAGTTATGTTAAGTGATGAATAAGTAGTGAGTGTGTGACCGCTAAAGGTTAGAAACTTACAATTTTAGAACTAGGGTTAAAGTGTCGAGTCGTACTTTACCTCTCAAATTATGTGCACATTAATATTGTTACTTTGCGCCGAACTGTTACAAGTTGATAACATTTACAAAATCATTGATATTCATAATATCACCACCATTTCAAATTTGGCAAATATGTCTTTAAATGCTATTGATACTAAATTTTATAAGTACAACTAATTAACGAAAAAATTAAATGTTACCGCCAAAGTGCACAAATCAGTTAATGGCCATCTTGACTAACCTCAGATTAACTAAATTGATCAATTAAACTGGCAAAAATTGTTTCATTTCTCAAATTATCTATGTGATTTGCACTATTAAGTGCAAGTATTTGCATTTACTATTAAGTAGGAACTCGTGAAGGCAAAATTAAGATGTTTGCAGCAACAACAATGTTTTTGCACGGTTTCTTTCATAAATAATGCACACATCTGTTAGAAAGTCATCTCAGAAGTGATGATCTCGACAGTCTGAACATTACTTAAGAAGAAGAAGTCAAAATGAAAACAATACTTTTGCTGGAACAACAAGAAAACCGTTTCTTGGACCCATCATTTCATTTATGCTGTATAAGAAACGGTTACCTATCCCTGAGGAAGAGACTACAAGTTGTTAGTATGACAGGAGAGTTGAGAGCTTGTTTGAAACTGGAAAACAATGTCCAAGCCCTAGGAGCTGACTGAGGGTAGTACGCATATGGAAAGAAAAACTCGAAACAGAAGCCATCGAGAAACCCATAGTCGCCGCCATCGTTCCACACCAAAAAAAATGGGTGGAAAGGTCACACGGAGAACTGACCTTCCACATGACGCAAATGCTGACAAGGCATGGCTGCTTCACCGGATTTCTTCACAAAATCGGCAGGAGAGACACGCCGATCTGCGACTACTGCAAAGAAGAACACGACACCGCAGATCACACACTCAAAAGATGCCCTACATGGACACTGGAGCGACGAGAATTAATGAAAAAATTCCCAGATCTTGACATGGAAACAATCATTACAGGAATGCTGAACTCCAAGGAAAAATGGCAGAGTTTCCAGACATTCTGCCGCAAAATCTTGTAAACCAAAGAGGACGACGAAAGAGCACGCCAGGGACGACCAAGGAAAAGAAGAGCAGAATAACGCGAATTCTCCTTCTCTTTTTCTTGCAAGTGTAAATCTTAACCCAGAGGATGCAACATCAAGACCACGGACGAGTCAGGACGACGTAAAGCTGAGGACTTCCAGAAAGTGATGCCTTCTTCACGGGCGGGTCTTCTGGGAGCGATATAAGTTAGCATCCATTTATTTTGGATAAGAATCGATACAATACAATCAATCAAATAGTCTATAAACTAGTTGATACATACAATCAGCAATCAATTACAAAACTATAATACATGACAAAGATTCAAACAGTTTAAACCACTATACTAAAATGTTATTTATGCAAACCTTTGAACTTTAAAGATAGAGAGGCCTTAATATAAACATAACACAAGAAGCTCTTGATTCAAACATTAACTAATCAAATCAGATAATTTTAAACAGCTAGATAATGCCCATAATAAAGATTTAAGACCCGGGTAGCCAATACAGTAGAAATTAATATGTTAATGTGTTAACTCAAAAGTTCTAGCTAGAAATCGAATACTCAGAGTATTAAGTCAGTGAATAAGACCTTTCATTCTAAAAGTCATTGCAAACCCCAAGCAAACAGTTCCAGGTTATTTATTTAAGGCTTAAGTATCTTCCATGAAAATTTATGATTCAAATGCATACAAGCAATCGAGCAAGCCTTTCGTTTGAGTACAAGGACTCACAACTTGAAGGTCGCATAAAAAAAAGAAATAAGGTTAAAAAATAATTTTCCAATGGCACATGGTAAACAAAGTGCCACCCAGCGGTGACCATGCCATTGTCCCAGAGGTTTTATTTCACTTTCTATAAAATTTTAATAAAAGAATTTGACATTTTTTAAGGTGGGCCTAATTAACCGTGAAGGTCTAAAGGATTCTTTATGTCTTGTTTATAGTTTTTACTCTCAGTTTTACCCATGTTCCGTTTTGATTTTGTGTCAACTTGACCGTTTTGAATTTGGCAAGCTTGACTGAACTTCCCAGAAGAAGACTTATATTTGGTCTTGTATGCTCTATATATGAG
Source organism: Columbicola columbae (assembly GCA_016920875.1). Taxonomy (NCBI): domain Eukaryota; kingdom Metazoa; phylum Arthropoda; class Insecta; order Psocodea; family Philopteridae; genus Columbicola; species Columbicola columbae. Next base: position 13,224,072 of record JADMLL010000002.1, read on the forward strand.
CGGAATATTTTTCTAAAAAGAAAAGGTTGGGCGGCAGTTTGGCCATCTCAAAAGGTTAAATCGGTTAGAGAAAGAGATCAGACCTTAACAACAGCGTTAACCTTTAGAAACTGGCCTTTATTAATAGTCATGCTCTTTAACGAATCTTGTGCTCCTGTTTGAAAGAAACCACTTATACTCAAATATTGGAATTTTTAAATGGCGGTCGTTTTTTTTAAAAAAATTTTTCTGAAGCTTGACGATATCTGAGGCTCAACAGTATTCAAAGGTTTTGCCGACAGTTAAAATCAAACCTCATTAGATATGAATCAAAATTTAAAAGGCGAGAAAATAAAGTTCTCTCTGAGAGAAAGAGAAGACAGTAGAGGGAAACAATTACACTAGCGTCTAGGCAACATTTAAATTAAGATCCGAAAGAATTTCGCGAAAGAAAAACTTCAAACGAATGCGATGCCTCGCTCTGCGTCTTTTTTGCTTAAATAAACATTTATTCCATTTATGTAAACGTCAAATTTCATAATTACTCACAAATACATAGTATCACGCTTCATTAATAGCAGAATTCAAATATTACCCTACTCGACTTGAACATTTTTATGCAATTTATTGAAAACTTTCAAATTTTGCTCTTAGGTTGCTTAGTTCAATTTCAGGAATTTAAAAATATATTTTATATTTAGGCGGGTTCCTGAACCTAGTTTAAATTCGGCTCGCCGTTACTATAGTCTAAAAACGATGTCAGACAATTAAGGCGAGAGAGCCTTTAGATGCTTCGAGAACAATTTTTTTCGAGCCACATCAAATTCCAGGTCACTGCGGCATAACCGAACAGAATCACTGCAGTGAATGTGTTATCGCTGAAGTTGGGAGATCAGTTAATGTGTAAATTACTTAGCCAATTTGTAAATTAACTAGGATGAACCGTTAGTGTCGAAAATTAAACCTATTCTCATATTACCTCCTAGAAACTTGTTCATTTCATAAATAATGCACAACTAGAGAAAATCTAAACAGACTCTGGAAGTGGATACTACTTTCAAACAAGGCAACTAGAGGAGACTGGTTGTGTAGGCTCAATAATTGGGAATCACTCACCAACATCGACGAAAGTGTGGTAAAAGTAGAGCTTCTAAGATAAAACAAAGCTGAAAACATTAAGAAAGTCGACAGTAAATTAGAAAATACAGAGTCAAAAGAAAGAAGACAACCAAAGATAACTGACGTGATCCGAAAGAGAAGAATCGCCTTTTACGAGCACCTGGCCAGAATGGACTCAGGAAGACTGATCAACCATGTCTTCAAATTCTTCCTCAATTGAAAAACAAAGCTGGTATAGTTCGTAAAAACTGAAAAGACCTGAGAGGATCAGGGGTCACAACAGAAGACATACAAAAAACAATACACCCTTAAGAAGAAAGTAGAACCAACAAGTTTCCAGGACAAACCAAAGCTGAAAATATGGACAAAATGGAAGAACAGAACATAGTAGAATATTGGCAGAGAAGAACAGAAAAGAAAAATTGTGGAAACTTGTGGTCTGAAGATGGCCTCATGGAAAATAAAATAAAAGAAAAACAAAATGGCGAAAGCGCGATCGAAATAGCCTGATTATTAAACGGCCAGAACAGCAGAAGAATCACCCGCTAAAAACCAACAGCTTTAATGAACCCAGACAATCCCGCAGTAATTCCTAAAGTAAAAGACTAGTCACATAAGTCCAAAAATCTGAAAGAACAGGGAATCACAAACCGAAACCTACAGAAGCGTGGTGTTCTACTAACGGCCCTAAGGAAAACTAATTTTACAGTACCCATACAGTTGGGTGCATCTTCCTAACTGATGCTACATTTATTTCCGACCCATTTCCTCCTAAAGCAAAACTTCAACTAGATCTACTGATAATACCGACACTGTATAAGATCAATATTTAAGGAAAAATCACTCGAACCAGAAGAATCAATTTAAAACCATCCAAGCAGTCATTCTTATTATTATTATATTTATAACAAAAAATAAAGGTTGCTTACCTGATAGGCTGTAAAAGATGGGCAAACGGTTTGAAGGTTTTTTAGAGAAAATTTGGAAAGGTGCAAGGTTAACCCATTGATATATATATTCATTCTTTTTTTATTTATAATTTCAAAAAATGCGCAACACCCTTTTTGTGAAAAATGTTTTAACCCTTTTACGTAATTTTCTTTTTTTAAACATCCTTGGACTGTCAAACAACTGATAATGTATTAAAAATCCTTTTTTTCCTCTGTATCACAAAAGCCAAAAATAAATTTTGTTACAAGGCTGTCGCTTAAAACCAAAGCCGCACAATTTGGTGAAATCGAAGGTCCCTCGCTCATTTTACAAAAATTTATTTTTATTTGTATTCTTATTTTATTTATTTACTTTCTGAATAATTCAAGGAATTGGTAAAAATTTCTTCGAGGTTGTAAATCTACTCTTTCTCTTTGTCAAAAATTATTTTTTAACTTCGACTAAAACGAAACAATTCAACCCCTAAAAAAGTGTTGGCTGAGAAAGCCAAGATTTTGTAAAATGAAACTTTTGAGTTGCCGATAAGTTTCTAATTTAATTAATTAAATTTAGATTAAATTAAGTAAATAAGATCTGACACATATTCTACATTACAGTGCATAATATAAGACAATCTTCACTGCTCAATATTTTCATCATAAAACAGATTCGAATGAATACAGCAAAAATTACAAAAATTTGAAGAATCCGACATGATTCAGTTTCATTTGTCCAAAACAATCAGAATAAAGGAAGACAGAGGGAAAAATATTTTTCATGACGATGAATTTCCCAGCTTCAAGTTTTCCATTTCTTTATTTCTGTTTTATTTTATTGTAAAAATGAAATCGTTCCTCTCGAATGGCGATTCACCCTAATCCTTCTGCAGCATCTCTTTCTAATAAACAACTATACCAATGATATTGCAAAGGGAGTGAACCATATTTGATTCGCACCTCCTTATCTTAAGTATACACACTCACTGCTTTCTTTCCTGTATATTGTATATTTCATTCCTGTATTTCCTTTTACAAATACTACTTATTGCTCTTTTCATGAGTTCTAATCGGTATTATCTTCTTTTCTAAAATATTCGCTACTCTACTTCTTGCTCTCCATTCAAACTAATTCAAAATTGCTCTCTCACTCCAATTCTCCAGTCAAAACACTGGTCTTTTTCCCTAATTACACCCTTAATGGTTGACTAATTAATCACTGTCAGGCAAATGCCAATAAACCAAGGGATGAAAAACGAAAAAGTTTCTCTGTTCCATTAAAATTTCGTGTAGATCGACTCGAACAGGACTTATGCACTATTTAATTTGCTAATATGCACTTACTAGCACTTACTATACTATACTTATGTATGTGATTTACTTTTATTTTTAAAAGAGACAGTAATAATAACAATAATTTTTCAGGATTTTATTAATTAAAAACAATTTTTAACCCTCCCGAGCAGACTGTTTGTGTAGATTAAGTGGTTGGGAATCACTCACCAACATCGACGAAAGCGTGGAGCAAGAAGAAAACGCGAGTTTCCAAGATAAAACAAAACTGAAAACATTAAGAAAGTTGACAAGAAGAAGAAAGAAGACCGTGAATGAGAAAATACAGAGTCAAAAAGAAAGAAGAAAACCAAAGACAACTGACACAATCCAGAAGAAGAGAAGATTCGCCGTCTACGGACACCTGGCCAGAAAGGACTCGAAAACTGGCCAGCCATGTCTTCAAACACTTCCTTAACAGAAAAACAAAGACAGTATGGTTCATGGAAACTTGGAAAGACCTGAGAGAAGCAAGGATCACAACAGAAAGCATACAAAAACAAGACACGATATAGAGGAAAGTAGAAAACACGAGTTTCTAGAACAAACAAAGGGTGAAAACAGGGACGGAATGGACGGGAGAGAGAAAGACAGAACATAGTCAGAAAATGAGAGGACGTTGGCAGAGAAATGGTTGAAACTAACATGATCCGAAGATGACCTGATAGAAAAATCAACCATCCCCAGGGTGATCTTGACTTCCATTACTCTCCACAGTATATAGTCCCCTCAAATCACTACAACACGACTCTAGTTTCTCGAAAGGACACATAACCAACCGGATATGAGTTGGAATCTCTATTCAAAAATAAAAATGGCTCGCTTTCCAGTTAAACAACACCTTTTTACTAACAACAAAAAAAGAACCTCAAAATGGCCAGGGAAAAGGCTAATGCCCTTGCGAAAGATGATTATCAAACGCCAAACTAATATAAATAAATAAAACTCATATATTGTTTGTCATAATCGGCGAGACTTTTGTAAAAGGTTATAAATAAATGGTACCGTACTTTCTTTTTGTTAAAAACCACCCCTGGTTATCTTCCGGTATTGCAAGACTTGTCTATTTATCTTACGTCTTTTACGTGCTCAGGACAGTCCTTAGAGGGAATTTCCGAAAAAATGAACTCCCATTGTAATAACTGCAATAATCATAAAAAAGAGAAAATTTTTTTTTTATTTACAGTATTAAACGAATTCTGCCCCAAAACTTTTTTCCTTCCTCCTCTTTCACAAAAAAGGAGGAAAAAGTTCAACAAACTCAACAATGGCTTATAAATTTCTTTTCAAAGAGGTTAGGAAGTGTCGTCGGATCTCTTAGATATCTTTCTCCGGAATTTATTACCTTTCTGTTCGCTAAACCCCCACTCGACGACGTCCATTTCTATCTATTTTTGTTGAATTTCTGTGGAGAAAACGGAAATGTGACAGATTTAAGATATAATTGATCGAGATTGAATGTGCGCCGGCTAAAAGAAATTTTTTTTTGTCAAAGAAGAGTTTTTAAAAATGCACATTTAGACAAAAATCAAGGTATTTTGTGTTTTAAATTACGCTGATTAAAATTTTCGTAATACTCAATCGCCGTAAGTTAGCTTAATCAGGAAGAGAATTTTCATTAAGACATGATTCCTAGAATGAAACTTCTAAAAACTTCAAATAGTTGGTGAGAGAGAGAAGGTTAGTCGGCTCTTCAAAAGTCTTCATGTCGGTCATCTTAGAACTGTGTTAATTCAACCAAAAACAATTCCAGGTATTGTCAACATACCTTCTGGGGTAGTTTGTACCCGACATTACCCTTGTGGTTTCATAGTTGAGACATGTTAAAACCCAGTGATATACTCACTGTCTGCTTTACTTATGGAATGAATTTATCTACAGTACAAACATCCTAAATGATACAATCACTGACGAGAAATACTATACAGACTGTGAATCTTAGAGTGATGCTCTGATCCCTATTCTTAGTACTAATTAATATAATAAAATTTATAGATTCTCTTGATTTTAGTCATACAACAACTAAAAGGTACGAAGCTACACCTTTTTCTCTTAATTGAGTCTTCCCTTGAGATTATCACCGAAACGTTAAGGTCCTAAAGATAAAAATAGAAATATTTAAATTTACAAAATGTTAACGTTTTGCTGTTGACTTTACAACTATGAGTTTTTGGTCAAGAACCTATTTGGACGATTCAACTCATACGTTCTAACCCCCAGTAAACTGATATTTTTGGTGAGGAAACCAGCTTCCCAACCTCAGGGACGAATAAGAGAACAAAAAGATAAGAGCTAAGAAGAAAAACTGGAGAAGGAAAAAGGGATAGAATAGCGTAGTAAACAAATTGGAGAACTAGATAAAGAAAAGACAAAAAGCAACAGTCAGTAGGTGTGATGGGGTGATAGAACTAAGAAAAGCAGTCATAGAGGAAGTATGGTAGAGTAGAAGATAAGGAAGATTGATAGTAAAACAATCAGGAAATATTATAAAATTATATAAGATTCATATTATACAGATGCTATATAAGTTTGTTGTAAAAAAGAACAGAGGTTGTACTGGATGATTTGTCACAACTCATAATTGAGAACATCTCATACATAAGCAACACATTAACAGTGCGATTATATGAACCACTATAACAGTCATCAAAAATGGAAGGCGCTAAGATCTTGACTTCACAAAGACAATATAACTAATAACAATAAACAACTGTTCGAGTAGTTACCCTCAAATTTGGCTTTTACAAACTTCTATACCCAAGCAGACTGTCAAGTCAGATTTCAAATACGTCCTAAGCAACAAACCTAAATAAAACTACTACAGGGAAGTTGAAAAAGATCGGAAAATCTTTTGAATAATGCACAACCAATTTATAATCTAAGAACAAAAATACAAAACCCAAAAGAAAAGTCAAAACTTGAGGATAATAGATAGAAGACGGAAGAATCTATCTAAAAGGGCGAAATGGCGATGGAAACAATAAAACCTTACATAACCGAAACAATAAAAAAAGCTAAGACTGAAAGCATTTTGACATAAAAGAAATACATTTTAATGTTATCTGAGTCAAAGTGACTCATTTCAAACATGGAGTTGTTAAAAGACAACAAAACGGAAAACGCCTTCAATTTTAGCGAATCGATAATTTCTCCAACATCAAGCTCAGAGGAATTGCCTACGCCTATATTCACATCTAATAACCTTCGAATTTTCATTAAATAATTTATTTATTTATTAATAAATGGCGAATGAAATTGAATTAATTTTTATCAGAGAATATTAATTTCGTTTAGATATATAATTAAATAACAAAAATCACTCAGATGGTTAAGCCAAAACGGAAAATTTTGCCAAACGCTTACTCCTCCCTTATTTTGGGAACGGACTTGATTCTACGTGAATATAGCAGACGTTTGAAAATAATAATTTCGTCTGCTTCCATACCGTAATCTGCCAAAATCCGTCAGTTTTCAGTTTGTACGCGGAATGGTAAGTTTTCGCCGAATTTTTATTTATTTCGAAAAATCGGAAAAGTGACATTTAGCGAATTGTCGATATTGATTTTATTAATTTCGAGACCAAGTTGATTGTACTTTCTAAATGTCACCACCTCAAATTTTTCGTTCAATACGATCAATTATAAAAAAGCTCAAAGCGTTATATACAGTATATATTACCACTAAAGGGCACAAATTAATTTATATACGCATTATCTAACTCCCAGATTAACTAGAGTGACCTTTTCAAGTTCTAAACTGTTTCGTTTCTCAGCTTGATTTATCTATACACTCTACACTTGGAAGTTGTAAAACTGAAAACAGGATCTTCGCTGAAACAACAGCAAAGTTTCTGTATGCTTAATTTAGCATTATTTATCAATGTCTGTAGAAGTATAACACAATCAACAAATTATCAAATCAATCAATAACCTATAAAATAAAAAATCAAATGACGCAAAATATTATTATAGTCAGGGAAACTAACATAATGTCAGTTAAAAGCATAACACATAATTTTTACATAATTAACATAATTTAATGAAAACCTCCGGATATTTAAGAACTAAAACAGTTCACCTGCAGATTAGTTAAGAAAGGTTCACACTAACATATTTCAAACCTTAGCAGTAGTATAAACATACAATTTAATAATAAATGTATAACATAATAAACAGTATGTCTGTATGTAGCTTCTATACCATTTCACTTATCAAATAAATCGATCACGACTAAAAAAACTGAAGACTACCAAAAAAACTAACACTACTAAAAAGACTGAGGATGAACTTATTTTGATTTGAAACAATGCTAACTTTATGTCGGCAAAAAATTTTGGAACTGGATCAGCGAATAGAAATTCCAAATCGAATAGAACATCAACAAGAACAAAAACGAAACTAAGCTATTTTTGTCCAAAGAAGATTTTTGTACCGTTCTATAAATAGAAATTAATTTTGGAATCTCTTTTGGCTTTTACTGAAGTAAATCTATTCTTAGCATTCCAGTACTAAATTTAGTAAACATTTTTTTTCGTAACTATCGATTTTACTTAACAAGGTTGTTTGAAAATATTGTTAGGTAGAATTTGTAGTTTGAATTATGGTGTTGAGAAAGTTACAAAGTTAGTTTCATTCAAACTGATTGGTTAAAAGCCAAATACAGTAACAACCAAAAACAGTGATTTGAGTAGTTTTTGGGAGTTAAATCTTCGCAAATTTTTGTAAATGGGGTAAACTACTCTATGCTTGTATGCACGCTATTTTAACTTTTGTTTTTTGCAGGTTTTATAATTATAAGGGCATTTATTATGTTCCTCCACATCTTATTCAGTACACCCTCTCCTTCTACATCTCTTCCTAACCTTTTTCACTCTCCTCGAGTTCTTTTGTTTTCGTGTACAGCCTAAAAACTAATCTAATGAAGGTTAATGAACCAAATATAATCATTACACTAGGATTTGGTTTCACTGCTTAAACTACCACTAATAGCTACTACACGCCTAAATGCACTAATCCCAGTACCAGTCCGACCAAGTCTTGTTGGGGGGGTGTGGTTTTCTTCGACTGCAAACTTTCGTGACTTAGCTCTGCTGGTTTAGGAAAAGTAAAAATTAGAACAACGACCCTAGGTCAACAACCCCCATTTCTCCGCCGGTTTCGAGTCTGATAGTAGAAGTGAACATCCTCCCGAACGTCGAACAAAAGATTAGGTTTCGGCATAACTCTCTAACATGTATCAAGTTTCTTTTTATCCCCGAGTTCCTTATCAGCCATTCAATCTTTAACTGTTGCTTCTTTTTCAGGGGTAGAATAAGACAAATATGCTTCCGAAAAAATCTCCGGTTAATACAAATTCGTCGAATTATGTAATTAACTTGACAAACATAACGGAGAATGAGACGTTTTGCTATTCTCTTCCCATCATCAAAGGTTACATTTCGGGATATTCGGACACGTGTCACGTGGAAGGAGAAAGGACAATTTTCCTCAGGAATGAATCCGACGAAGTGATAGGCTGGCCGGTGGTCAACGGCAATTTCAAATGTCTAGCCAATCTGAATGTGGGCCGGAATCGACTCGTGTTAGAGTTCGAAGATTCTCGTCTCAATTTAAATCTCGAATTTAAATTGAAAGAAACTTCATATCACGTTTTGCCCGTTTACATAATATGTGACGGTCACGACGGAAGGTTCCAGGCACCTGACACCGAGGACAATTCACCGGAAAGCGCGTGCAAAAGAATTGCCTTAGGTTCGAGGCTTATTCAGTCGCTGACAGCTGAAAAACTTTTCGAGAGCAATATGGGAAAAAGAACTTTCCAGCTCGCAAGTGACATGAATCCCGATTTGGATTGCTTAGTTTTTCACAGCAAATTGACACCGGATAATGTTTATGATATGGAACCGGAGGAAATTTGGGAACATTTCGGAAGGGAGTTGATGTCTTCCTCGTACGGAAGTGATAAGCGGAAATTTTTGGCTTTTCTCTCTTGCACCAAGTACACTCCGAATGAGAAGCAACCGGAGACATATGAGGAAATGGTAGCACAAATGCAAGGACACATAGCTCTCGGTGGAGGAGGCTTAGCAATATTTGGGACCGGTTGTCTTCATACATGGCCAGAAACCATTGAACAAATTTTGCCTAGATTTCTCGACGATACAAAAGTTGATAAGACTAAATTCATGGACGATAGCTGTTACAGGTTAGTTTCATTTCACAATTAATCACCGACTAAAAACCTAAAACATTGCAACTGACTAAAAATTTGATTTAGGGGGACCTATGGCAGTTGCTTTTCCACAACTTTGGGCTCAGTTTGTCACGAACTAGGACACGCATTCGACTTAGGTCATTCGAAAAAGGGAATAATGGGAAGAGGATTCGATAATATTAATTTAGTATTTACGATCGGTCATCAGTCTAAAGATTCCAATAAGAACGTCACTATACGAAGCGAAGCCCAACACGCCACAGTTTGCTTTACCAGAAATTTAAACATCACGTATTCAGTATCATCTCCGATACGACGTCCAAGAGGTGGGATTCGAGGACTTCGTCAAGCTAGTCCACAGACACGCATTTCTAGTCAAACAGAAATTAACCGGAACATAATTCCCAAGCAATGGACATCTGACACGCTTAATGATAATGAGAAGAAAAAATTTGCAGCTTTCAAAGCTCTAACGGATGATTTGACTTTTTGGGATAAAAGTTGTTCCGTTCTTCTCAAATATCACAGGTAAATTCTTCTTCTGGGTTTAAACAAAGGTCAAACTTTTCACAATTTCACTCTTTGTAATTAATTTTGTCTGTTTTAGATGGTTTGCTAACAGTGAGATTCCAGATAATATGAAGTCTTTCATCGAATTTGATAGCTACAGGTAAAATTTTTTCTTGGTATATGCTTAAGAATTAAGACACGACCACCATGCCTGGAGTAGTTGATACATGAGTACCAACTTGTCTTGGCTATGTGAATGTAGCCATAAAATTCGAAAGCCGTTAATGTGCACCTTATCTCAACTAATCTGCAGATCAATCGATTTACCTCAAGCTCATGTCCACGCTAACGGCTTTCGTCTCTCCAAAGTGTCGACTTTCGGTATCAAACCCTCGAATCCAATTTTTAATATCAAACATTCGATTTATTTAAATTTATTTTCAGGAAAACCTTATACTCATCATCAGGTATCCGAGTGATAGAACTCCGAGATGAAGATGGATTAATACACGCTTCCTGGGAGTTTGTGAACACCTATTTACCAAAGCAATTTACCATTCCTCTTCAAAACACTGACATAAAATCTATTAAAATGTTAGTAGCTGAAGATTCCTTGGGCAACATTCTAAAAGAATCTCTTGTAACGGGTTAAAGCCTGATTCCCTGTATTTTCATATTTAGACTGATTAGTTAGTTAATAAGTGTCAATGACGTTCGATTAATCTCTTCGTGTTCACTTACTTTTTCTATTTCCCTACTCAAAAGACTTAAAAGCATTAAAACGTTTGCAAAATTTCGGTCAACCCCCACCCTTCTCCTCTTAAAAAATTTTTTTCTTCTTTACTTTCTTCACTCAGTATCTTCCTCTGGTTTTGACTAACACAATATCAATAATACGAATATAAAGTAGAATATTCATAAATGTTAATATTTTTAATAATTTCATTTTATAAGGATTTTAAAGTGTAGAGAACTTAATCAAGTGTAGGAAATGCTTTGAATTGTAAACGAATATGGGTTTTGACTGAATTCATGTTACTGTATAATCGTCTTCGAAGTTTTTGTCCAACTACCTTTAGCGAAAGACTTCACTGACTTTTACTAAAGTCCGTGCCTTTGTATTACATTGTCTAATTGAAACTGGGGAATGGAAGTGGCAAATTTAATTTAGAAAAGACCAGTTTGTGTAATTTTTAGATGAAATCAAAATTCCTTAAAGGGACACCTCTATTCATACAAATAATTTTACTTCATGCAAGCACATAATTGTATCTGAGTGAATTAGTCCATTTTTTTAAAGGTGCAGTTTTATTTGTTTTTAATTTATCTACCTTAAAATCAATATTACTAATTCATTTTATCACAAGTGTGTTTGTATTGATCAATATTAACGATTTGTATTTTGGCCGGAACTTAGTTGACGATACTTTAGATTCTTTTTAAGAACGGTTTCTTCGTTTATAAATTATTTTACGTAGTTTTACAAATTTTTGACATTCAAAATCTAATGTTATATGTTTATTTTAACTATAGTTAACTAAAAAAGGTGATTTAGTATATAATAATATAACATTATTTATTTACATTAATAGTGAAATATAAAAATGTTTTTAGGATTTTTGGTAGCTCAAAGAAAATTAAATTTTTTATAAATTTATAACCAATTCATCTTTTATTTGGTATTTGCATTAAATGACGTTCGAATGCAATGTACAACACCAACTTTTTACTTATATTTTCATATTTTCTCGTTAAAAAGAGTTTGATCTACTTGATTCTTAGTACAAAGTTTCTTGTCTTAGGTATATCGTAGTTGTCGTGTGTTAATTTTTAGAAAATAACGAAATGACAACTATAAATGTTATTTGCAGTTTAAAATTAAAATAAAAAGTTACTTACTTGTTCAGAGAAATTATTGTAAAGATGAATATAACGAAATAAAAGAAAAAATAATTTTTTCACTCTGATGTACAAGTTCACCAAGTAAACTCAGTCCGTTTGCTTCCCATAGAGTAAGAAAAAGGCCCCGAAAACGAAGTGGTACGAACATAGCCGAACTTTCATCCATTTTAAACTTATTATTTACAAATATGGATCCCAATACCGTTTTCACGTTGCACAGTTGGAATTCAGCAGCGAGTGGTAGTACGATAGAAAACGAGGAATGGCTTGCTTTTTTGCAAAGGAATATGGAAGTACGTAAAGTTTTTTCAAGTTTCAAAGTCTTCACTGCAGTGTTCTTCTATTCAGTCTTTTGTTAACTTCTTGTTGGTATGTGGTGTACACACTGTACCCTAACTCAGACAACAGTTGTAGGTTTACTATTTTTCTTTTATATTGGCTTAACAAAGGAAGACAAACGTTACCCATTTTTATTTTGAGTTTCTAACTGGTTAGGCTAGAATCCTCAAAACTATTGTAAACAAAACTAAGATTTACTTTTTAACTTTTTTATTTAATTTATTTTTTAAGGAACTAATGGCAGGACAGTTGGATTGTCTTAGAAACACCAATTTGGTATCAGTTGTGGTTGCACCTCTTAGAAATTCAAATGCATCTTCTAAAGTTTTAGAATATGTAGCTAACATGCTATCGTTACCCTATGTAGTAAATGGAGCTTCTGAAAAAGAAATTGAAAACATCGAGGAGGTGAGAAAAAACTATTTAAGAAAATTAATAAGCAACTCCTCTTTTGTATTGGAAAATTTACTTTTAGAAAATTCTAGAACAAATTTAAAGTGCATCTGATTCTATTAGGTGTATCTTGAAGTAAAGGTGGTGCCAAATTTAATATATGCATCAAAGACGATAGCAAGAGACAAAAGTTCTGAAAGCAGGTCTACAACTCCAAGCTTATCTACAGACAATGAAATGACACTTCAGTCAGTTTCTGACCTTAGTGCTGATGAGCTTCAAGCCTTGGAGTCGATTTTTCTTCTCATTTGTTACTTGGTAATATTTTAAAAGTTTTCTCTTCATAAATTATTTTACCAAATATATTTTGTATAAAAGATAATCATTTTAAGTGAATCATAATTTCAGGTTCATTGTAATGAAGACTTCTTAATTCAGTTTTGTGATGCAGTAGCCATTTTAAATGCTGTGGTATTAATGCAACAATTCTTGTTACTGGGTCGTAGAAAATTGAGGGTGGTCACTGATCTACTTGCAATCTTAAATCTAATTCTTCAAGAGCTACCTGAAAATGCTGACTTGGTTTGAACAAATTGTTTTAGACACTTCAAATGCAGGTGATTTAAATTACCAGTTATAGCCTTAGTGTGCTGATGTTTGTTTACTTTTCTTACTCCCAAATTTTTTTTTATTTAAGGTGAAAATGCTGTAGATTTAAGTAAACTCTTAACACATCCAAGTCGTATTGTTAGGTTTCGTACTTGTGAATTAATTAAACAGCTTGCCTCTACGAAGCAAAGTACAATACAGACTGCATTAAGCCCAAGACTGGAGCAAGAGCTCAATGTACTTTTATCTGACTCTTCAAATTCTGTGAGAATGGTATGTTTTATATATTCCCATTATTTTCATCATAAAGTTATTTATAGTTTTTTCTTTTTAATAATCTCGAACTGAAATCTAAATTTTTCCAGGCTGCTGAGGAGGTATTGGAGGACTTAAAAAAATTTACCATCAGTAAAACGACTGATTAAAATATTGATTGATAGTCTCACTAATCTTAAGTTTCCTGTAAGTTTTTTTTCATTACACAGCAACAGTTTCTTTGTTGGCTCATTCACTGTTGGATTCTTTTGTAACTGTTTTTTTAACTTTCAAAACAGTTTTCAAGTATCTGTCATATAAAGGATGTCTGACAACTCTGACTTGCCAATAAACAACTTCTGCTATAAGAAGCAAAATGCTTAGGAGATATCCAGCACCCAAAGTCACAAATGCTCCATAGAGTTTCTTCAAATTCATAAGCGCTTTAATGGGTTGCTCATCTTTACTGGGATCAGCTATAAGTACTTGAGCCATAGCATCGTTCAACCATTTTTTAACAAGACCTGCTTCTATGATCATTTGGAGGAATCGATCCACTCTGGGTTTTATAGGTGAGTTCTTTTGCAATCCCAAGGATATAGGCATATTTATGACACAGTCCTTCATGATGTGAAGATTGCGGTCAACTTTTTCGTGTGTGACATTTTCAGAATTCAAATAGGCTTTTGCTGTATTTTCTGTAACAGACGGAAAACCTTGATAGTAGAAGTATAGTGAAGTTTGCTTTGTATGAACAAATGGACCAGGCCTTACCCAAAGATAGAATTTGTCTGTGAACGCTTGCATGCTTTAAAAAATAAATGTTTTCATAATATGCGAATTCTCCCTTGGCAACCCTCTCCACTGCATCGTCAACGTCATAAACAATTTCGAATTTGCTTCCGATTTTCTTACCGGCAGCATCTAGAGAGGTTTGAAAAAATCGTTTTATCTCTTCACCCCATCCACCAACGGAAATTTGACTTTCTGCTAATTGCTCAAGAGTATCGATTGTAACCCTAGATAAAGCAGATTTTTTTAGAATATTACCAGATAAAGTGAATAACTAGTAACCAGATAATTTTACCTAGGAACTGGATTTGCTAGGATTGATATCATGCTGGCTCTGTATGCTACCACCACCAAAATGCAATAAATCCACCACCATCCTGTAAAAATTCTCAAAGACCATCCCACTGGTAGCTTTGGTAGTGAAACCAATAAAAGCATGCTGTACGTGTATAGAAAACTGTTTGTGACATGTTCGAATTGATATAAACCCAAAAGCTCGTGGTTGTCCGTTTGATGTAAATTATTTTTATGAGTTAACTGAAAACTGCTGAATTTTTCTTCTACAGGGATGACATTTGTCGTGGTGACTTGTCCCTCAATAACTCGATGGAATTTCGCCAGTATCAAGAAAACGATTCCACCAGTTATGAGTGAAATGAATACTCCAGCCCACAAGTATCCTCTGATGGGAAACAAAAACATTTATCTGATGTCGAAGGAGGTATGGTGTCAGTCAAAAGTTGAAAAATGATTTCACTCACCGAAAAGGAAGTATAAGTGTTTGCCAAGAATTATCAGTTAGTGATTCCGGAGTTAAAAATGTCAAACATTGAGTGTTGTATGGAATGGTGAGATCCATCAGATTTAAGTGATATGGGGTGTAATAAAGGTCTCCCAGAGCTATGTCAGCTCTGCCGCTCACGATTTCACCAAGTAAGCCGGAGAAGGAACCGTTTAATAGTTGCCAACCCCATTTTTCATTAACAGAAACATCATAAACTTCGGGTTCGAAATTCATCACTCGTGAAAGTGTAAGTATCATCTGTACTTAAAAATAAAAATCAGATATTTATATTATTTCAGTATTTTCTGTTTCTTTCTTTAAACTTTTGTCAAAAACGTTTCAAAGAGACCTCTATTTCCAGTCCAGTGTAACCAATAGGTTCGGTTCCTTCTAGCGTTACGTCGGGCGTTACAGATGGTGCAGGCATTTTAAAAGCTGCGGGTACATGAGGGAAAGTGATCACTCGAAAGGCTTGGTTTCGCAAGTTTGATGTTTTATCTTTAAACAGTTCAACGTTTGAGTAAAAATAGCCGCGTCGCCATGTATCTATCCGTCTGGGTATTAACACATCTCGAATTGGTACTGGAAATGGTACCGTCGAGAGTTCGTACCTATCCAACAATTTGGTTTTAAGCATTTAGTACCTAATTATTTGGAACAAAAAGTATTCCATAAATTTTTGGCCAGAAAAAAAAAATTTTTACCACGGACTTAACCCTTGATTTGGGGCGTACTTGCGGATGAAGACCACGTTCACAATTTTCTTCCATAAATAATGGAGTTCTTGCTCCAGTAATCGATCATCATGCAGTAGAATGAAGTTGGCTCTAGCGTCGATATCTCGGTACCTGAATAAAGAAACTGATAGACTAGATTTTAAGGCGTTTTGAGATTTTTGCAATCTTCACTACTAACCGTAGTACTGTTATTGTATTCTTTGGTCGCCCAATGTCAAACAAACACTCAAACACCAAAACGTCTGCTAGTTCTAAACTAGATGTAGGAGATGAAAAATTTGACTTGAGTACGATACTAATGTTAAACAAATTTTAGTTTAGAAAAAGCAACATTCAGCGATATTGCTTGAGTATCTAAATCTAAAAGTAAACCAAAAATAATAGGATCGTCTCACTTGTCTCCAAAACGTAAGAAACGTGCCACTTGTTGTCCGTTCGCCATTAGGATGACGTAGGTTTGACAACTGCTTCGCCTTATTTTGCGAATCGACGATAACGTATTGTAATTGGGAGACATTAAATCTTCGGTATCAGGCACTAGTATCTTGAAAAATGTCACGTATTTAATACGGTCGAAAAAGTAACTTCCGAAAACATCTTGATAGATGTCATCACAGACGATAGCCAAACAACTTAGGTCCCTTATTTTGAGAATTATGGCTGTTATGAGAGGTTCCAAGTCCGGATGGAGTTGATATTCTTTATTATTTTTTAAAACGTCGACAGCGCTTAAGAATAGAAACAAAACAGGATTATTATTTATTATTGGGAGTAACCTTGCACTTTGATTTTCATTTCAGTTTTTGTAATTTATCATTCTGTTTATAGTTGGATTTTTGAATTATTCATTTGAATGTTTTAAAAGCTGGCGTACACTAAATTTTATGCTTTTCCTTCAATAACGAATGACTGAACTTATTGTTTTGTGTCTTGATAGCCTAATTTGTATTCAGTTGGAGGAATAAGATGGTCAACTCAAACAGATTTATTAATTTGTGAAGTTATCTAAGCTTGATTATTTGGCCAACATGGATACTCCTTTTCCAACTCCAACGAAGAAATATAATTTTGCTTTTTTTCTGTTTGTAGAGACAAACCACCCAGCTCAAAATTAAAAGGGATTTACAGAGAAGAAATTATCTTGTAAATCTTATTTGCATTGAATTCCTGGGGAAGACTGACGGAAATAGTTTTCTAGTCATGCGAGTGTCTGCAAAAAATAAAATTATTAACTTACCCTCTGCTAGATGTTTCTTTCACAAAAAGAAATATAACAATAAATGTGATTAGATTTTTAAGCATTGCGTCTAAACATCTCAAAAAGATTTTTGATTTTCCTTTAAAAAGTTCACGAACGAATTTGAAAAAAAAGGGAGGAACGACTTCCTGTTAGAGAATGAGGTTGTTCAACCGTTTTTCGTTCGAAGTTTTTTTTATTGAGGTTTGATTACTTTTTAATTAAACATGGCATTTGCATGCGAGATTTAGTTTCTTGAACTTTAAAACAGCAAAAGGAAGAAAGCATCACCCTATTAAAATATTAAAAGAATTTTTTAAGGTGATTTGGGTTATCAACTGCAAATTTTAATTAACCCACCGCCTTCTCTTAATTTGAAATTGCTTGGATTGAACCTTCGTTTTCCTGACCCGAGATTAGGGTTAAAACGTTCTCGAAAACAGTCTTCTTTATTGAAAATAATTCAGCTGTGTGAAATTTTTGATGAAGGAGAGTTTTTTGGCAAAATTCTCATGCGTGACTGAAATGAGTGTTTGCAAAATAGCCGAAAAAATAATCTTAGTAGTATTAGTTAAAGACTTGGTTAATGAGGCTGTTAAATATTTGGAAGAATTATCCTAATGGCTTTGGATAGCGAGACTTATTGGAAGTACAAAAGGATATGAAAGAGCACATGATGACAATTCATGCACCAGAATGAATAAAATTGACATTGCTTTTGAAATGAATTTCTAACCAAAATGTGCTTTATTTATGAAATGAAGTCCCCGCGAAAGTGTACATTACTTATAAACTGAATTGTTCCTAAAAGTGTGCGTTATTTATGAAATGAATTCATTCCCAAAAGCTGCAATTTTTTAAAAATGGGTTGTTACAAGTTTAACATTACTTATAAAATAGGTTTCTTGTGAAATATATGTTTGCAAATAATTTTATTGTTCCTGTTTGGAAACAAAATTGGACTGGGACATAAATTAAAATATTTTGAGTCCTGTAAATTTTCTGACATCAAATGATTTTCAAAACTAATTATGAAAGTGGCATACAGTAAGTCCATTTATACACATAATTGGGTTACATATATGTAAGTATGGTTTATAATGTAAATTCAAAATTCATTTTGGGGCCACCAAATAGACTAGGACCCATAACTGATCCAACAAAATATTTCCCTTCGTTTGACTTCGCCTAAAAGTCATTTACATAATTAAATAACTTATCGATTAATTGAAACATTGTCCGACTTGACAACGTTCTCATTTACAAACTTCTGATTTTTGAAAACGAGAAAAAAATCAAAAGGATTTACACCATTTTCAAAATGAAAGGCTCATTTATCAATTTCAGTGCGCGGTCTTCACTTATCAATTCAGTAGTAAGAATTTATCGCAGAAGAGCTCGTTACAGGTTGATGAGTACAAATTTTTCATGGCAGATGTCGACTTGGAAGCATTTCGTCTTGCCAAGGTTAGTAAACTTTTTACTTCAGTCATTTTGGTCGGTCGATTAAATACAATTGTGCGGAGTTGAATGAGAACCGATTTCGTCGTCGGTTCATTTTCATTGTGAACTAGCCGCTTTATTTTCGTTCCGTGACTCCGACAGTATTTAATTAAAGTAAATATAAACGTGAAAATTATAATTTATACTAATTTCATGGATCTGAAACTGGAAGAAAGGCCTGATTACACTCCGTTTTTTAATTTCGAGGTTTTTTGTATTTTGAATTCTTCCATTTTGTAAATGTCCGTTATTTTTATCACGTATGATTCGGCATCTTTAACTGTTTCGTCTTCCTCTCATCTAATTAAATTTTCCGTTTTTATTTATTTAATTATCTAGATAAGCATCATTTTTGTTTTTATCTAAAAATTCCATTAATCTCAAGACTTGCTTCTTAATTGTTTTTTAATTTTATAAATATTTTAGTCAAAGTTGAGAACAATCCGAACTCTACAGGCTGTACGTGTCACAACTTTCAGTTTTAATTTAGTGTCAAATTGTCATAACACTTCTTCCTCGTCTCTGTATACTCTTAATATCAGACTTGATTAGATAATCAACAAAGTTACACAATATTCTGTGTCTTAAACCGGATTAATTAAAAATTTGTAAAAGGGTAAATTTTTAAAAATTAAATTACCCACCAACCGCCATTTTAAAGTCAGATAATAGTGATTAAAATACTCATAAATAATTTTTTGGTATTTCCCGATTAGATCTCACCGAACAAAGTCCAGTTAATTTGTTTTTCTGCAACAATAACAAAAAGTTGTTCAGCTCGTGATTATGATAATTACGTTTAAATTTATTTTTTTCGGATTTGAAATTAAATGAGTAATAATTAATAAAATTATAATAAATTACAGGAGGACGGTTGTATTAGTGGGAAAAGAGAAAATGGATGAGCCATTGGTGATTGAAGACTTTCCACCTGGTCCACTGGATGTGTACCGGAAACAAGCTAGTTTTGACTGGAAGAAGTTAAAACTTTACATAGAAGATGAACACCTATTGAAACAGAAGGTAATTGAAGTTGGTTTTTGGTAAATGACCTTCAAGAAATGAACAAGGAACTATGGCCCTGTTTTTTTGTGTTGTCCTCTATTCTATTAGCAGTGGAGAAAGGAAATGTTGATGAGGAAGATCATGAAGGATAGTATTTGAGCGCCATGTTGAGCTTCTTTGCCTAAGCTTAGATGATTTTTTTTTGGATTAGGCTGTTTGAGATTGTTTTGGGTTTTGGTTCTTGTTGAAAATACTCACCACCAACACCAACTCAAAATGGAGTCTTATTAATTTAGTTTTGTTCTGTCAGTCAGCTGTGGTTTTCTTGATTTTTGAATTAAGCACTTGAAAATAAAAGCTTTACACCGGTGGTAAGTTATTGCTGAACTACACAAATCAGTTGTTCTGTGGGTAGTTGAAGTGATTAACACGGGGGGTCGTTAATGAGTAAAAATTTGTTTCATTTCTCGCATCGCCTTGATAATCTGCAGATTACCAACAACAGAGCCGTTAAAGTGAATATAAAAACTTTGCTGAAACAACACCTACGTTTCTGTAGGTTATGTGAATCAAGTTAGCACAATGGAAGTGGGAGAAACAAACTTTTGAACTTGTAACCCTACCGAATCAGCTAATGTCCACATCACCTACCCAAAAGCCTGAAAATCCTGGATTCCTTCGATCAGTTAATCTTTAGAGCAGCTAGATAATATGCACATGGACGACTTTCACATTGTAGTGAAGTTATCAATCACGACTGACTGATTTTCTGTTTGCAGCTTAATTTTTGGAAATATGTCGAGAAACATCCGTCTTTTCATAAAAGTCCGGAAAGTCTGAGCTTAGACGAAAACAGAAGGATAACTTCATTTAGGATGTACGATTTGCTCAATGAACAATTTATAACGTGGGAGAAAGTTGCAAGGGATCCTCGTCTTGTAAGTTTATTAATATACTTTTAACGCTTGAGCCAATTTGACTCATTAAAAATTTTATATTGGTTCTTGTTACATGTGAAAAAAAATGTTTGAGTGATACAGTCATCATTTAAATTTTGCTTTCAGATATTTTGTTTGCAATTAAATGAGTCAAATTGGCTCACTCCAATACTGATACTTGTGTAATCAGTATATGTTCGTTGTTCATCGAAGTTGGATTAATCGAAGATTTACAGACTGTCTCATTTAAAATTTTAGTTATGAAATGAAATCTTTTCCACAGTGTGCAATATTTATGAAATAAATTGTTTGCTTTAACTGTTTAAATTAATTTATAATTGCAATATATAAATTAAATTTTCATAAATATTGCACATCTTTGAAAATAAATTAATTTGTAGTTAATTGATTCACACCTTAAGTCACTATAGTAATTAAAAAAATTAGTTTTGTTTTGTGAGTCAAATTGGCTCACTTAATAAAATTCTAGTGTTCAAATCTTGTTTTGATTCGCCAGCTACTTTAGTATTTTATTTGCTTTTCTTAAATAGGCTCAAATTCGAAATTTGGTATTGATTCTTGTTGTCTCTTCCAGCCAATCGCTATGTATTCGGCCATGTTCCAGTACGATGCATCAGTTGCTGTTAAATATTCTTTGACATTTGGACTCTTTGCCAATACAATCAGAAGTTTAGGCTCGGAGAAGCATTACCACTTTGCCGAAGAGGTTGAAGAGGGAAAGGTATGTTAAGCACAAGACCGTTTGTCATTTGTGTGGTTCCTTACTGGAGTTTTTAGAATGTTAAGCGATTTTGTCATCGTTTTGAAAAGATAGCAGGGTGTTTTGCATTGACCGAAATCGCTCACGGCACTAACACAAAAGGAATGAGGACGGAGGCCGTCTACGATCCGAAAACACAAGAATTTGTCCTTCACAGCCCCGATTTCGAGGCGGCCAAGTGCTGGGTAGGAAGTTTAGGTAATATACACATATACTCTCTTCGATTAATTCTTCTCTTTTCTTTCCTTTGTTTTAATTAATGTCTGTATTTGAATTATAGGAAAAGGTTGCACTCATGCTGTTGTATATTCAAGGTTAACTACCCCTGATGGTATTGATCGAGGTCATCATTGGTTCGTCGTACCCATTCGCGATCCCAAGACTCTTCTACCCTATCCGGGAGTTATAGTCGGTGATTTAGGAGAGAAAATAGGTTTAAATGGTGTTGATAATGGGTAAGAACATGTTCAGTCTTGAAACACTTCTACTGATAGTTTATTAGGCGTGCATTACTTATGAAATGAATTCAACCTAAAAGTGTATATTATTCATTTAAAGGTTTGTGATGTTCGATCGCTACCGCATACCAAGAGACAATCTTTTAGATAAAACAGGTGGTGTAACACCAGAAGGAAAGTACATAACTCGTTTTAAAGACCCAAAAAAGCGGATGGGTGAGTTTCCTTGATGGAAAATTCAAATTTTAAATTTGAACAGAAACATGGAGGATTTGAAAAAGTTTTGCTTTATATTGTCCTTAGGCGCAATGCTTGGGAATCTATCAGGAGGAAGAGCAATGATACTGTCAACCTGCGTAGCTTACTTCACAAATGCCGTTACCATCGCAATTAGGTATTCAGCCTCGAGGAAACAATTCGGCCCTGACAAAAGTGAAGAGCTCCCCGTCATCGAATACCAACTCCAGCAATGGCGATTATTTCCCTACCTGGCTATTCTCTACGCGTTTAAGATTTTCTCAGAATTTTTCACCGCTGAGTTCTGCACGTTTCAAGTAAAGAAATTTATGGGAGAGGAAAACCTGGTGAGTTGTATGAACACAAATTAAATCCACATTCACATCAGATTCAAGTTACTTAAGTATATTAACTGTATACATAAATATTACTTTTAGGATGATTTAGGGATTGAAATTCACGGGTTGTCATCTGCTGCCAAACCTTTATTCAGCTGGGTCACTCAAAGAGGAATTCAAGAATGTAGAGAAGCTTGCGGTGGTCACGGATACCTAAAAGCATCTAGATTGGGGGATCTTAGAAATGAAAACGATGCTAACTGTACCTATGAAGGAGAGAATAATGTTCTAATACAGCAAACTAGTAACTGGTTGTTGAACATTTATGGAGATTTAGGGAAGAAGGTAGTGGAGACGCCATTACGATCAGCAAACTTTTTAAATGACTTTGATAGAATAATTAAAACAAGATTCGTGGCGAGAACAGTTGACGAGGCTATGAAACCTGAAAGTGAGTTAAAATAAAAAGAGAAACCAAAATTTTTCAATAAAGTGTTGTATAATTTAATAATGTCGTGTTGTTACCACTGTTACGTTTATTTCATTTCAGATATCATTCAAGCATATGAATGGTTAGTTTGCTGGATGCTGAAAACGACATCAGAACAACTCCAAATTAATTTAAAGAAACATGACCCGTTCACAGCGAAAAGTGAGAGTCAGGCTTATTATGCAAGAACTTTATCAATAGTATTCACCGAGGTTGGTTTTTAGCATTTGTTTAAAGTATTCATGACGATGCAAGTTTTTTCTCTTCGGCCATCTTAGAACAATGTTATTTGAACGAAGCATAATGACAGGTGTTGAACTGCCTGGAGTAGTTTGTTGTGGGCTCGGTGATATGCTCACTGTGTTCATTACTTTTGAAAGAAGCGAAAGATTGTGCTATACCACTACTCAACTGTGACTTGTAATTTGTTTTTGTCATTTTTCAGCGTTTTGTGATCGTAAAGTTCTTCGAAAAAGCCACGAGTCCCGATATAGGAAAAGAATTACAAAATGTATTAGTAAAATTATGTTCCTTATATGGACTGTCAAGTTTGGATCAGCATTTAGCCATTTTGTATCAAGGTAATACCTGGAAAGAGGTTTTGAACTTTGATTGTGTCCTTTCTCTACAATTTGCTTAGTAGTTTTAAGACATGGTAGTTAACTAAGGTATGAACAAAATCGTTAAACTTTTTAAAGGTGGTTACGCTTCCGGACCAGACCCAGTCAAATTCATACGTGATGGAATACTACAATTATGCTCAGAATTAAAACCAGAAGCCATTGCTTTGGTAGATGCTTTGGCTCCTCCTGATTTTATTCTTAACTCCGTTTTGGGGATGTCTGATGGCAATGCTTATAAGCACATTCAAAATTCCGTTTTTCAAGTTAAGGAAGTATTCCAGAGACCTTCGTGGTGGCAAGAGGTCACTTCTTGGAAAGACAATATCACTTCAAAACTTTAGGATATCAACAAAATACTTGCGCACGGGAAATTGGTGTAAATATTAACTAAGACAGGAGTGTCAAACTGTTAGCCCGAGGTAATTTTTTGTTGTGGGACAATAAGCTCCTACATAATGTGCTTTATAAAAACGTCATTTCTCAAAGAGTGGGCGCTGCAGGATTAAAAGTTTGAGGTAGCTTTTTTGCCCAGCCTGAATGCTACCACCTGCACCAAACGTTTTTTGATAGAGTTTGACATTCCTAACTCAAGACAAGTGTTGACGGTGTTATTTCTTTTCATTCCCAAACCAAAGTAATTTTGTATAAACACTTGTACACTTTTGAAATATATGACATTGTACCATTATTAATGTAAAAACAATGTACCTTCAAACTGTAAAATAAATATAAAAAATATTTTAAATATTAGTACAAAAATTAATTAGGTCCAGGGCTCGATTCCCACCTGAGTAAGAAATTATTCAGCCTGCTTCTCCTGCGCTCTACCTTACCTATAAAATTTCCTTCAGCTTTTCTACTATTAAACTACCCAAACACCTTCCTCCCAAGGCTCATAATCTTGGTAGTATTTCTGGTCGGTGAGTTTAGGAAACAACTAGATGGCCACCGAGACCCCAAGAAAAAATTTCTTTCAACTAAGACTAGACAACTTTAAGGAAAATCGCAAGAAAGCGACCTTCAACATCAACCCTCTCCGGCAAGAACATAGCCAGAAAATAAGAAAACATCGGTAAAACACCACAAAAATGATTTATATATATATAAAATTTTTGGGTGAGTCACAAACCGTGTCACTGTCCCAGCAAGAACGCATAGGACTCAAAAACACAAAAAAAGTGCACAGCACTACCCGTCTCAACCGAGAAAAAAGGAAATTGTCCCCGACGTTTCGCTAACTTTAAGCTGTTAGCACCTTCAGGGTTTGAGTAAAACTAATAAACCCAAAATTTATATTTGTATATGGGTCATTCCACGTCAAACGGATCAGGGGTCCCAGGTCGACATCTCAGAAAAAAGTTATGGCGGCGCAAAAACAGGAAATTTGTCGAGCGTGACAAATTTTTTGTCTCTATTCCAGCGTCCATAGCTCAGCACTCAAACAAGGTAGACGACTGGCGGTTGTACCATTTGAAAGGGCATATTAAGCAATATCAG
Source organism: Columbicola columbae (assembly GCA_016920875.1). Classification (NCBI taxonomy): domain Eukaryota; kingdom Metazoa; phylum Arthropoda; class Insecta; order Psocodea; family Philopteridae; genus Columbicola; species Columbicola columbae. The sequence continues at coordinate 13,249,069 of JADMLL010000002.1, forward strand.
CATGGGAAAGCGCAACTCTCTAAGTTGTACAGTTAGTCTACAGCGAGGGATTAAAGTTGGCGATTTTTGGCAGCTCCGCCCGAAATCGGAGCTGCCCCATTCTCTTTAGACGCTGATAGAAGACGAACCCGAAAAGATTTCGAATTCAAATTTTGGGGATTTTCATCCAAGACCTGAGGTAACATTCCTGTAAAATTTAAACAAAATCGGAGATGGTCGACCTGGAACTTTTTCAAAATCTGGTCCGTTTGATATGGAATGACCCATATAAATTATGGAAAACGACCGCGAAAGTTTAAACACTATTACCACAGGAATGGTTGAAACTACCATTGATACAAAATACAAAAATTAATTTCGAACAAACAATAATTATGCGTATACCAAACCCTACTAAAAGTCTTAGGCAAAATCTTACAACAGAAAACAAAGTATTTTAATAATTTTATTAAACATTATGAGCTCACAGCATTTTGTCAAATCATTAAAAAAGTAACTATCTGTTAAGATATTTAAAAACAAATTATAATTGTCAACATAATACTAAAACTATTTAGTAAAAATATTATTTCCTGAAAACGGCTACTTTATAATTAATAGCAATCAAAAATTATAATAGAAAAAAAATTTTTTTTGTTAAAATTAAAAAGAGCTTTGCCATAAAAGTACCTTGTAAAAATAATTAACAATAAATCTAAATATCAATTTTCAGCGATGATTTTAGAATAACTCTAACAATTTATTACGTATAGATCTAGTAAGTGGGTGCAATCCGATCCTGCGATTTTGAAATCATTTAATTCTTTCATGATGGACAGGCCATTTGTTTGCTTGTATGATTTACGAACTCATGGTGTGGTTGTTGTGTTCTACATGAAAAACAACAACATAGAGTTTAGTTTGAGTTTCAATCCCGTTTTTCACTCTTAATTTTTGGGTATAACAGGATGCGGGAGGAGGATTCGAACTCACGATCATTGCGTCAGGAACTTAACCACTACACTACTCCTCCCACCACTCTTGAATATAACAGGATTTGGAACTCACGACCATAATTTTTAGTCGGACGGTTTGACCACTGCAGTACAGACCTTCCGTAACAGTGCTACAAAGAAGACCAGCAAATAAACATCACCATACTTGAGGCCAATGTCAATAACAAACAATAGCAAGAACTAAGTGAAAGTAACTTCAACCCTAAACAACATTCCATAAAGTCGGGACAGCTCAAATCCCCAAACTATGCATAAATGACATGTCCAGTTTTGTTTCAGGAGCAGATCGCCTCACTCACTACAGTAAATAAAAATATACTTTTCAATTTAATTAATTAATATTAAAGATAATTCGTCTCCTTCACATTTTGTTAAAAACATTAAAATGGTTAATTCTTAAAAACCGTTAAAAAAATTTGACACACTAACGTCTATACGTGGAATGTAAACATCATCTAATTTAATATCATCATTTCGATTATACAACATTAATACAAACACTGTTAACAGAATCTCTTCAAGTACACATGACGTATTCTTCGAAAATACTGTCGAATGCTTTCGAATTCGTATTAAAAACAATTTGGCTCTTAGAACCACTAACAGTTTGCAGTTTAGGTAACTTAAAAAGAAACACTTCGCGATTTAAATACTTAAATTCTGTTAAGACAATACCTTGAGATTTCACAAAATGGAATGTTCAGAACAAATAAAACGTTAGAAATTAATAATCATTCAAAAGGAAAATCTTTTAGGCATCTATGCAAAATACTGGCAGATTATACTAAAACATTATCACAGTAAATTGTATTGGAAGATTCATAAGATCAAAGCAGATCTGAGTGTATGTATATATATAAAAAATTAACTTCATGTGTACCTTATGTAACAACATTTTCTTCCATCTTTTAAGTTTTTATGATTAATACAGTCAAACCTCAAAACGAAATTTAAATTTCAAATTGACATAGAGCGAGGAGGAGGGAAATTTCCTCACCAGACATGAAACAAGGGAAGGTGTGTGAATGAAGGCGTTGAGATCGAATCTTCGCAAATACCTATTCCACCTTTTTACCTTTCATTTCTTGATTTGAAAACCGAGATGAACTTTCAGTAACTCAACTCCCAGGAGAACGAATCCTCCAATTCATATTCGGAGTGATCTGTACAAAGTAATGATGAGTAACAGTATTGATTAACTAATATTAAAGGTTTTCTTGTGCTATATAGTTTTAGTTTTATAAACTCTACAAAGGTAAGAACCATACGAGTAAAACCAAACAGCTGTAAGTCATCCAAACTCACTTTTCACCAAAACCGAATCTCGCTGACACAAACTTCTTCCAATCCCTTAAAAAACAATACCATAACCCGAGGTTTGACTGTATTTATAAATTGGGAAGTAAACAAAAAATTTGTAAACAACCCATCGATTTAGTCAAGTAACCTTTTTCAAATTCGTTAAAAAACTTCGATACCGATTGATAACAAACAAACACTGATTTCAGGTCGAGGAAAAAAACATCAGGTACGTTATACAAATCACAAAATAAGTACCCGTAACTTATTGAAAAGATCACATAACTCTATGAAAACCATAGACTTTGTAATGAGTCCCCATTTTCCCACCAGTTAAAAAAAAATTGAACCGATTTTATAGTCTGGACCTAAATTTTTTTGTCATTTCCTTCCACCAATATGGACGCTGCGTTACTCCAGGCGTTTGGAGAAACGATGCCTGCAGATTTTTGTAAATCTAAACAACAATAAAAACAGCAATTAGCAATCTAAACAATCAAGCGCAAGAGGAACCAATTACACAACATTTACAAGACCACCACTCACCTCGCCATCTGATTTGCCAATGGCCGAATTCAATATAAAATCCGGCGGAGCTATCGCATCGACCAAACTCACTGCATCCGGTTTTAAGTCCTCGCACAATTTTAAATTCCCTTCCTTGATCAAAACGGATAAGGAAGATCCTTGTGCGAAACCGCCTTCGTAAAAATCAGAGAGGTGATGCTGTAAATGATGAAGGCCGTAGAGAGAAATCAAACGCTTGAAAGCGGCGACTTCGTTCGCGAATTGTGGCTCCGCTTCTTCGATTTTCTTCCAGCATATTAATATAACAAAATGCTGTCAGGGGAAAACAAAAATGTGGGTTAATTATACTGCCAAAAAACGTCCACAAAATTAATAAAACCATAAACTATATGTTTACCTCAATATAAGCCAGAGACAGGTTTCTCGCATAGAACACTTGACAATTGTTTTTGGCTGTGAATGAATCCTGACCGAGCTTTAAATTTCTTTCGTAAGCAGTTTGACTTTCTTTTAACAGTCTAAACAGCAACCATTCGTACATAGACAATATTTCTAAAATATAAAAACAGGTTTTAAAGTAACCAAAACCAGCGAATAACTTTCTGCTGATTAGATGGACACGTCAGGCATGGAATTCAGAACTGCTTTAACACTACAATCGGTAGCACTCACACATTTTGAAAATCGTTCTAGTGACCTACAATTATGTTCGCAAAAGAATCGTAACAAAAAGTGAGCTCCATTACAATATGCAGATCCAAATTTTTTGTACAAAGAAGAAAATTTTAAATTGAGAGTAATTAACGAACACCAACAGTAATTAATTACTTGAGGTGAACCAACCTGGTATTTGGCAAACTTGTTCGATGGAAGTGGGAGGAAGAAACGTTTTTCTTTGTACAGAAAAGTGACGGATCCCAGAGGTGAAATGAAGGGTTCATTCATTCGTTTGTACAACGCTAACAACCAGTTGCTGCTCTGCTGCATTAGAACATTATTATCTCCTTCATAAGTACAGTTAGCGTCGTTATCGTTTCTTAATAATCCAAAACCAGAACCTGCGAGTAAAATTTCCTCATTTGAGATAATTTCCGGTATTTTCATTTTCCGCCAGACAAGGAACAACAAGAAAATCCGACTTACATTTCAAATATCCATGACCGCCACAGGCTTCTCTGGCTTCTTGAACACAATGTTGAGCCGCCCAGCTAACTAAAGGCTTGGCGGATGACATGAGCGCATGAAGTTCAACACCAAAGTCGTTCTGAAACCAATAACAACTATTAGTAGTGCGAGTCCAGAATCAACATCGATCAAATAAGCAAGCAATTGATATCTTACGAGTTCCTTGCTGCGTTTAAAGGTGGCCAAAACGTTTAAGTCCACAAAAGCTTGAGAGGTCACAAGAGCTAAAACCATGTAAGCATAAGCGGAGGCTAAGTAAGGGAACAACCGCCATTGCTGCAACAAAATTGAGATATTTATCACTTAATTAATTAATGTTTAATAAAAATATTAATATAGTTAAGTATTAAAACTTAAATTATGACTTCCTTACAAACCTGAAGTTGGTATTCAATCACAGGAAGCTCTTCATCAGTAGGCCCGAACTGTCTTCTGGCTGAAGAATATCTGATGGCTATACAGATAGCTTTAACCAAATTACCAGTACAGATATTAACAATGGCCATTCTACCTGCAACTAAGGAACCTAAAGATGCCCCTAAAAATAAAATCAGTGGATTGAGTAACAATTACACTCTTAATTTAAATTAAATTTAAAACTAATGAGTAACACTAATTCTTTAAAAATTGTCTGCAATTCTTAACCAGAATTTTTATCTTTAAATTAAAATCCTACACTTACCAAATCTTTTTCTTGGATCTTTTATAAAAGATATGTACTTTCCATCACTTGAAACAGTTCCGTTTTTATCAAGTAAACTCTCTTTGGGTATTCTGTAATTGTCGAAAAAAGCAAAGCCATTATCGATTCCATTCAAACCCAACTTTTCGCCCATATCACCAACAATCACCCCTGGATATGGCAGCATGGTATCTGGATTCCTGATGGGGGTATAAAAACCATGTAACCCATGACAAACACCATCTGGAGTGTAGAGTTGAGCGAAAACTGTTGCATGTGTTGAAGTCATACCTGAAAACAAAACCAAATTTATGACTCACCAACACTACCAGAGTATGTATCATTTGTATAACAAAATTTTTAATTTAAAAAAAATAATTCTACCTAAATTTCCAACCCAACATTTGGCCGCTTCAAAATCTGGAGTGTTCAAAATAAATTCTTGAGTTTTCTCATCAAAAGTTGCAGTCGTCCTCATTTTCTTGACATTCGTTCCATGTGCAACTTCAGTTAAGGCAAAACACCCACTAATTTCTTCATTCTCAAGTTTATCAATAACATCTGAATGAGTTTTTGAGCCTAATCCTTTAATACTGACATTAAAAAACTGTGTTGGAATGATATATTTAATTAAGGCACTGGCATCATACATGGTCAAGGCACCAATTGAGCTCATAAACTATAAAAAAGAATATTAATTTTATTATCAAATCAAAAGGGGGACCTAAGTCTGAAATAACTCAATAATTTAATGTTATATATGTTTCAGATCCTAAAATAAAAATTTTTTATACATCAAACAAAACATTTATGCACAAAAAACTCACTCTAACAGGATTCTCCATTATTAACTGCTTATTAAGAAAATCATAATCACGAATCCTGTTGGCCCTGAGAGTTGTTAACTTTCTGAACTCGTCTAGAGTCAGAGACACAGGACTTTGTTGAAACAAAGGATCCTCTTCTAATTTTTTCCATATTTTATACTAAAAGGAAAAAAAATATAATTCATTGAGTAAATTATAAGTTAAAACAAGAGTGATTTAGCTAAAGAAACCATAAGTATTAAAATTTTGAAAAAACTTTAGAAGTGAACAATGGAAATCAAAATGCGGCTTCTGCCGTATGCAAAGTACAATCCACTACAACAATGACAAATCAATTAAAAGACAATACAAATCACTTTGCATACAACAAATATAACGGAGTAAACCGGATATTTGATAAATGAATGAGATATATTCAGACATAATTAATATTTATGCAGGCTACAAGAAAATTATTCTCAAACAAAAAACTCACCTTATACTGAACTACATCTTCTGTTTCCAAAAACACTTGCATCTTTCTCCAACAGAAAGAAGCCTGATTTCTGTAGTAAGTTAACGGTCCCAAGGGAAAACCTTTATTCATTTTAAAACCTTCTTCTGCAGATGATACGTCCGTCGGCATTTTAAAAACTGACATCTAACAACTTACAAGAGTGATTTGATAATAAAAATTGTTATTATTAAGCGTTAAAATTAATAAAAAATTATGAAGCCTTGAGAGTGTAATAAATAAAGCAGTTAAAGGGATTAATAAACGCATAAATATTTAAGTCGGAAATGTTTACTAACTGTCATTTAATATAAAACAAAAAAAGAAACATACTTTCAAATAACAACTAAAAAGTCACGCCGTTTATCTCCAGAACCGACTCCGAAGTTGTCGGCACTGTTACCATGTGTCTAGATTTTCGCCGGAAGGTTGGCATTACATTTAAATGGATTCGAATTATCGATCTGTTTCTGTTTGAAAATATAAACCGATGAAGTCACAAGTACGGTAATGAATAAAACTTAGTCAAACATTCACTAATTCCACTCTTTAACCATCATGGGAATTCCAAAAATTGTTTTACTACAAATTCACAAATAAATAAGAAACATTGATTTATGCTAGCAGAAATTTAATTTCTTGTAAGTCAGTAATTGTATTTAACCACTGGGCCCCAAATTTCAATTCCCTACAAAAATATCATTGCCATTTCTTATTTTCAAATATTTTTAACCTTTTTGCACTTTGGTCACCTAAAATTTCCATTAAAAATTTTTTTTATAATCTTCCTACTTCCTTTCAGGTAACCTGTACAAAATTCCATCCGAAAGGACAGAAATGGCTGCCAAGGCAGGGTCCTCTGAGTCTCGAGTTTTCCCAAAGAAAGATCCAAATCACTGGAGTGAAGGCTTATTAAATTCAATGAGAAACCCTGACCTGGTTGTTTACGAAGATGATCTTATTGTTGCAATGAAAGATTTATATCCAAAAGCTACTATTCATTACCTTATTTGTCCAAAGCAAAATATACCCACATTACGAAATGTAAAAGCAAGTCATTTGGAGCTGTTAAAACATATGCATAAATATGGCCTAAAGCTTTGCAATAGGCATGAAAAAGTAAAATTCTTGTTGGGTTACCATGCAGTTCCAAGCATGATTAGGCTGCACTTACATGTTATTAGTGATGATTTGTATTCACCTTGTATGAAAACGAAAAAACACTGGAACAGTTTTACAACTGAGTTTTTTGTACCTAGTGAGAAAGTTATTGATGAGCTTGAAAATCATGGTAAATTGTTTCGTAAGCCTATCGAAGAATTGAAAGTTATTTTGATTCAGCCTTTGAAGTGTCACAAATGTGAATACAAACCAAAACACATGCCAGATTTAAAGGTTCATATTAAAACTCATATGACATAAGTGAATCCTTCTATTTTAAAAATCTTGTGATTTAATTTTATATCCTTTGTAATTTTGATAAGTCTTGATATTTAATTTTAAGTCGAAACTTGTTGTTATATGTGTTTTTATAAAAAGTGTTTACTGTGTAAAGAAATAAAAATCTCTTTTGTTATTTATAAAATAAATTGATTTCAAATTTAGCTATTAAATTTTTCTATTTGTTTTGACCTTAATAAATTAGTTAACTCATAACTCAGTGAAGTTAAAACTCTGTTAAGCCACACACAACAATGGTCAGTTCTTCAAAAAGGTAAATTGAATGATTTTAAAAAAGTCAAGAAAAAGTATGTGGAAAGTTTGTCAAAAACTTATAAAAGTAGTCAAACAAAACTGTAATGAAAGAGTAGAAAATTTGAAGGAAAAAGAACTTATGAAAGGTTGTCGAAGAAAGAGATTAAGGTCTGGTATGCACCAAACTTGCTTAAAAATAATTTTTTAAAGTTTAAAAAAATTATCACATTTATAAGCATTGCTCCTATTGTCCCTAAACTACATACAATTCATTTTTTGGGAGATTACAAGCATTACAGAAATATACAAAGTATAGATTTGAAAGCAACAGGAGCCCTAGACAGTTTAAACTGAACAATTATTTTTTCTATTTCCACTTTCGCAGGCGATAGAAACTGAACCAAACGATTCTTTAGCAAGTAGATTATATTTTCCAATGACAAAATCAACCGATACACACAAGCCAGAATTCGATATAAACAATATCGAAAAATACACTAACGAAGAAATAGATGAATTTGTAAAGGAAAATTTTTGGAAGGTAAGTGTTTTAGATTAAAACCTTTCTAATCCAATTCGAAAAATTAACCTAACCACGTTACGTTATTAACCTTTCCACATAAAAAACTCAATGAAAGTTTCTGAACCTTCTTTCGGCAAGGTCAGTAATGCGCCTGTACACTTATTAATTCTGTTTAGAATTCACTAAACATTAATATAAATTTTTGTTTTCTGACAGATTAGACCATGTACAGATTATAGTACCGAGTATGACGAATGCAGTTCTATTAAAGGCAAGTTTCATCAGTACTTTATCAAGGGAGAGTTCCTCGACTGCAGTTTTTGGAAAAATAATTATAGGAATTGTGAAAAATGTTTAGATGATGATAGAAAAGCTTGTGCTCGTGTAATTTGTGCTGAAGAGGAAAGGAAACAAGAAAGATTAAAGGCTCATTTAGCAAATGATGTTTGGAAAAAGCGAGAAGGCCCCCCTCCTGACTGGAATAAACCACTACCTGATTGGGCTTTAGAAAAAAGCAAAAAATCATTTTTAAATGTACAAGAAAAGTCAAGTTGCACAATACAGTAGGAGATAATTAAAAAAGGAATTTTAGTAGTTATGTTGAATTTAACTAATTTTTTTTTAGCAAAAGTGAATCTATTTAGTGTGAAATTTTCCTTTTCTTTGCAATTAATAGTGTTGATTTCACAATGACCAAATAGTCCATATTAAATATTGTAAATAATTTTACTGTATGATGAATGAATGGTTATAATGAGTATACTAATATAATTATAAAAAATTAATGATTCTCAAATACAACCATACCTTTCATGCATCTACAACTCCTTCACTCTTCCTACTGTATTCTTTGATAGTAATGAAGCCAAACTTGATTGATAAAAATAAGAATAAAAATATTACTCTTTCTAAGAACTTTTAAGAAACTTTCTGGGAAAGTTGTAAGAAACTTTTAATTCTCCTTTGATGCTGGAACCAGCTTTTGGAATAGAATATCTCTCAAAAGACTGAACTTATAACAATGGTTACCTTCCTAGGTTTAAGTGAGATAAACCTAAAGGTAATTCATCACAATAATTTAAAATTATTAGTACCATGATCATTGTCATCAGTAGAGTGGCTATTCTTTCATGAGAACTATGTCACCTATACAAATAAGTATGAGTATCAATCTTTCTAATGGAATAAACCTGTGGTTCCTTTAATAGATAAAAGATAGCAGCACCTTATTAAGAGGATTATACTGTTTTTAATAAAAAACAATATATATGATAGATACTGGGATAAAAAATTAGGATTGTTCATGTGAAATAAAATTAACATCCAAATTAGACAAATTAAAATTTTTCATTTAATTTTTTGATAATGCACTATAAAAAATTGTTTCATTTATGACTTACACATGCTTTTGTGTATTCCTAGTTTGTTTGCATTTGTTTAATTAAAATTTAAGTTTGGGGAATTAATTACTTAAAAAACTTATCAGTCTTTACAATTTTACAAATTTTTTAGAATATACGTCATCGTTTTTATTTGCTTTATTATTTTATTGTACTGCACCATTACATATGCTGAAATTGAATATATGTATAAGACAATAACCTCAAAGACTTAGAGTTTACATAAACAAAATAAAATGGGAATAAATGCTCCAATCACAACAAAAACTGGAAGCATAACAGTAGGATCTTCTCCTTGATAAGGATCTGGAGTTTTTGGTCCACTGGGCCTTCGGCTCTTTGACTGTTTCTTTTCCTCAATCTCATCTTTAAAATCATCACTGTCTGGTTCACTAGGCAATGGTGGCAGTTTTGGAACATCTGAAAGAGTATTTTTGAAATAGTTAGTACAAGGTTTGTTTACTAGGTTTTGAATCCAACTTGTCGTTAAATCCTACCTTCTAGATTTCCCTTCATAACATAAACTGCATTTATTTTGGGGTTATCTCTATAACCCTTAATAAATTCAACTCTAATTTTTCCTCCTCTTATATCAGATTCCTCTCCAGCATAAAGTAGGCGTCCTTTAATTACACTGAAGGGAACATACTCATCATGAGCAATACCTCTACCCACTTGATCAAAAATATCCAAGTCTGACACAATGGTGTGATCACCATTTAAAACCACATCAAACACTTTCATATTAGGGGCGTTAAAATAAACCTCACTAAATTTTAGTACAAGTACATAATCTCCGTCCTCCTTAATGGGTATATCATACCCAAAAGTACTATGGTGGTACCGCTCGGTCTGGTACAAAATTTGATCATTTTGCGGCACCCTTCCAATAATGAGCTGCTTACCAAAATCGGAAGCGGTTCCTACTTTTCCCATTAACGGATCTCTCTCGAACCTTACACCAAAACTATCTGTGTGAGCTTCACCCCCAGCATTTATAGCGTATATAACTTGTCCAATACTGTTTACGAAACCAAAATTAAATGAGATTGCAAATAATACAAAAAATAAAGCTTCATTGCGAGCAGCAAGTTCAAACGGTTCATTTAACATTATTAGCGGTATTTTCAGAAAGTACTTAGTCGATGACAAATTTTAATTCGCTATAAATATCTTTGATTATCCCCTTAATGTTTAAACAACAAATTAGGTGATTTTTATTTATACATTCATAGAATGTAGTGGAAACACATTTTTTTAAAAAGTAATTTAAAGCTAATAGCTTCCCATTGTTGATGATTTGGCAGCAGAAGACCTGCTTACTCCTCCAATCGATAAATTGCAGCCGAATTTACTTTAAGGGCCCTAAAAAAACTTTACGTTATTCGATCTACCATATCTTAGTAATTCATTATTTAAGCGATTCATGAAAAGTCAAAGACTTATTTACATTTATTAAGGTGTCCAGCTATTTTTTGTTAAAAGAGTACACTTTGCAAGTATTTCATAGGTGAAAGAAGAAAAAACGATAAAAACTTTATTTTCTTTTAAAAACATATCTTTCTTCGGAGTGAATTTTGTTTTGCTGAATGAGGATGTTCGTCTAATAATGTAGCCACATCCGAACAACTGTCATTTTGCATATTAAATTTGACTTTTAAGACGGCAGATAATGTTTTTGCAGAAAGTTGCGACTTCTCACTGCTCCAATAATCATTCCCCAGTGAAAATACCCATTCAGCATTAGTGCCTGGACAACATAAGGAAATTTCTATTAAAACTTTTAGATTTTCGTGTGGGATAGGTTCTACTCTAAAATACCGAAAGATTTCCACCCATCTTTTGTCAAGTTCTATTTCCTCATCGTTCCATTTCTTCAATTTTGAAAAAATTGTTTTAGAAATGCAAATTAGTATAAAATTATACAAACGAGTATTTTCAGAGCACAGGATTTGAAAAGAGTACCGTTTGCGAAAAAACAGTACAAAACTCAGTGAGTATAGTTGGCCATTTTACATTTATTGATATTTATAACTAAAAGATAATCCCTTTGAGTCAACTATGATGCCTTGTACTCCTCTCAGAATTTTAAAGAATTATAATCTGGGGCTTATTAACAGGTCGAATGTCTCACCAATTTGAGCGGGATTGTCTGTGGCGCCAGGAGGAATTTTCCGGTTAGCGATACATATAATGTTGGAATATAATCTACAGTAGATAAATTATAGCATATAAGCTTGTTTGGCGTGTTAATTGGGGTAGCGGGGGTCACTGATGGCTGCTGCTCGGTGAAAGTCTACTCGAATGCGGTGTGCGAGCTATTGCTCAAGCCGTACTATTGAGGTAAGGGGCATTCGATAGTCGTTGTTTTCTTACGTTTATGTCATTTTATTATTACAGCCACTATTTTATTATTCTTGAGAGTGTTAAACAATCAAGTAAGAACCTCTATTATACTCATATACTACAAAAATTTTTCATTTTGTATTTAATTTTTTAAGGAGCCCACGGAGCTATGATTTCAAACGATGATTCTACGTCAAGCAGTTCGACTGATGATATATTTGAACCGATTCCTTCCAAACGACGCCGAGTTTCGTCCGATAGCGAAGAAAGTTCCTCTAGCAGTTCGTCAGATACGGTAGCACATTCAACTACAGATGACAGTGATAATAATGAGGAAGAAAAGGTACTTGATACAAATTGGGAAACGCCTTCGTCTCATCAACCAAAAGATCAGATTCAAAAGATTAGATTTTCCAGTTCATCGGGAGTCAATACACGTCGTTCCGAAATTTCCCAATTAACCGAACCGCACAGTTTTTATTGTCTTTTTGCTTCGAATGAAATATTTGAAATGATTGCAAAGCAAACAAATAAATATGCTGCGAAAATAGTATCAGAACAGCGATCAGGTCGTATTGATAAATGGATCGAAACGAATCCGAACGAAATAAAAAGATTTTTTGGGTTAATTATATGGATGGGATTAGTGCGATTACCCAAAACCCATTTGTACTGGAGTAGAAATGAAGAATATCACCAGACATTCCCAAGTACAGTGATGTCGAGAAATCGATTTGAAGTACTTTTACGGTTCATTTATTTTAGCGACATTGATGAAGACGGTCCTAGTAATAATTTATCAAAAATTACTCCCATCACCGATTTATTAAACAGAAGTTTTAAAGAATACTACAAACCAAACGAGACATTATGCGTAGACGAATGGTTGGTGCCCTTCCAGGGCCGCATAATCCGACAATATTTGAAAGGGAAACGGCAACGGTGTGGAATTAAAATTGTAAAATTATGCTGTGGCCCAGGATATACTTATTCTATTCAATCGCACTCGGAAAAAGATATAAGTAGAGATAAGACAGCAGGAACCGTATTGTCCGATATTGTTATGTCTCTTTGCAGTGATGTATTGGGTAAAGGACATACTATCTGCACAGACAACAAGTATACGAGTGTTGATCTGGCAGAAAAGTTAATAGCAAATAATACGCATTTATTGGGTACACTACGGCCAAATCAACGTGGAAATTCATTGGAATTGGTATCCAAAAAATTAAAACGTGGAGAAGTCATTGCTCGCGAAAATAAATCCGGAATAACAATTTTGAAATGGAAGGACAAGAGAGACGTATTGATGCTTTCAACGAAACATTCGGCAGAAATGACTACTATACATAAGAAATTTTATTTGTCTGAAAAACCCAAAATGGTTGTAGAATATAATCTAGCGAAATCCTCAGTCGATTTATCAGACCAAATGACAGTTTATCATTCACCGCTAGGTAGATCTTTAAAGTGGTATAGGAAGTTAGCGATGGAACTGTTACTGAATACTTGTATGGTTAACTCAATGATATTATTCAAAAAGGTAACAACAAGAGACATTCAAGTTTCCGATTTCCGAATGAAAGTCGCAATGTATTTAACTAAATGTCGTGATGAATCTGAAGTTTCCCATCTTCCAAGTAAAGGTTTGCCGCGAAAACGGCGACACGACTCAAAAGCAATGCCCGGAAAACCGCGACATGACTCAAAAGCAATGGCCGGAAAACCGCGACATGACTCAAAAACAGTGCCGGGAAAACAGCCACACGACTCAAAAACAATGCCGGGAAAACCGCGACACGAGTTACAAGCAGTGCCGGGTAAAGTTCGAATAGTGCGAAGGTTTTGCAAAAATTGTTACCAAAGGAATTCAGAGAAGCTGGGAAGAACGTCTGCAAGAAACTATAGCAAAAAAGTCGTGACATATTGTAAAGGCTGTGTTGGTACACCCTTTCTTTGTTTAGAATGTTTCATTGCGACACATCGTAACATGTGAACATAATAAAACTATATTCAGGTGTTTTATACTGTATTCTTATCTTCACGCCACTATATCGGCGATGATAATAATAATAAATTATAACCATTTTCATTTGTCTAATTTTTTTTTCAATCCGGTCACCCGTGGCACCTGTTAAAAGCAACCATACCAATTTCGGATGATACTTATTTCGGTCCTGAACTAAATCCAAAATCCCCGTCTGTATTAAGGTATTAACAAAAGCTAGCTGGATTGGAATCTGTAGACCGGTCCAATGTTGGCCCTATAATTCCAAAATATTATTTTGTACTAAGGGGATGGTTTAACTGGTAGACCCCATTGGGGTGAGACAAGGGGTCCGACACTACTCAGTGGAGACAAAAGGGTAAAAAAGGCTCTACACAAGTTGTCTGATATGGATACAGAACAACTGACCCTTGAATTGCTTAGCACTCAAACAACACTAAAACCGAAGGGCAAGAAAATTTTTGTATCACTGAATTGAGTTTATAATAGTATTGGAATTTTCGCTGTCGTTTCCCATAATTTATATACAAATATAAAATTTTTGGGTTTATCACCAGTCTTACTGAAACCCTGATGATGCCAACAGCTTAAAGTTAGCAAAACGTCGGACATTTTTATTTTCCTCGGTTGAGTCGGGTAGTGCTCTGAGCGTTTGCTGGAACAGTGACGAGGTTGTGTGTATAAACCCAACAATTTTATATGTGTATATAAATTATGAATTGAGTTTAGTCCGATATTAACGACTCCCAACAGTCAAGTGAAAATAGAAAAAGTTGTCAAATAAAACAACCCTTAATTTGATTTCAATACTACACACAGTACAGTACACACACCCTGAGAATTTACAGCTACCACCCATTTCGTCTAAATCTTTATAACTATTTGATGAGTATGAACCATAGATACACAGTTAAAACATAAAAATAAAAAAAATTAAACACAATAATTACTATTTGTATTTGCATTTTATTTAAAACACATCAAATAAATATGAAAATGGTCTGGTCCGAGGCTCACCAGACTTATCCTCTCATTTTATTTGATCTTAATTTTACACATTTAATTCAACACAAATATTTTAATGGTTTCACAACATATTACGATAGTTTTAAACAATGGCGCTGCCTCAACTAATAAGTCTTACTTTTTTTTCATTTTATTTTTAAAAATCCCACAACAAAACAAAAATTACAGAAAAATAGCTGATAATCCTTTTTTTTTGAATTTATTTTCTGTACTTAAGAAAGGATACGACCACAAAGCAATAGAAAATTAAAACAAAAAAGATCAATGTCCGTTAATCTAATGTTTTTTTTAGAGTGTTTTCAAATTTTTTCCATTGTTTATGTTGTTAAAGATAAACAACCAGGTTAAATAAGTTTTTGCTTTTTACTTTTGGTTTGAATCGCAAAGTTGGACCGGGTAAAAAATAAAAATTAGAGTGATAAGTAATAAAACATATTCATTAAGCTTGAAGAAATTTTGTATTCCACTTCCGTCTGTTTCGTTTACTTCGCAGAACACGCCATGCCCGTCACAAACAGGATTTTCTGTTTCCTTTTCTTTTTCTTCCGACCGGAAGTATCTTCTGAAAGTACGCAAAAAGTTTTCCAACATTAAAACAACAAAAGTCGATCCAAACGATTTGCTCTCAAATTTTAAGATTGAATTAAAGATTAAATTTAAAGTTGGCTTGTATAAAAGACGTCAATTACCTTGGGACTGTTCTGCTTTTTCCATAGCTATTGCAATAGCGTCGCTAAAACTCTGACGAAACTGAGGTGCAGGAACGTAGCCATCTAACTCGCTGTCGCTATCAACTGCTTGAGGCTTAGGCCACTGTTCCACTTTCGGTTCCAGAGAACGCCAACCTCCACCCCTTTTTGTTGTTATTCGTACCTTCTTTCAGCATCTATTAAAAAGAAAAAAAATTTACATTACTCTTGCAACAACCTCCATATATTTAATGTAAAAGTATTGAAAGGATATAATAATTAGACAAACTAACTTACTTGAGCAAAGGACGGTCCAGTATACTCCAAAGACGAAGATGTAACAATCGGATTAGCAGAATTTGCATCAGCAGCGGAATCCAATGTTGTAGACACTGATGACAAACTATTAAGAGACTGACTTCGGCTTACAACGTTAGATCCAGGAGGAGAGGGAGAAATAACCGACCTGTAAATGATTTGTCAATTTCATTTTCTCAAAAGGAAATAAACAACAATCAAGTAATAACTATTTCATGTTAACTACTCACAAAACCTCGTCCGAACCAGTACCGCACAGAGGAAACTGTCGATGGGAATCGATTCGAATTCTCGGCGTCGGTCGTCTTCCCCATTTCATGTTGGTTTCTTCGATGATCTTCTTTTCTCTTCGTCTTTCTTCCCGCGCTCTCCGGTTTCTTCTTTTGATTCGAGCATCGATCTGATCCTTAAAACTTGACAAAACGTCCTCCGAAACGTAAGCTGATAAATCGATTTCCGTAACTTCAAACTGGCAAGTGAGAGGCAGATGTTGAAGGTATCGAAGTCGCTTACGAAGTCCTTCTGTCATGGATCCCACTTCTTTTTCGATTATTCTCCCGCGGACTTGCATGGGACATTTTTCGAGACTTCCGTATTGCATTTCCAGCATTTTGATATTAAGAGCGTGTAAGTAAACATGTTGTCCATCAGAAGCTGAAACAATGAGACAAAACAAATAAGAAAACACTCCACTCGATGTCTCCTACCAACTACTTGAAAGACACATCGATCCACACTTCAAGACTGAATGTGTCCTTTCTTAAGATAAAATTATACTAACCCTGATAAAAGTAAAAAGGTTTCGTCGTTGTATTGTTAGCGATTTCCAAATCTTCAAAAGCTATATTTAAATGATCTTCTTCACTTGTTGTACCCCCTTCACTGCTCATACTTTCGTGACGTGATCGATTGCTGGAATTTTCTTCTTGAAGCAACAATGTAGAATTCAATTGACGGTTCAAATCTCCTTCAAGACCACAAGTACTCTCCTTGACAGTAACATTTTGTTGTTCGTCTTTATTCTCTAAAGACTTCTTGAGAAGCTCTTCTCTTTCATTTAACAATTCTAAAGCTTGCTCAATGAAACAAATCTCAGGACATCCCTCGTTTTCAAGGAGCTGTGCCTTTAGTTCCATTCTTTCGATTTGAATTATTGACATGACATCCTGAGGTTTTGACAGTAAAAGTTTCGAATAAATGGTGTCTATTTCAGTTTCTGTCAAGGACAATAAACCTGTGATTGCTTTTCGGTGACTTTCTTCGACTGGTATGGGTAACAACGATCCTCGTTCCCGCTTCATCAATTTAAATGTGATTTCTTCATCAACGTTGTAAGGAGTGTAAGCCAAAGTTATGACGCTGAAAATTATAACAAAATATTTTTAAAAACTTTCGAGCTTTTTGACATCATTCGGTACTTAAAGTTTTAAACGTACCTTTTCAAATCATTTTTGTGAACAGCTTCGTAGCAAATGGGGCATTTCCGCCAGGTTTTGTCCGATAAAGCCAAATAATGTAAAATACAAGACCAACAAAATACGTGACCACAGCGTGTTATTTTCGCTGCAACGGGTGTATCTAAACATATTGGACAGGAGACAAGGGCACCGCTTTGAAGTCTCTGTTATTAAATGAAAAATTCCCGTAAAACAGATGTGAAATTTTCAAACGCATTTTAAAAACAATCAATTTCAGGCACCCAATTCAACTTACAATCTGTTCAATCCTACTCCAATCTACAAGCAAATCAGGATCGACAAAATGTGGAGAGTAATCAGCATTCTCCTTGACAACAAACTGACAACTGTAATAAACAATACGAAAGTATTTAATTTATATTTCAAGTGGAAAATGTATAAGTAAATGAGCTAAAAACAATTTTTCCTTACTTGGCTTGCAAGAAATGTTCTTTATTATATTTATGTTTGTGTGTAGCAAACCAATTGTGAGGAGCACTTCTGTTCCAGCTCAAATTATTCTGAGTGGTCACTCTTGGAGTATAATGAAAATTCAGCAGATGATTTAAATTCTGCTTTTTACTCCCAGGAACAAAAACTGACCCAAATTCTGGGTTGTCATCTTCTGCTACCTAATAAAAACAAAATTTTATTATAAAAACCTTATTCGAAGATGAGTTAAAACAATTCAAAGGCAAACTGATTTTAGATGCTGTAAGCTTCAATTTAATTACTTCAAATAACATCTTACAAATAACAACTACACAAATAATTGGTTAAATATGGTCATAAAAGAGCATTTGTTATATCTCTAGATATAAATGCCATATGGATTAAGTGACTGAATGAATCATGCTAAATATGATGCTTTGGTCAAAGTACACCCTTTGTGCCTGATAAAACTGATAAGTGAATATTTTGCATATGGGCTAATTGTTAAACAATATGGTTAACATTTCCAAATTCATTTTTTCCTACATACCTTGGAATCCTCCTTTCCACAGCTATAATACTGGTTACGAGGCTTAGGTCTTTTGTCAGCAAATTTTCCCCCTTTAGATGGATTAAGTTTCCTTGGTGGTTCATTTTTGGGGTTGTAATATCCACTTGATTCACGGCGTCTGTTGTATTTACCAAATGGTTTGTTGGTGGTATCTGTAATTAGACGAAATAAAATGTCAATGTATTCTTCGACCTTGGAAAAAATTTTTGGCTTTGTGCAATACTGACCTAAACTCTTTTTGTTTTCAGTTCCCCCTCCCTTTGACGGGGGTTGAACTGAACGACCATTTGGTTTCTTTTCCATCACAGAACAATCTTCTAACATCTACAATACGTTCGCAAGAAGCAGATTCTCCGCATGGAGATGCAACGAAAACCTTCAGACCCTTCATTTTAAAAATCCATGATTCTTGACAACTAGCGATAAAAAAAAAGTCAAGATGACTACAAAAACTTTTAAATTTACAAAGATGATAGCGTATAAAAATTCAAAAAAATGTTAAGCCTGAGGGAGATCTCACTCCCTGTCGTCGGAAAACGACGAAAATTTACTCAAAACCGTAATAATCGCAATCGTCGCTAAAATGGCGACTAAAAAATTCCCACCGGAAACTGACAGCGTTGTCTAAACAGGAAATACAATTAATAGAAACTTTTGGTGAAAACCGAAGCAAAAAAACTTTATTTCATTATATATTATAACAAAAATTTTATTACAAAAATTTCAAAATTTAATTTGGATAAAATAAATACAAAATTGATGGAGAGAAAAAATTTTTAAAGTAATATTTTGATTTGTTTAAGTTGGCTGCTCTGAATCAGACGAAAGAATGACAATATTATTCATGAACCAAAAGAGTTCTATAACCTTGGCACTGTTGTGTTAATTTTTTTTTTGTAAAGTTATTCAAATGCTCAGCTTGTCATATTCGTCTTTTAAAAAATAGTTTTCTGCGTTCTACTATAGAGTCATTCCGTTTTTAAAATGGATGATAACTATTATTTGTGTGATTACCGGAAATTTTTAACTGAATTTGGAGGAAGTTTTATTGATGGATATAAGCTGTTAAGATGTTATGTATACAATTTATCGCCGGACGAACTTCTTGGAGAAGTTATAGTGGCCAGCATTAATTTTTTAAATAATACGTAAGTGAATGTTCAATACGAGAAATGAACTCTTAAATAAAAATAATTTCAATGCTTTAGATAATTGTTACGTTAAATTTCAAATTTATTCCGATGATATCTTAAGTGGTTAATTTATTTTAATTACTTTTTGACAAATGACACATGATTGATGATCGGTTTTTAATGTCATAAAAATTTCAAACTCTCTCAGAAACTTTATTGTTTACACTGAGTAGAGAATTTTTTTATGTCAGCTGTGTTTGTTGTAATTTTGTCTCAAAAACTTTTTAATTAATTGAGAAACTTGTTATCACTTCTACAATAATAAATCAATTTATTAATTCTGTGTCTATCAATTTTATTGGGATTTCTAAAATTGTTTAATATCAAATTAAGGCCATGCCAATTACATAAAATGGGAGGGTCTCAATTGAGCTGTCAAAACTAACTGTTTTTCTTTTTTTTTTAAATAGAAACTGTCCCAAGGGTTTGATAGTTCCATTAACAAAAATCGTAGTTGAAGAATTTTTTAAAGAAGTCAAATCACGACCAGAAGCTGGTAAGTACATTAGAATATAAGTTCACCTGAATTTTAATTATGTTTTGATTGTAAAATGAAATTAATGTATGTGTTAAAGCCTTTTTTAAGCTGTGAAATTTATTGACAGGTCATAAATGGAGTTGTAAAACTATTTAGATACAATGTATTTATGAATAGTTAAAAATCAAAAAAGAAAAATCTGAAGTTTTATTGTCCATTCTGAAACTGTAACACCTTGTTTGATTTCATTGGTATCATTACATTGAATTGTGACTTGTGATTAGAAAATGTTTTATTTTTAGTTAGTTCTAGTTTTAAATGTGTCTGTTCTGATATGTTTCCCTAATTTTTCAAAGAAAACTTTTGCACGAGGCTGTTGGGGTATGATAACGAAGTTGGGTATTTTTCAAAGTAACTGAGAAATGTAAATTCTAATTTAAATTTTTAGATGAAGTGTATTAAACTTGTAAAATTGTGAAAAGGTGGAAGGTTAGGAGAGTGAATTTTTTTACGTAATTAAAAAAAATCCTCACAAAAATAATGAAGTCGTGAAAGTTCTACTTTTAGTATTTCAAAATGCCAAAAGCTCATTCAATCCCGCCTAACTTTACACCTCCTTTATTTATTTTACTTTAAAAATTGAAAAGTTCTAATGTTTGACTTATGAGGGTAAACAATAGTGACGCAACACCGTTTGCTAAGGATGGATCTGATTCACAATAACCTGACGTAATAGCCAGGATTTCATTTTTAACACTTGAGTCATCGGACGAGGAAAAATTCGCCAAAGACAAATTCTTTCGCCATGCTGTGCCTGAAACGGAATGAGTTCTGTGAGCTATTTTTCGGCTTCTTTTTGCCCCTGAGACAGATTTTCTTGTCCCGCTTCTTCAGTATTTGTTAGTTTGATCAAATTTGATGGGCCATTTGCGGTAATTTTGGTGTGTCCACCCCTTTTGGTTTGGGTGGGTTTACTAATATTCATAGATAGTGTTAGAATATGTTTAACTGAGTGTATAGAACGAAGAAATGGATAAAGAAAGGTTTTGGGTTGCGGGCTAGATAATTCGTCAGCGAGCCAAAAAAAAGAAGAGAGTTTGTCTCATAGTGTCGTGGGCTGTAGTTTGAAAATCTCTTCAATGGAGGTTTTGATGAATTATTTATTACTTTTTAACTCATCGGCATCGACGTCGACGAACTAAAATTAGTGACTAGTATTGGCCTTTCGGTCTGCAAACAGTTCACCTCAATAACTTTAAACATGCCTCAGTTTTTATTTTGGGGCCCGAGTCAATTTTTATATAAAAAATATTTCTCGTGGACCTTGTTTTAATGTAAGAACCACTCGAACAAAAAGAGGAGGTAGTGGCCTAACTCGGTTCAATGACTCCCACCTACAATCATTAAAACAATTAAATAGAAAAATAGTACAGACCACGAGAGCCGTCATTCTGACCCAGTAAAAACGGTCATTTTGTTTAAAATTTTACTTTTTATAGAATTTTTTAAAAATCGATTTTTAAAATTCGCAGCTTATTTGGATCCAAACGGTCCATTCTTTAAAAATGGTTTTACAATCCTTCAAGGACCATTGTGGGACCAGTCACTCCTTGACCATAACAAGAGTAATGCGGTTTCAAATGTTTTTGATCGATTCAGGCTTGAAAACGACTCAGGTTACTGTTTATAGCCACTTTGGGGGTTGGGGATTGATGCATGAAAATAATTTGCTTTTGGTCGAGTGAATCCTTGGTTGATGAGGATGTTGCCGAAAATAGGATCATTTATCTGAAGTTGTAGGAAAGAACAAATAAAGTGTGTGTATACTTCCGCATCCCGTCTGGAAGATAAACCTCAACGCTTGAAGAAACATTTTAGTTTTGTCTGATAGTTCTAACTTTTCTACAAAATGTTGGATTCGGTTGTGTTTCTGTCTATCCCCGACTATAAATTGAGTTATTTCAACCCTTCCGCCATTTTGTTTTTATTTATTATTTCTTATTTTGGTTCGTGTATATTCATTTGCTCACCTTCGTCTGGTTTAAGTTTTGGTCTTTCCAGGAAGATCAAATTATCTATTCTTCTGTATTAGATGAACACTCTTTTTCGGTTGTAATGCATGATTTTCAATTTTTTGTCCACCAGATTTACCAATTGTCGATGGTTTTTAATCTTCTTGAATCACTAACTCCTAGAAAGTACTTCAGTGTTCGGTATCTCGAAGTCCATTCGAGCTAGATGTTCTTAAAATACAACTTTTCTATTGTCTGGATGTAGACTCGTACTGTTGTTGTATCTTCTGTGTTCGTTTTCCGTCACTGGGGTTAGAAAATTTTTTTGTATCTGTTATTCCTTTGGTTCCAGCTTTTTCAGATGGCCCTTCCTCTTGAGTCTTCGATCTGATGAGTGATTTTCCATAAGAACTTGGTTGGTATCGATAGATTTAGTTTAAAAAAAGAATTTGGCACCAATTATCTGAGTCCCTCTTTCAGCTTAGTTAACTTTGAAATTAATCTTATGTAAATCAGGATGGTTTGGTGAATGATCAATAAGGTGATCTCATATAATCAGTTTGTATGACCAAAAATTTGTTCGTGATGACTAGATTCACTCCTCGCTACATTACATCTAACATAAACTTTCTTTTAAATCTTGTGTATTAATATTCTCTTTTTATCTTTCAGTGAACACTCCGTTCGCACTCATTAACAAGACTCTTGAGAAAATATCGGAAGTATGTCTGGCGTACAAGAACAACGAAAAACTAGAAAGTCTTCCCAAGCCCGTGCAAGAAACATTATTCTCAACCCATTCAACGAAACACACCAGGAGACAGATGGAAGATCGTCTTCTTTGTCTGCCTAGATTTAACTCCATACACAATATTCCAATTAGTTCTGAAACGGGGTATTATGGAATCTTCGACGGTCACGGGGGTGTTAATGCAGCGTGTTACGTCGCCTCGCATTTGCATCAGTTTTTAGCCGAAAGCGAATACTATCCAGAGGATCCCGTGAAAGCTTTGCGCTGTGCTTACGAAAAGACTGAATCTAGATGTAATTCAAAGGTACTGTTGGTAAATTTGTTTTCGGTGGCAGTGAAAAACAGTATCAAATTGATATTATTAAGTTCACCGATTAATAAGGGAAATAACTGCTAGTAATAAATTTAAATTTTCAGGATGAAAATAGTGGCACGACAGCTTTGGTCATCCTACATCAACCTGCCGAAAAGAGACTCATCGTTTCATGGGTCGGTGATTCCCTAGCAATGCTCGTGACTAAGGATAGTTACGTCATGTTGGTCGATCCTCATAAACCGGAGAGGGTCGACGAAACAAAAAGAATCCAGGATCTGGGAGGTTTCGTCGTAAAATCCCTGAACATATATCGCGTAAACGGAGGGCTGTCCGTATCTCGTGCGATCGGCGATAAAAAATTAAAGCCGTACGTGAGTGCGGAACCGGAAATTCGCGTCCTTAATCTAACAGGCTCAGAACATTTCATCGTGATGGGTTGCGATGGTCTCTGGGATGTGGTTGAACCTCAACAAGTGATAGAGACTGTATATTTCGAAGTGCAAAAACGAAGGTGAGTATTTCTTTTTGTTTTGTTTTGCTCTTTTTTTTAGAGTATTGTTTATTCACTGCTGGAAGTCAGAAAGCTAAATGCGGTCATGGTCCAGTGACAAAGAATGTGGATAATTACTGAACTTTTGTGTTGGGATTGAAAAGTTTCTACTTTGGAGAGAATTTTGCGTGAATCATGTGAGTTTTGTTGGAAAAAATGAGCTTTCGAATAGCCAAAGCTCAAAAAAATCAGAATTTTTCCTGACTCAAAAATATTTGGTCTAAAATATCAAAATTGACACCTTGGAGGAGTTTTCCTGGTTTGAGAAAAACAGATCACGTGACTATAAATCTCTATTTTCTAGAAGATTATTTTGAACAAAATAAAAATTGTCAGCGTTCACGTGGAATATTCTAAAACCTGATTGGCGTTTAATTGGTCCAATGAAAAATCACTTTAGAAGTTTCTAGAACATTTAAATTGTCTTCAGTAATTTTTTTATTTCTTTCAAAACTATCTTTCTCTCTAAAAAAAGAAATTTATAGTTAAGTAACCAATTGTTCTCAAAGTGGAAAATCCCTCCATGATTGATTGATCGCTTCAGAAGATCTGTCACGTTTTGGGATAAATAGCTATTAGATAAAATAAACAGAGTACATATGGTGGTAGACAAACAAAAGGTATAATAAAGAAAAATAGACTGACCATAGATAATCGGTAGAGGAAATAGCTAAACCTATTGGATGGAATGGACAATTAGACTCATTTCAATGTCTTAGTTTGAGGATTTCATTTTTGTTTGGGTTCTTCGGAGAAACGTGCTTCTGATGGCTTCTTCGAACAAAAGATTTTTTTGTGTTTGATTCTCTCAATCATAGAGGCAAAGATGTATTTGTGAAATTAGCAAAAAGAAGAAAAAATCGCACGCGTACTTTTGACGTAGCCGCATCTATTTGTACACAATGTAGGCTTCCCACAATTTTACGAGTAGTTAATGCAAGAAGAACAAAGAGGAAAATGGAAGACTGGAAATGGCAATAATTACATGGTATTAATTCGCGTAAAAGAAGTTCAAATACGGTTTAAAGAAATGCGGTTAATAAGAAAAATTGAAATCGTTCAGTGAGTTGAAAGAAGGGATTTGAGTTCAGTAGTCGAAAAGGAGGTGCAAATGAATGGATATCGAATCAGATGACTCACACAGTTGGATGGTGTTAAATGTATTAATTTTTAAAAAAATTTGTTCGAAATTTAATTGAAGCGAGGCTTAAGGGAAGACTTTTCATTGAGTTAGTGCCCAAAGTAAAAAACTCATCCAAGCCTGGTTCCTTCTTTACATTTACAGGCGCAGAGCATTTCACCGTAGCATAATTAACTTCTTCACCTACTTTTTTCTTCTTTTTGTAAGAATTTTAATTCCAAACTCCAAAATATTGTGCATTCGTTATATTAATTCAATTTCTTGAGAATAAATTTTAAAAAAAAGAAATTAATTTGGGTGGTTATTGTTTGTTTCATCGTCATCATAATCTCTTTTAGGTTCTTTGAAAGTTTTTTTTTATTTGTCATTTCATGTGTGAACAGTTTTTTTGGAAATCGATAGATCGTCTCTGATTATGTTAATTGAATTTTGATCGGTTTAAATTTTCGTTTTTTGGAATCGGTTGTTTTCATCTATGTCAAACGCTCACCAAATGCTTTTCTCTTTAATGGGTTCTGGTTGTATATGCAATTTACATATCGTGGTCATCAAAGTACATAATCATATTGATTTATTCATGAATTCTTTGGTAACTGGTTTTCAATCGATTTTCTTATTGCTAATTGGATTTATGTTCTTTTATTTTTAATTGAAGCTTTGAGATAATTGTGATCGGTTCTAAGTGGAGGTTTTCGAAAATGCCGAGAGGTTTTGGTTCCTTTCCCTGCAGAATAGTTTCACTCCCCTCCACTCCTCACAATTCCACCTATTGATTCAGAGCAGGGGTCTTCAACGTTGTACACATTAAGGGCCAAAAATTTGTTTTCTGCACAGCGGGCCGGACCATAGGTATTTTATAATTTTTGGCAATGGCCAGGATGATTAGATAAGTAGAAAACATTTATTTGTTGAGCCAACATCAACAAAAGGGGCAAATTAAAAATCAATACAATGCAGTTGGTCAATGTCAGTTTTATTTTTTTTCTAAAAATTATTTTTGTGTAGTCGTTATTGAAAGTGCTGTTGGCGGGCCACAAAAAACATATCGGCGGGCCGCGGGTTGAAGACCCTTGATTTAGAGTAACAGTTACTGTTAAGCGAAATCCTTGAATTTGGACTTAAAATAGCTAACCTATAGATTAATTAGACACTAAGATTATTAAATGTGACAAATTACTGAATATTTATCATAGTTTCCGGTTAGTTTGTAAAATCTCCAACTCGTGTGGAATTTAATAAAAGTTTGCTTATATAGGCCTACTTGACACTTTTTGTTGAGAAATTTGTACTGGCGAGCACGGCTGCTTGGGATGCTTGACCTTTGTCAGAGAAATGACAAAAGCCAAGAATTTGAGCAAAATTTTATTAAATTCCACACTACGAGTTGGAGATTTTAAAAACTAAAATATGATAAATATTCAGTAATTTGTCACATTTAATGATCTTAGTGTTTATGAATAATGTCCGAAAATTATATATTTTCGCCTGATTTATCACTTTTACCGAAACATTAATACGATACTGCTTTCCCGTTCATTAATGTAATGATGCTTATTTATTTTTTGAATCAAGATAATTAAAGAAACAAATTTTTAACTTTAACGCTAGGCCCTACAGAATCCGTTAATGTGTCTACCACCTAACCAGAATCCAAGAAACTCTTCATTGGCCAATGAACAAATGAGTTCATCAGATTGGCAATTAAAGCACAAATTAGAACTTTGCACTTTAGCGGTAACTGTTACTCTAAATCAATCCGAGTTGGAGATTTCATAAACTACCCGGTAAATATGATAAATATTCAGTAATTGGTCACATTTACCAAGTTTAGTTGGGAATCAGCATAACTATCACCAGTCCTTCTTTTTCCTTGGTCGCACAAACCACTCTGTGTTTGTTGTTGTTGTTATTAGAAACCGGGGGTGGGACCTTAATAAAAATAAATGAAATCGGAGGAAAATATGAGAATCAGTCACGTGCAACGCACGCTGTTGTCGTTCGATATATGCAACAGAGGGGTGATTTGAGATTTTATTTGAACAATTCCCCAGTCAACCCTTGGCCTTTCACAGAACCAGAAATTAAGATTTAAAAATGGTGGTTGTGTATGTTGATGTCATATTGGGTAATTCCTCGCCATAATTTCTTATTCCACTTAATTTCATTCGTATTAATTAAGAGTAATTTAGATGTAAAGTCCGTGTTGGAACCTTTTTTTTTTCATCACTTAAATGCACTCATGAGTAAGAGCTTGATGTTAATTACTGTAGTTACTTCCTCTTTGGATGATACAATTCCAGCCAACATAAGTCGCGTTTTCCTTTTTTGCGTGATCTTCGGGTTGTAAAATTACTTAACACAGAACAAGATTGAATTGTCCCTAAAGTGAGTTAATTAAATTAAAATTCATAACAATTCATGGGTGTGGCTACATATCGTTTATGGTTTTCTATTTCAGTCATTCAAATTTTAAACGAAGTCGCATTTAAAAATTAGGAATTTTTTTGAAAATGGCCCCAAAAATATTTTGAATGCATCGGGCCATTGGTAAGAGCTTCCTCATTTGGAGATGTTTAACGACCAACCGATTTCATTCGTGTGCAAGAAGAGTCCATTAAACTTGAATAAAAAAACAATTCCGGTAATGGCTATCATATAAATTTTTGCCACGTTCAAATACCTTATTGCTTTGATTAGTGGTAAAGGAATAATTCCTTAAAGTTATTTGTATTTAAAAAGAAAAAAATGGCGATTAGCAGTTGAATGCACGCAGTAGTGGGGATACGAAGTGCACAGTGACTTAGTGCTCATTTTTGAATGACCATTAAGTCATCGTCGCGTTCGCCGTGTTGTGTGGCGGTGTATTGTAAGCTTTCAAGTCTTCTTCTTTTTAAATTATTTTTGCGCTTACCATCAGTCAGTAGGATAAAAATATCTATTTTCGATTGGAATCAAAAGGTCAGTGTGATTGAGAGTTTTAATAATTCGAATTTGGGATATTTCATTGGGGATCTTGTTTGGAGTTTTCAAAATTTGGGGTTGGAGTTGTTTCGATAAAAATTTTCCTGAAGTGTGATATAGTTAGGAAGCAGCACTCTGGTTCTGTGGAAGATTGTGGGTTGGGTTTGAAAATTTTCGGGAAATTCTTCCTTTTTATGATACGTGTTACGTCATCGCTTTTTTTTGGTTTTTATCTGCGTGCTTTACAGATTTTTTTGTTTAGGACAACTGAAAGGAGTTCTGGTTGTTTGGTTTATTAAGTTTTTCTTATTTGGAAAACCGATTTGGAAATGGGAAAATTATCCAGGTTCTTGGGAAATCAGAGCTTTGATCAGAATCAAGATGGTGCTTAGTGCTTTGATAACAACCGGTAATCTGGGAAGGTTTTTAAATTTGTCACCACAGACTTAAAACAATTTTCAAGGGACCGTCGGGATAGATTTATATTCCTGGAATAGTCTGGGAGGAGTAGTGTAGTGGTTAAGTTCCTGACTTGGACGCAAATGGTCGTTGGTTCGAATCCTCCTCCCGCATCCTGTTATACCCAAAAATTAAGGGTGAAAATCGGGATTAAAACAGCCACCATATTCCTGGAATGGTTTTCATTTTTATTCCTCACGACCAACATACGTGATATGAAAGAGTATATTTTAGTAAAATATATACAAGTTGGGTTGATTTTAATATTCTTGGTGCTTAATTACAAATAACACCTCTGAGGAACTTTAGGAGTAGTCACTGGACTTGGAGGGCTTCAAAAACAAATTTAGAAGTTATTAAGGTTATAAACGAAAAACAAATAGTATCGCATGAAGGATAATATTTTTATACTAAAAATACATGAACAACATAACAATAACACATAGTATTGGTCTGACACCAGTTGTTCAGTTCACATCTATAGATCAAGTGTTTGTATGAAATGATCTTCTTGCAGGAGTAGATAATAAATGAAGAGTTAACTAGTGAATCCTGAATTTTAGGGTGTAACAGCTGTTGTAACATGAAAAAATTAGTTTTTGGATTTTAAAAGATTGGCCAGTAAAATTTTTTCCCTTCATTATTGATTACTGTCAGTCATAAGTATGCCTCAGATTTGGGGGTTGGGAGGGGTTTTTAGAGATCACACCAGTGGATAAATAAGCACTAAACCTTTTACAGACAAAAATGGTCCTTATTCACACAAATGATTACATTTTCTTTGTTATAAGGGCGTTAAATTTAAAACTAGACGAATTTAATTGTTTTGACATTTCTTTGTAGCGTTTCAAAAATATTTCTTAAGACTAGTCCGAACGCTCATCTTTTTACCAGACATCATCCTTAATTGCAAACGCTTTTGTTAGATAAAATTACAGAATCGTAATTAGTGATTGGTTAACTAGAATCAGTTTTTTTTGTGGTTGTGAGATGTAAATAAGTCGCATCCGCTTTAATAGGTTTCAGTAAATGAAATTAGGATAATAAAATTTGAATTGAAACTTGCGGAAATCTTGGTCGTGATTTCTTTCTCAAACTATATCATTCATTTGTCAACGAATGGCTCGTACACCTGATAAATTTATCTATGGGAGGATGAAAGTACAGCCAGGTGAATGAGTCAGATGATGTATTCACATGGTAATTGGTTAAAACAAAGCCCTGTTTTGGGAAAGTCGGGCCAAAGTGTTTTTTTTGTTAAAATGGGCGTGTGTGTTGTCTCATGGTTCATCTTCCTCTAACGATGGGTGTGAATAGGTTGTGTGAAATGTTTCACACAACCTTTCTACTGTATAATATTTTTTTTACATTACATAAATAATAATCGTTTTTAAGTTTAAGACACCCTCGAGGAACCTTGATTTATATCACACAATACATTTTGGATGGTTATCTTCCTTTTTTTCAAGACTGTACGATTGGATTTTCATTTATGGGATGTATACATGTGTTAAGTAAAAACAAACTCAATGAAACACTAAAATTATCGTCCAAGGATACTTGGGCCACATTCGGGTGTGTTGGGCTTTGGGTTGTATGATAAAGTGATTTTGATTTGTTCGGTTTGGCCAGAAATAAGATCCATTCACGTTCTCAAAAATAGTTATCACATAGTTGTCCTCTTAATAACAAACCCTTTTAACCATGGTTAGGTTATGTGTTAGCTTATCTCTGTCTAAGTTCGTAATTTAACGTTTTTCTCTGTAAAAATCACGAATTTCTTAATTAGCGCTAGCCTTGAAAATGAGTTTTAGGGCCATTATTAAACAGACCATAACAGGCACTCACTTCTGCACTATCTCCATCGTACCTGTTTTCAATTAACACGTTGAATAAATTTAAAAAATAAAATGTAAAAATAAATAATTGAATCGTTTAATTGTCTTAAAGTCGTTGGATAATTAATTTTATGCATATCGCACGGAAGGCTAGACTGGAAGTCTTTATATTAATATAATTATTCCGTATATATCCTCCGCTGGAATTGACATGCCTGAAGGTATGGAAGTGGTGGGAGGGTATAGAAGCCGGTTGGTGTGAACAGTTATTGGTGTCCTGTAATTAAAATTTAAATTTCTAAACAGCCGGAGGGGATGTTTGATTTTGATTTTCTTCTGAAATTACATAAGTGTTGCGAATATTGGACAAATAAAAGAGATTAATTAGAAGTCAAGTTCAAAAGATTTTTAAATATGTAATTAGCGTTTTCTAAAACAATTTTTGTAGCGGTTGTATGACGAATTGATAATTATGGAATCGATTCAATAAACAACCGTTTTCATGTTGTCTTAATTTTGGCGAGTGTCCATGACACTGCGTATGTGCACTTTGAATCATCGACTTTTTGGAGTGAGTGAGATGGATTATACTTCTAGGAAATCTCTACTGGACTTGAAATAACTTTTGAAGTGAAAATGAAATTTAAGAAGTGAAATTGTTTCCTTTAATATGTTAGTGCGAGAGTTATTACTATTATTATTATTCGCTGAAAGGCTTTTTGCGGCTTCTGTGAGAAGAATGGTTTTGTTGAACTGGCAATAATTCAACAGGGAAAAAAATTCAAATATTTTTCATGTAACTGCCGCATTCCTTCTTTTTCAACTGGATGTCTTTTCTTTTTCTTATTCCTTTCTTCTTTCTTTTCTTTTCCTTCTCTCTCTCTCTCTCTCCGATCGAGTCACATTTAATTTATCAATTTTTAATTAAGAAAGCTTTGGTGACACTTTGAATTAGTGTCAGTTAAATTGGGAGATTTTTCTGCTCTGAGGATTCAGATCCATTCTCGAAATTCTTTTATTTTAGAGGATTTCGGTGAACGTTTTTGGTGTGTTTAGGTCCTTGGTACTCAAACTACGGCCCACCAAGCTCTCCTGAGTGACCCAGTGGAAATCAGTTGAGTGAAAATTTGTGAAAGGTCGGTTGCTCATTGTTAAGCCTGAACTATAGTGCCTGACCAGTACGAAAATGTTCGGGTTTGTGCCAGAGACCGCTAACATTGTTTGCCTTACAGAAAATACATACAAACACAGGCTGATGTACATTCAGATGATACCCTAAGGGTGGACTGTATGCGTCAAGTGACGGACTGTAAAATCTTTTTGGTAAGTCGTGTGGCCCGGACGCGATGGTCACAATGGAAATTTGGCCCGGGAAGGAAAAAGCTTGAGTACCAAGGGTTTAGGTGGAAGAACACTTCCTCATATAATTTAATATAAAAATATAAGTTGGTACGAACTGTTTTTTAAAAGATTTATCATGTTTAGAGGTACCTGATGTAGATTTCAGCAGAGAAAGTCGCCATTTTTCTTGCTGAATTAATATTTTCATAACACGAGAGATATTTTCAAGTAAAGATATGGGAGGTAATATCGTCGGAAGAAAATTTTCATTTCATCTAAACAAGGAGTTATAACCGCTTGAGGGACTTCGAGGAACGCTCATGGCGTCTTCGACGGGTGTGGGATTCTGGTTTTAGGTTGGGAAAAGGGGTGCGCTTATCGGCTAACTTCATTTTATGAAGTCATAAAATCGAGGAATTAAAGCTTTCGATGCTCCACGTCCAGAATTATGATCGTAAATGTATTTTTAGGAATATCGGGTTCGATTTGTAGAATATTAATTACAATTACGATTTTGGGGGTGGGAATGGGAGGCTCAGGAGGGAGAGAGGCGATAGGAAAGTCTGTCGAAAGACGGAGAGAGAACAATGTAAACCGTTGTTGGAATATTTTCTTCTGTCATAAGCAAAAATAGTACATTTGGCCGAATGCCAAACACAAGGAATTATAAATAAAGGAGAAATTTTATTCATGCATTCCTCCTTGCAATTTATCTCATCTCATTTGGTATGTTTGGATGCTCTCGAATGTGTTTAATTTATTTGAATTGATGTGCACATCCTAATGATGCTTTTCAGCGGAAGGGAGAAAGAAATTATTTTCCATACATTTCACTGTCATTTTAAACTGTACTACCCACTACAAAATGAGAAATCCTCTTCCCATCGCTGTCTTAGCCTGTAGTACAAAGTGATTTCTCTCTCATGACGATTAAAAGGGCATCGTCGTCTTATTGGCCTTATGAAAGTGTTCTTGAGGAGGATATTGCAGTTCTTCTTGACAAACTCTGGCCTGACCGTCGGTGTAACTTTTTTTTCTCTTTTCCTCTTACATGAAAATTGCTTCTCATTATTTCTAGAAAAAACAAGGAGGGACATGGTCGTTTGGGAACGAATTTCGAGCTTATAAAATGGTGAATACGCAGAATGTCTTTTGTCTTTTGGTTTTTTAGATATCTGGGGATAAGAATAAAATTGAGATGTGTATAAAATAAAAGAAATCAAGCAGAAAAATGGCTTTTACCTTGAGATCACATTGCACTCTGGCTACGGTCAGTGCAACGTAAAAGCAGTTTCTCGGAACCGTTTTGCCTGGATAGTTTGAAGAACGTTCAGGTTTTTTTTTCTATAAACTTTGTCGAACTTTTTTAATTTGGCTTGGTTAGATATTTGATTTTTGTTTGATTGTAAATATTTTGCAATTTCGAACGAAATACTAGATGGAATACTTTTTTGTAGATTGATCTCGTATCTGTTCCAACCATTAGTCATAAACTTTTTATTTGGCAATTTTTAAAACTTCTGGTTTTTACCAGTATTAGCTGATCATTTGTAGAGTTTGAGTTTGTCGTGATGTTAAACTTGGTTATTGTTTCATAAATTTAATGATAATTAGAGGTTATGTTGAGTTTTCTGATCAGGAATTATATATCTAGAGTTTCAGTCACAACTCAAAGTGTTGTATGAGGATTTTGTTTATCTATTTCAGAGTTCAGCCATTTTGATTAATTTCTCTCCGTTTTACAATAGAGCTTCAGCTAGTCTGATTTTATTTTATTTACAAACCTTCTCCATCCCAAATCCTTACAGTTCCTGTAGCCTCCATCCCTGTATCCCATACCACCCTCAGTCTCACACTCCATTTTCCTCTCTTCTGGCCAACTTCACTTAACGATAGGAGTCGATATACTAATGGGTAAGGTATATACAGAAAAGATTTTGATTAGGCCATATCGAATACTATCAATCGTTTACCAGATGATGAACTTTCTCCCAAATTTAAATATTTTAATGATTTTTTGATACTTATATTATTTATTCAGCTCGCCATTTTTCAAACTTTTCAGAAAGTGTCTGCGTGTCTTATTGATGGCTCTGTTGAACACTGATTGATCCAAATCCAAGCAGATGTGTATTCGGTTGAAGTATCGTCACGTGGTTTATCGTAACAGTTCAGGGACCTCCCGATGTTATATATCGTACGGTGGATGGCCCCACGGACTCCTCCATTCTCCGCTATTTTAAATAATTCCATCATACATAGGAAAAAAAATGGCGAAAAAGAAAACGGAAACAGTTATGGTTTGATTGTTCGTATCGTGTACTCTTCGTTCGGTTTCGTTTCGCGATCTTTTGATCTGTTTTGGTTAAAATTTTTTTGTCGTACTGTATCAAAGATTTTTTTCAGGTGGCAAATTTTTATTCGAAGGGAATAAAAAATATTTTGGTTTAGCAGACTGCATCATCAAATTTAATGTTCTAAATTACGGATTTAGATTCAATGCTGCCACGCCATTTGGCAAATTGACTATTGGCTTTTGCGGTTGAATTATTCAGCCGTATAAGAAATTTTTAACACTTTTCATAACATTTGCAATTTTTAATTTTCTAATTCTACTTTCATCCTTGAAATTCTTCAAGTCTGTTCTCGTTCAGAAAAAAAAATTCACCGAATAAGATCATAATTTTGGTGTATGAAGGATGGGTTGTTGTGTTTTTCCCCGGTGCATCAAATTATGGTCATGTTTGAATGCATTTCCAACTCCATTCCGTAGAAATTTTCGCTTAAAGTTCAAGGCAAGATTTTTAAACACAAGTTCTTGGATTCGTAGAGTGATCTTGTTACGGTGATCAGAAAATAAAAAAAGATTTTTCGGAGTTTCAAAAGGAGCGTATTAATATTTATAACGACATTTCGGACAGGAGTGAAGAGGATTACCGTGAATAATCCGTGAAAGGGTAATAAAAGTTGGTTATTACCAAACTTCGAGATTTAGACTTTGATTATAATTAAAAATAATTTTTAATCACATTACCCGAAGAGTGTCACAAAGCCGTGCTATTTGAGGTCGGAAAGCGTGAAATGGTGGTGTTAGTTCTTTTTTCGGTCGCCATTTTTGTCTGTGGTTTCTTTCTTTTTAAATTGTGGATAGGTTATTGAAAACAAGATTGTTGTTGTTGTTGTTTTTTATCGTGTCTTTAAAAAGTTCGTCGATTGCTGTTATTCTTTTAAAATTACAATGATTGATTCACGTTGGCGGATGTTGAAGTTGTGCGCAAAAATATTCTTCGGACGTCAACTTGGTGAACGTGACGATCGCATCTATATCCTCTTCCACCTTTCTTCGGACGAGAGTGTTTGATCAATAAGGCCTCGACAAAATTCTAGAAATCGTTTCTTTCTTTTGGGTTTGGTATATTGATTTGATTCATTTGTTTGTTTAGTCCAGCAGTAATGATCTCCTCCTTGCTACTTATTCCCGTTGTTCGTTTCAGTCGCCTTTTTGGATTTTGTTTGTCTTGAGAAATTGGACTTTTGTTTCTTAGATTTTTATTCTATTGTGGGTTCTGGGTACTTAAGCGCCATTATGTTCAAGGTTTTTCGGCTTTCTTGAACTAGTTTCTAGGTTTACAGTAGCTCTGGTTTTTTTTCCCTATGGAGCCTATTTCGAGTCTCTGGAAGACCTGCCTGTTACAGCATAACTTTCCAGATTCTCGGCTGTGTTAGTTTTTTAGCAGTGTTAATGTGTTAATTTATTCTACAGATGAAATGGTTAGTCTTTGTTAATTAATTAATTATTTCTTTTTCCTGAACTGGCCTTGTCTGGCCTTTCATCGTCTTCTTTTATGGTTAGGACTTCCCGACAGAAGTTAGCGAAGACTTGCCACTTCTCCGGGGAGTCTAAAATGTTAGTTATGATATTTGTTAAATTGAGATCGGAAAAATGAGATTTTAATATGCTTCTTTGGTTATCCCACTTAGCTCTGTCAGTTAGCTCTGGGTTCCTTCGAGTTAGATAGAGTTTTTCCATAAGGCTAAACACTTTTCTACAGACAGGACATAGGGTTTGATGTCTCTCTCACTGTTTGCGTGCTTAGTGTACACCTAATCTCTGTATTGTATTTTTGGGACATTTTTTATTGCTCTGTAACATGCAGAGTATGATTTAATAATCTAAAAATAAAAAATAATTTGACAGATTGTTCTCGAAGCACTCTCGTTGAATTGACATTGATTTATATCGATTGCGTTTCGAGAATGTGGTGGCATCCTTCTTGACAATTCAAATTAATGGAACGAAATGAGAATGAAACAACACCCTGAGAGAATTTATGAAAATATCTGAATACATTAGATCGATAATAATTGGAATGGAAGGAAGACGATTTTTCATTTCATTTTAAAGACAGGTTTGTGAATTTTGCCATAAACACGGATTTTAGTAGGTTTCCTCCGTGGAAGATGTCTTGAACAAGCGAATTTATCGTGAAGGCAATTATTGTAGTTTTGTTGTAGCAGGGAACGGAACAAGCCAATTGACTCAATTTAACGAACGTTTCCACGATTACGTCCATTTTTCTTGGCGAACAAAAAATAAGAACATTGAATAAATTATGTCTTTGTAGTCTTTGGATAGTCTCGGTGTCATTATCATATGAGCAAAAAAAAATTTCTGGAGGCACCATTGTGTTTTGAATTTATTTATTTATCTTTTTTTTTGTTGTGCAAAAGGGCATTAGTTTTGCTTCGATGAATGCTTATGCACCTACCTGCATTCCTGCGGTTACTTTTAGAAGAACCTAGCCAACCTTAACTTAAATAAGTCACTAGATGTTTCCTTGTTGAAATCACTAATTATTGTTGTACCCTCACCATCATTTACGTGTAATTCAACCATTTCAATTAAGTCATTGTTTGGGTTCTTTCTTCTTGTACGAAGGTGAAACAGGATGCAAACTCGGTTTCTTGGTAGAGTAGTGTTGGATTTATAGTCATACTTCAAGAAATCAGTGATGTTACTTTGTTGGCTGTATTCCTTTACTTGGGATCAAACTCAACTTAAGATGCGTTCAGCTTTCAAACTGAGCACAAAATGAGGTATGATTCAGGTCTTCTATGATTCCAAAATTTGACGTGAGTGGCGTCAAAGCCAGCAAATAACAGTACTAACTCCATAAAGTATTACTATAAGTCATAGTGATAGTCGCAGAAATCTCAAAACTCATGTGTAAAGGTCAATCAACTAATGATTTGTTTAATTATATTTATATTATAGCTTCTGTTAGACCCCTTAGATGAATTCGTATCATAGTAGATTGTTCCCTCATCCGCCATTGTTGTGGAACGTGTTTTGATGTTTCACTGATGTTTCTAGATCATTCGTTTGTTTAATCGTCTGCCATCTCCGTTTTGGTTAGGGGGTCGGCAACATTGACCACATAACTGTCAATTCTACCTTGACTGGTGGCACTGGTATAGATATCGATGGTCAGGTATCGAAACATTTGCTAGAAATTGGACGACTGGTGGTAAATTTAAGGTTTCCGAAGAGCCTAGTTCAATTCTTTATTGATGTGTCGGGTTCGGTGGTATTCGGTGTGATTTGTGGTTTTCAGGTTATGAATTAGGATCTGTTCGAGGGTCATTTTGTTTTATTCTAACCACTCGATGGTTACTTTTTGAAAGAAAGAAAAGAAAATGTTTGACGTATGTTTTGAAATTAATTTTTTGTCCTGCCATCTTGGATTTGTTCGTCCGAGTCAGGGATTTGGTAACTTGTTAGTTTATTGAAAATTGTGATTCTGTTTAATTTATTTTTCTCAGCTGATAAATAAAATCTCTTATCACGACTTTTATTTCACGTGTGTGTGTTGGAAGCGGTGAAATCTTTTTATCGCCATACGTGGAAATTGGAGATGTCATTCTGTAATCATTTAGCCTTATTCGGCTTTCTTTTCATCGCACATGAAATCTAAGCAATTTTTATTTGACAGTGAGAACCGTTTTGAAGATAAAAATTTTTATACCATGTCGGTGTCATTTTCTGTTTTTAACTGACTAGACTTGAAACTTTTTCTTTTCTGGCTTCGGCCCTGTTGTGATCGTGTTGTTTCAACTTCCCTTTCGTCCTTTCGATTTTTTAATTTTAAATCAGCACATTGGTCACTGGCTCCAAGGCGACATGTTGGTATAGTGTAATGTAGGGTTCACCAAACTCGAGACCGATTTCCATCCCACTTTTAATGGCTTCCAAAATGGTTTAAATTTCTTTTTTGTCTTCTGAGGGGTTTAATAAGCTAAAAAAAAGTCTCCGAAAATGAAAACTGGGTTATTTGAAGTTTATTTTGGATAGGTCTCTGACCCTTGGGTCATAGGTTTGCAATTAATAGCCTAAACGAGTTGGATTTCAGAAACTAATGACTAATTAGTGGAGAAATATCTTATCAGCCACCCCATGATTTTAAATTAGATGATGAAACATATATTTTTATATACACAATAATATATAGTGAATAAATAATTGCAAAAGTTCTTGACTTATATGGGAAAAACCTTTTTTTATATTTCTAGTAAGTTTACGATATTAACTTATAGGTTTGCGTATCACGTTTGCCTTAGTCATACCTTAATAACTTTCTGTCTTTGTAAATTTATTATTTCACATCCTTAGTATTATATTATCCTTCCTCTTAAACTCTTTACTGTTATTGTCTTCATTCTTGTTTTCTTCTTTAATTTTATTCTCGTGTCTTTATTATTATAGTCGTCCTCTCTTGTTGCGTACGCTATCTCGTGAGCAAAATATATTTTCTTTCCTCCTCTCCTGGGAGTATTAGCCGTTTGGTACTAAAACGTAGAAACCGTCTGTCGTGAGTGTGTTCGGAGGCAGTTAATCCGGGGACACGGTCACACAAATAACAGTTCGTGGTTCTTTGAAAAGTTTAAACGTTTCAGTCTAGGAGTCATTAAAAAAGCCGTGAAAAGGGCGTACTAAGGTGAATCAGAAATGAGTCAGAAAATTAAATTTCAGTCCTTGTCCTCGTCATTTCTCCTTTTGAATTTTTCGCCTTGAGAAAAAGAGAATGGGATTTCGCACGAATGATGCGAAAGAATTTCGCCTATGGATTCATTTTATTTATTTATTTATTTATCGGACTAATAATCGCCTTTGTTAGTTTAATGGAAATTAATATCGAGTGACAATCTCCAAGTTTCATGTATTTCGTCTGGTGACTATTGCTGGGTGTGTGCTCTCGAACAAAACTGCGGTAAATGCGTTTCTCGCCTGTAGCATTATGGTAACACATGCCTTCATGTAAATTTCGACTTGCGGATATGAGATATAGTTTTGATGTCACGTAATCCTGCGTGACTCCCCAGACTCACCAACATATATGTGAAGTCACCTTCGGGATAACATAAAAATTATTTTTTAAAAAAAAATTTTATTACGAATTTAATTTTGTTAATGTTTTTTTGTGAAATTCCTTGGCGTATTTGAACATGGATCCGGAGGAAGAGGAGGAGGAGGAGAAATTTTTGTAGTGACCTTATTTGTAATTATTTTGTCCTTGGATAATCCCTAGGTGAAATGACGAGTTGCACGTTAACCAAAAATAAATTTTTTGGTGTTCGAAGCATTTTTGATAATTTTTGGTACTCCAAAGCGAATTTAAAACCAAAAATTTTTAACGAACATTTGCTTAGGTTTCAAACACTAATCGGATGTTGTTAATGAT
Source organism: Columbicola columbae (assembly GCA_016920875.1). Lineage (NCBI taxonomy): Eukaryota > Metazoa > Arthropoda > Insecta > Psocodea > Philopteridae > Columbicola > Columbicola columbae. Next base: position 13,288,322 of record JADMLL010000002.1, read on the forward strand.
TTATATCAGAGTAAACCGCAAGTTTAAGAAGATAATATTGCGGAGAAACGTAGCTCTGTTAAGTTGATAAAAATTTGCGTGTCTTGATCATTTGATGAGCTTTTTATCAGAGCTCTACGGTTATGGTCATAACTTATTAAAAATTGTTTAACGATAATAATATACTCGATTTTAAAGAGTAATGATTATAATTAGTCGGTTAATAAATAAATAAATATCAATTTGGTCAGGTATCAATCCCGTTTTTCACCCTTGGGTATAACAAGATGTGGGAAGAAGCTTGAACTCTCAACTATTACTTTGGTAGTCAGACACCTTGACCACTCAACCACTCGCCTCCCACATTTATGTATAAAAATAAATTTATATGGATGCATAAAAGGAATCACAAAGGAACTAGATAATTGTTGACATCTTTTGTGATAAATATTTCATGAAAAATTTTTAAATTAAAAAGAAATTGAATTCAAAGCTTTAATACAGTCCTTATATACTATATATTGTTTTAGATATTGTAATGCAGCGAACCAGTTAGGTTCGGTATTACTGTGATAATTTTATGGTTGAGCCAGATTTGTTGTATTCGTTTATGGTGAAAGGCAAGGATCTACCTTTGTTGTTGTTGTTGTTGTTTTGTTTTGTTTTGTTTTGTTTTTAAAGGAGAAATGCTTGATCATGAATCAGTTTAATTCGGGGGTGTCAAATTCAGTTGAAACACTGAAAGCTGTTTTAATTCGACTGGTGAGGTTCTTGCTAGCCACATCACATTTATGTAAATTATTACTTTTAAGACTTATACCTTGAAGTCTATATAGTATGAATATATTAATATATGGGATAGCTAAAGGACGGTTTGCTCTAATAATGATACTGCATGGGTTTCATCCTAACAATGCCTGTTCTAGCCCTACTACTACTAGCCCTGTAGCTCTATTGCAGAGCTTTTAGGGCTTTATGGGTTAACATAATTACCTCGAGGACGTGTGCATTATTTATGAAATAGACTCATAGTCAAAACGTGTGTTTGTTATAATAATAATTTCTTGGTGATGTTATGCGTTATTTATTAAATGAGTTAGTGCTGAAAGTAGGCATCATTTATGAAAAGTTTATGTACTGGATGTATTGCTTCGACTTCTCGTATTGCCGTTTTCAGGGTATCGCGGACCACAAGAAGTTGTTATGGGTTGTACATCCCTGACTTGGTCCATTTTTTTGTTTTTGTATTTTTAGAAAAATCTCCACAAAAAATAGAAGTTATATGAGTCATTCCAGTTTTAGATTAGTCAGGAAGGAATTATTTATCTGTTATTTAATTTTCAGTTATCTATGCCGATTGTTTCAGTATAAGTTACCATTTTTTTATGGTTTTGGGTTTTGATTTGAAATAAATTCATTATATTAAACGATCTGATAGGGGCGAATATTTAAATATTCAAAAGCTGTGTGATTAGTCAAATTTCGAGAAAAGACATTAATAATTTTTTTTATCCTTTCCTTCTGAGCGTGGACGGAGTTTTATGTATTTCAATAAACAAAATCCATTCGTCGTTGCAACAAAAATTTCATTCGAGCTTTTGAAAGCTTAGCTTTTTTTTATTTTCATAAAATTAACGTTTGGAACATGTTTGGTTTACTCACTACCGGCTGAAAATGATTCAACTGTCTACTGCGTTTTCGATTTTTTCCCCTCTGTTTGGCGTAGTTTTATTAATTTACGTAATCGCGTGAAAGTTCTTCTAACGATTCCCTCAATATCTGAATGGTCTCAACGTGAAGTGAACGGTCTCGGGTTTCGTAATGGGAGAAAGGGAACGTCTTCTTACGGTTTGAGTGCATCGAATGCAGCGTCGGATAGACGTCGACGAACTGACATTTACCAGTTTTTGTCAGACCCGTGTCTGTGGAAGTTTCAAAGTTTTTTCGTGTTTATTGGTTTATTTTTAAATTTCTTTTTATTTGTTTTCAGTGTTGTAATTTGTTTAATTGTAATTCGTTCTTTTTTGTATCAAATCGAATCATTTATCAACTCTGAATTGGGATTAATATATTCTTTTCGTTTGGTTTTGTGACCGTTACACGAAAAAGGTAAAGTTAGGTTCCTGTTTGATCTTGTATCTAAAGGTTCAGTTGGTCTAAACATTTTAGTATTGAACAGTTATTTTTCATAAAATTGAACATAATAACATCCTGTTGGCTAATTGTCAGTTGAATTTGAACTTTTTCTTGTCCATGATGTATACTTCAGTTGACAAAAGAAATTTTCACAAGTCAAACTTTTCATTTTTATTTTACAGTAGCATAATCAAAAATAAGATAAAAGTTTAAATTAGAATCGAATTCAAAAACTGAAAATCACAAATACTCAGAAGGCAGTTTTCAAAATGGAGCTCACTTTTATATAAGAAACAGCCAGAAAGGAAATTGCATGTCAATAGCCATTACTGAAAGCAAAGATTTTTGTTATTAATTTTTTTATTATTGAGTTTTTTTTTGGTAATGAGATTTTGAGAAAGTATTTCATTTTCTGGGTTCTAAAACTTTCTAAAATCCAAAGCAAAAAAATTGGATTAGTCAGGGATTGGGCAATAATAATTAAGATAATTTGAGACAAGTGTGTCTTTTTTTGAGTTATCGAGACAGTGGATTGGTTTGTCTGACCAAGGTTTCATTATGGCAGAAATTGGATTCGATTCATTTTTTTTCTTTCTTTTTTGAAAGGTTTTTTGGGGTGGTTTTATGTTGTTTTGGTATTGTTCTGAAAATGTCAGTTGAGGGGATTGATCTGATTCCTTAAACTTGAAGTTTGAATGTTTGAATTTTGAGCTGATGTGCTGTCTGGATGCTTACCGCTTAGATTTTTGATCTATTAACTCTTATGAACTCATATTTTGAGATAAGTTTGAGTTAGTTGACAGTTATAAAGAATAAATACTGCAAACCAATTCAGTTTTTGGTCTCTGTTTGTATTTTTTAGTTTTATGAATGTTTTCTGTGTGTCATGTTAGTTAATTTTATGAATTCATAAATATCGAGTCAAGGTTCTATAAAGAAGGCTGTGGGGCTGGTGAGGGTGTACGAGAAGGAGGGAGGTATGTTTGAACTTTCCAACATTACCATGAATTCAATTATCTTTTAGGAATTTTTCATGTTTGAGGTTATTTCATAATTAAATAATGAAAGGTCAACATTTTTAAACTTCTAATTCATGGTAAACACTAGATTTGTAAGCTGAGCCAATTTGACTCATAAAATAAAAATTTTCATTATGTTCATTTTATGAGCCAAGTTAATACATAAACAATGTTTTCAGAACAAAGCTTTTGATTTAAATCACTCAAACTTTTTTGGTAAATTGCTTGATTATGAGTCAAATTGGCTCATTTGAATAAAGATTCTGTGGATAGATGGTTTGCTTTAGCCAACTAGCTGAAACAGATTGACTTAGTGTTAGCAGAATTCTCTAATTTAATCGATAAAGACTTTTATGTGGCCAAAAAAGTTTGATTTGGTTTAATGAGTCAAATTGGCTCACCAAAATTAGATTTTAATCAACGTCCAAGTGCTAAAATCAATCAGTCAGCCTAAACCGAAGACCGATAGTCGGGGAATCAGTGAAGGATGACCTTTTCATTTCTTTGGCTAGTGACAATGAACCCTAGCCCGTTGGTCCAATGGCTACTCTTTAAACGATCGTTTGTCGGCGGATTTTGTGAAAACCCTTAAAAGGGAAGCCAGGAGGTGGGGGGGGGTCCTTAAAAATTCGAAACACGGTTTCCCTTAATGATATGGTTTATTCCTGGCGGATATCATGACCAAAAAAAGCGCGAACGATTGTTTTTTGAGCACTTAAAATTCCAACAGGGCTTTTTCTGTGGCCATCCCATCTCGTGAATCCTAATTAGAAGTGACAGGAATTTCTATTCATTTCGTTTCTATCCGTCTTTATTTGTTTATTTATTTATTTATTAGCTTTGATGGTAGTACGGGATTTTGTTTTGCGAATTGTGTTTTGCTTAGTATTGATTTGGAGAAAGAGAAAGAGCGTGATAGAGAGGAAGAATGGTTGCGAACTCGGATTACTCAAACAGAATGAGTCATAGTGTAAACTTTTCATTTCACAAAAGCTATTTTTATAGTTAGGACTCAACGAAAAAAACGCCACACCCTCACAGGGTTTTGTATTTTGCCAAAAGATGATAAGGGAACAATAAATTTGTAAAAAGGTTTTTTGGATTTCCAGAAGGAACGGTGATTACTGTCTAAAAAGCTTTTCTTTTATGATAAAAGAAAATATTTGAACATTAAAGTCGAACTCGAAATGCGTTTTTTCTCCTTTCCTTCTCTCTTTCTCTCGCTTTCTTCCTGTTTTTCTACCCCCTCAGCCTCTACTACCCCTTACTCGTAAGCTGTATTTTTAAAGCTCTCTTTCCTGTTTTTATGGTTTAGCCGTAGTTTTCATGACCAGTTATGAGTCATCAGACACAAGCCTCTGGAGTCCATAACATGCTATCCATAGCCGCACCCTTTCTTGTCATTGATATTATTAAACCTGCACACGACCAGGCAGAAGCTATGTAATTTATGTTATTAATATTAATTTTATGTATTAATAATCCTTCAATCTGGTGTTGTTCTATTCATTTTTGTATTTTGCTTCTTACAGTATTGTCATACTCATGGTTCCTCATGGCACTTAGGTTTTGATCTCTTTCCCAGACGAACTCTCTAAGTTTCTAGTCTTACTAGCTCTGTATTGTGTTTATCTTATGAGCAAGAGGGAAATTAGCGGGGGGGGTCAAAAAAGCTTTTCCATGTAATTTTTAAAGTATTTTTCAGCAGTAATTTAAACTGTATATTACATAAATAGCGAAGGGAAGGGAGTTGCGTAATGTGTTAAGAGCGTTTTCAGTATACATAACTATAAATGTATGTATAAACGTTGGCTTAATGTTTTATTTATTTGAAATTCGAATCCACATAAGTGCATTAAAAGATGTTATGTATACTGATTTCGAAGTCGGATTTTGATGAAAATCCCTCGGGGTTTTTTAATTCCTTCCAATTTTGATTCATTCTCATTCATATCGATTCCCTGTTTTAATTTATATGACCTGTTTAAAAGGATTCGTAGGAATGAGACTGTTTAGATGAGAGATGTCAAACTGTTGGACCGGAGTCTGCATATGGAGCATACACCACTGACAACCGAACGCTTTTGAGTAGAAAATAAGACTTCGAGGGAAGGGACTAGCAAAATTAAGTTGATAATGTGTTTTATGGTTCCCTCATTTCATAAATAATGCACAGTTTTTGTAATCATGTTATTGCAAACTAGTGAAACGATTTTTTTAAGGTTTTGTTTTGGACAGGGGTGTCAAATTGTTCAAAAACAGGACGGTATCGTTTCAAAGAAAATGGCAGGTAGACGAGATTGAGACATAATTACGTACGTAATTATTAATACATAACATGCCTTAATTATCTTATCCATACCCCTGAATCCTGTTTTGAAAATATAATTTTAAGATCTAACTTTTTTAAAATTTAAATCGTCCGATTAGTTATAAAATGGACTAGACGGTCTTCGTAATTTCAGGCTCTTATTCGCCTGGTTATACTTAGAAAATCCATTAAAAGTAGAGCTTATTGATCGACTTTTATAAACTCAGGAAACTGTAGGAAATGACCGGAACCAACCGTATTAATTGTTTTTCATCAAACCTGTCAATTAAAAAGAAGCGATGGCCAGGACTGTGAAATTTTTAGGTCAGACTATAAGTTCAATAAACTTGGTTTCATTGAAAGTGTACTCGGAACAATATCGGTTTTCCATGACTAAAAATGGCATCAAAGAAAGCAGTGAAAGATCGTCTAATAACTTGTCGCAATTTTTAATTAAAAATTAAAAGTTAGTCAGAGATTGGACGCCGGACATGATGGACATACTTTTTGATCATTCTTAAGAATCCTCTCCAACCGGGATGTAATTCAGTCTTAAATTATTTATGGATGATCATTGTTGTTGTTGTTGTGTTCAAATAAAGGCCACCTAGTTTATTGAATTCAATAATCAATCAAGTGAGAAGACACGTCTTATTAGAACACAACACCACTGCGATAAAAACAGTAATTTATTAAGAATGGACCTTTTTAAAAAATGAGCTTTCAAGGCTTCCACCTTTCGGTGATGAAACTAGTCTTACAACCTGAACAATACCTGATTATACTACAATTAAGAATTTTTTTTGTTTGGAATTGAAAAAATGCCAAATTAAAGTTCCGGAAGACATTTAAAATTTTTGGGGGTCTTCGAGGTCTTCAAAACCTTTTCGATTACTCCAAGCCAAAAACCGGAAGTGGTGTGTATTACATAAAACATTGGAATAAAAATGTTTACATGGATCAAGTTTCTAAACAAATTGCCATAAAAATGCAAAAAAAAATTTTTTTGTTTTTGAGGTCAGCCCGAATCTGTTTTGGCATCTCTGAAAGGTTTTAATCACCTTAAAAGGACTGAAAGACCTAATTTTTGGTTAAAATGGATTTTTGCTGAACAG